>JADLZN010004824.1:0-560000 GCA_018155175.1 Sinocyclocheilus anophthalmus
CTTTTGCAGTCATTATTAATTTATAAAAGAGCGCCTGAATGCAACGAATGACTAAACACTAGTTTAAGCCATGCAGTTAGCATACCGAACATCTCATAAGCACAAATAATAGTCATCACTGTATAGACAGCTAAATGAAACCTGACATTAGTGTTTGTGACCAACAGGCCATGTTGAAATCCTGCATGTCTGGATTGGCTGTCAACTCCAAAAGTACAGAGTGTTTAACAAACACTTCACACTTACAAGTACAGTAAATATAGCAAGGGCAAAGTATGAATATGTCATAATCTGAGTCACAGAAACTAGTTTCGCATACAGTCAGCACAGGATCGGGATTATCATAACACAAGTGTTTCCCAGAAATGGTGTTTCATTAAAATGCCTTTGCAACACTAATTGATTTTTGAATTTAGTAAGACATTGAGCTTTCGAGTTCAGTTTAGGTTTTATTTGAATATCACATACAGTATAATACAGATAAACACTTTAAGATTTATATATATAAATATATTTTTTAATATTTCATTTTTTTCAATACACGTTCAAATAAAACAGAATATGACTGTTTTACTTTAGGAAAATAAATACAAGGAAGTAGCAAACACAGCATTATAAATCAAGTCACATCTTGCACGTTTCCCAGCACCTTACTTCCTATTACCGATGCAACTTTACGTGATTATATGTTATCTCATCAAATGAGATGATATGATATCTAACATTTCCACATGTTCTTTGCAGTCAGTCTCTGTTCTGCGATCTTCAGCTGATGGAGCTCTTCCGTGACCTTCTGGGTTCATCGATAAGCTGCGTTGCTGCAAAGGTCAAGCTCAAATCTTCTGCTGCTGCCGTCTGACTGTCCATGAATGGGAAAACCTCTCTGGTAAAGCGGGTCACAAAACATGGCATCTGCTTTTTGCCGCCCAACACTTTCCCTCTGGATTCAAAGTTGTAGGCCACCTGGTAGTTTAGTCGAGTCAGAAGTCTTGTGATCTCCAGCTCTGGACCTCCTTCCTTTTCTAGCAAATCACAGAGGGTTTGAATCAACACCGAGCCCAGAGGATGCATGAATGCAGCGTAACCTAGAACACGAATGAACGTACGTGAGCGAGGAACTGAAGTGTTTGTGACTTTACAAACTATGCAAACAATGTTTTGGAGTTAATAAGTCACACCTGGAGATGTGGCGTACATGACTGCTGTGTCAATAGGAATGGAAAAGAGCTCAGACATGCCGTCGTCTTCCTCTGAGAATGAAGAATCTGCCTCCACCTCCGCACCTCCATCCAACTCATGCCCTCGACAAGCCTGAACGCCAGAAGGTTAGCATTCTGTTCAAATCTGTAACAAATTTAAACTCAACGTTTGTATTTATTTGGTGAGTAGACATTCAATACATTTTTAACAGCTGTGGGAGAAATCCCACACACACAAAAAAGCTCTATATTTTCGTATTTCTCATTCATTTCCTATGGTGGTCATTTTTGACCATGACAAGCCCAAGAGACCTTTTTTGCTTTTTAGACTTTTCAAATCATGTCCACAAGTTTTTATTGGTTCTCCAGGGTTATTGTAGCTGAAACTACAACTTATTTTATTTACTTGAAATAATAAAAAGTAATGAAAGAAAATGCTATCAGCACTTGTCTTTAATTTAGCTTGACTGAGACTCAATAACAAACAGAAAATAAACAAAAATTACTAAAAAAGATATATATTCTATATGATTTTTTTTTAATTAGCCAATTTGAAATAAAAAATTAATGACAAAAATAAAAATGATTCAAAATATTAATGAAAACTCTATATATCTCAGTGATTAGTAAAATACATGGTATTCACTCGTTTGTACCTCCAATGACCAATTGGAAAAATAAGCGATGTAAAATTCAAAACATAACCATTTTTCGGTCTAAAATGACTGGAATAGTGCCAGAAAGTCAAGGAATCATAAATCCGGAAGGTATAGGCAACTTGGACTCGTTTTTTTTTATGTACCGGGATGAGGAAGAGTTTGCTCTTATGCCATTGACGGGCCTCAAAGTAAAATGTAGATCTCTGCCGTTTATACCGCACGTCCATCAGCGCCAAACACAACACCCTCCTCACCGTGACTGGATATGACGCCCACAAAACAGTCTTTGACCGTCTTCTTGCTCTCTGAGGATGAAGGACAGTGTTAGTGAGTATTCTGAATGCGCTGCGCAAGTTTCATTTCTGTCATTACTATTAAAATAGTGATTATCTGCAGTCATAACTGTCTGCAGTTTTGCATAATGTCAAAATCTCTTCCATGCAAACTCATAGATTGTAGATTTTATTTATTAGACAAAATGTCAGTTCATCAAGATGTGCTCACATTACCTGCTTTAAATGCTTCACAGATCTCATTAGCGTCGATGTCCATTCTGATGTCCACAGAGAAGCCGAGCTTGGTGAGGATTTTGTGAAGTCTTCTAGTGTCTCTCTTCACCCCGTTCCTCTTGTTCAGACCTGCACCTGAATAGAAGTTCTCCACAGACACTATCAACACCCTGTTCTTCATTCTCTTGTCAGCTGTGAAAGGAAATTTACAAAAAGACATGATTTTCTCTTCTGTCAAACTCTGAATTTCAATGCAATCGAAATGTATCTGAATAAGCTGCATGAGTTTGTTAAGGCGTCTGCCTGCATATATTCTAGTCCAGCCCTAAGTTACTTGCCATTTATAGAGAATGTCGCTCTTAGGCAATACCTTTGTGTCATCACCTTTGTGATTATACAACTCAAATAACTTCAATGTCTGCTAACCTAAAAGGGAATAAACCTTTCAGGTGCTTGTTAGGTATTTACTCTTGAATTTCAATTGAAATCAATAATAGAAACTGTTGGGAAGATCCAGTTAATGTTTACTATTATGATGATTAATTTTTTTTAATTAATCTCTGTTTATCACGCTGTAAAAAAAATGAGTTTTCAAAGAAAATAAAGATTATTGGAGTCTGTTTTACGAGAAAATACAATTTCAGTCTTTCTGCTTAAAGACTTTGTTTAATTCAATGTTAGATGCCTTTTCTTTTGTAGTTGTTTGTGAAAATGACTAGCAATTTCTAGGTGAACTTTGTTTCGTAAATCCTACGCCAATTTTTTTAGTGTAACATCTTGGCAAGAAACAGGCTATTGAGTTCTTTTAACATATTGACCAAACTAAGTTGCAACATTTTATGTGGTAAATTGTCACAATGGGAACTTGCATTAAATAGTCAATTATGTGGGTTTTCGACAAATTTAAAAAAACTTCTGAAGCACTTTTATGTTGTTTTGTTTTTGACAAACTTGGAGTATGCAATTACTACATATAAAACTCAAGTGACAGTTTAGCCAAGTTAAGTGTGACTGAAAAACCGGAACCGATATTACAAAAATGTAATATTTGTGTCAAAATCACTTCTGACTTGAAAGCTTATAGTTGCAGCCCTTGTGTCTGACGAGTAGTGCCGGTCTCATTTTTATTTTAATTGAGCATAAATAAATTTGTTTTAAATTCTTTTTAATATTATATTCAGTTCAATTGAAAGACATAATGGAGTTCGCAGTTAGAATATACTGGATACGTGTGGTTTGGTGGCATGCATATTTTCAGAGCAATTTTCCTTTTGACAAAATTTCACACTGTATTCCCCTTGTCTCAGACTTCCTCACTCTTATCTATCTGTCTACCCAAATCTTTCCTGGTATATAAGAATATAATTCCCACTGTCAGGGTTCATTTAGCTTTAAAGTTGCTCTAAATAATGCTCTAAATTTATCAAAAATTAACATACTAAAATAACAAAGCATTCTTTTGGCCAACAGATATTATAATGAATAAAAGTATCAAACTGTTTGAAATCAACCAAAGTCAGAAAATTAAATTAGTATTTATGGTAGTCACAGGTTCAAAGGTGGAATCATAGCTCCAGAGAAACATTCCGATTGCACTTTTTTAAAAAGAATGTCTGTACTTATATGTCTGTCTACCTAAGTAACACCCAAGTGTTTCCTGCACAAGTTTAATTCCTGATTCTTCTACCATAGATAGTATTCAAATACTTCATTTACTCGTCTTTATTAAGTTACTCAAAATAATGTTCAGAGGCAATTACTCCATCTTTATTCATGTTTGCTCTCATAAACGTGTGAAAGTAAATTTAGTTACGACTAAAAACAGATTTACACACGCACACATAAAGAAGAAAGTATGGTTAAAATATTTAGTGTATATTGATGGCAATACTTTGAACTTGTACATCAAGAAATAAACGATCTTTTGTTACAATGAATGCTATCAATTCTTGTGTCATTCAAGACCAAAAATCCCTACAGAATTAAGTGTTATGTATAATTTATCAGAAATCCCACTTATATTTGTGTTTTGTTACAAAAATCGACTTCATTCATCTACCATGTTTATCGTGTTTGTTATTTTCATATCACGTGAGTGAAATGTACACTGTAAAAAAAATTTTTTCCGGAAAATTGACTGTAAAAACCTCAGCTGTGGTGTGCCGGATTGTCCGTAAAATATGGAGCAACGTGGTAGGATTTATGGTTTTAAACTTAATTTACTTTAATACCGCTTCATACTGTATATGATGTTAATATAACAACCTATTGAAGTACTGAAATCTGTTTTGTACGTTAGGTGTAACACACAACCCTAATATACAAAACTAATTAGAAAAAACTAAGAAGAAACAGTTATTTCAACCAAAAAAACATCAAATTTTCTTGTAATTTTCCTCCAAACGGTATACTACGGTAAAATTAATGTCCAATACATGTAATGTCTAATACAGTTTTTCACCGTATATAGTATGGGAATTTACTGTTAACCATTTAACAGGTTTTTACTGTAGCATTTTTACAGTCTTTTACCGTTAAATTCATGGTCATTTTTTTACAGTGTATGCAAAATAATCTGGCAAAACACTCAAAGCAAAGCCTCAAGGATCATTAAGGACCATTATCAATGAATTTGTGATAGCCTATATTTGAATGTGTAGTCAAGTGTGCACATAACAGTAACTTCCCTTTCGAAAATAACAATGGCTTTATTATAATAAAAGTGAAGTAACCATTATTATTTAAAAAAAAATTTGCATATTGATTACAATTTGTATAACAACAGTTTAACTAAAATACCATGGTTATGGTTAGTGTAGCAAAACCATAGTTAATTTGTTACCATCAGTGTGGCTAGTAACTAGTTACAGTAATAATAGTACTTTTGCAGTAACTAGTAGAGTAACTAATTACTAATAAGATTTCAGCAATAATATTACAGTTACCATCCATAAAACAGCTAGTTACTTTTAATTACTCAACCCCACTCGCTGATTTGAAATCCAACAATTCCTAGATTTATTTTCATAATCTTCATGACTTTGCACAGGCACATGAAGTCCCCATGCATCAGGAAAGCTTTGGAATCAGAAAAGCTTACATCAGCGGATGGAATAATTGCCATACCTGAGTTTGTCGGAAGAAGGTCCATCTGAACACAGATGGTAAGTTTGTGCATACTGCTGTACCATTACAGGGTGCCCACCCACATCCCTCTGACCCACTATAATTCTATTACTATCATTCAAAATCTAGAACTTCGGTGATTTTCTTTCTTTGGGAGAAAATAGGCTCTGAAATTATCATATTTGGTTACCAATAGCAAACAATTATTTTCAAGCTATACACTACAATTATGCCACCTTTTTACTTAAAAGTCACTATCATCACATTGAGTATTTTAAAAACTTCTGACTCTGTCCCATTTCAGATTTTGGACACATGATGGAGGCAGGAATATAACTGTATAGCATTTTAGAAGGAATTTTTATGGGAGGTACACATTACAATTCTGCGGGCCGTTGAAGGAAAGTATGTAAACGTATGTAACAACTTTCCTGTTCAGATAGTAATAAGTAAAGTAATAATATTAATTTTGAAAGGAGAAACTAACGAGTAATAAATTACATTTTTGGAGTACCAAGCCTAACACTGGTTAACATACTATTAGTTAATTTGTTTTCCATAATATTACAGCGGAATGCAAAGGGGAAAAAGAATGCAGCGACTGAAAAGAGCTTAGATATATAGATATTATACATAGATGTTATAGTATGTCACGTTAAAATGCCAAGCGTCAATTTATTCACGCCGTTCATGACATAAAACATGAAGGAAAATCGACAGCTCATTCAGTCAAACAGACGGATAAGCTTTATCTGTGGGCCAACCTTATGATATGAAATAATTCGTTTCAGTCTTTTTTTAATAGAACATGGACATAATAAGTCTATGTTCTAGGAATCGAAGTTCCCCAAACCGGAAGTGCCACCCATAATTCAGTTCAGTTGTGGTCGGGTTGCAGTTTTCCCTCCCGGCCTGAGGGCGGCAGCAGCGGCAGCAGAGCGCACAGTTCCCGAGCAGATGAATTACGTCCGAGGAGTTGCCCACGACTGTGTCGATAACGTGGAAGTGGGAGAATCTCACAGAGGTATTGGTTTACTTTTCAGTAAAATGTGTCATTCTTTATTGTTTTTCATTATAATATCTGTCGTGACGGAATACGAGGCTTGAACACGCTTATAAAGACTGAATGTTAAATGAAGTTAGCTCTGGTAATGACTGAAAGTGAAACCAGTGTCTGATTCTGGTTGATGTAACTCTCATATCTGACACGTAATGAAACTCATTCATAAATAGTTGATGTTTTTGGTGTTCATTAAAGCTGTACGAATTCTGCTTACAGTAGTGTCAGTCATGTATGGGATGAAATCAAACATATCTGTGTTTTGCAAAAGTGTATGGCATTACAAAGGCCAAAGCAGAGCTGCTGTGAAGACATGCCTCCCAAGAAGAAAAATGCCATTCCTGACAGGTTAGTTTTTATAATTGTACTTATTTTATAAGGTTCATTAACTGAAGTAAAGCTTTAAGGATTGTTTGTGTCTCCTTTAGATGGACAGACTATACAGCAGTCGGTAAGCGGATCCCTGGAACTCGCTTCATCGCTTTTAAAGTTCCCTTAAAACAGGTTTGAAGACATTCACAAATCCTCCACCTGTTTGAAACGTGCATATGAGCTTAGATTTAATTCCAGTGCTTTTTTTTTTCAAGTCTTTCAGATATCATTTAACACAATCAGAAGCCTTTGGACCGCTTGATCTTGTGCGTATTTTAGAGAAGGAAGGACAACAACTGGGTCTCATCATTGATCTGACCTACACAACTCGCTACTACAAAGTAGAGGTAGGTATTAAAGCCTAAACAAATAGCTAATCATATTTTTTCCTCATGAAAGTGTAGACATCTCCTCCTTGCTTGACTAGGTTGGAGCTTGAGTTTTTGTCAGGGTTGAGGGACGTTGATGGACTGATTTTCTCTGAATGTGTGATTGTGTCAGGATTTGCCGAACACATTGTACCACCTGAAGATCTTCACAGCAGGGCATGAAGTGCCAAACGATGCCACGATTCTCAGCTTCAAGAAGGCCGTCAGACATTTTCTGCATGACAATGAAAACAATGGTGAGTTTTAGTTGATTAAATCAATGTGAAATCAAAAATGGCTTTCTTAATTCCCTACCGTTTGGTAAGATTTGATTAATATTCCTGATAGAAGTCTTTTAAGCTTACCAAGGCTGCATTTATTTAGTATCACGTACAACAGTCTGTACAATCACGTTCTCTATTTGAGTAGTTTTCATATTCCTTAATGCAGCTCTGAAATTTTTAGCCTTCAGACTCGTTCTAATCGCTGATTTCTGCTCTGAAACATTTATTATTATTTTATTATTTGAAAACAGTTGTGCTGCTTCATATTTTATGGATTCGGGATTCCTTGATGAATAAAATTCAAAGAACAGCATTTAAAGAAATAGAAATCGTGTTTGTAACTTATAAATGTCCTTTTGCTTAATTTAATACCTCCTTGTGGATACAATTATTCATTTCTTTTTGACCGCAAACTTTTAAACAGTAGTGTACATGTTCCTGGCTTTATAGTGAACAATTCATCAATGCATGTTATTTCAAAGAGAAATAATGCTCATCAAAATGCAAAAACTTTTTTTTTTTTAAATATCCCACCCTAATGTTTAATATCCTATTTCACTGAGAAATATGTCATTACAGAAGTAAATTAGGTTGCAAACATTGTTTCATGTTGAGTTCAGCCGACGTTTGTTTAACAAAAAATACTGACTTTTTTTAAACAGATAAGCTGATTGGTGTTCATTGCACGCACGGTTTGAATCGCACCGGCTATTTAATATGTCGGTGAGTAAAATTACTTTCTTTTTGCTTGTTTTCCATATTCGTGATCCATTAAATTTGTCTTTAGATGAGCTAGTGCATCCAGCAGTTGTTGTCACTGTTAAATATTGTGTCATAGATACCTAATAGATGTTGAAGGGATGAACCCGCAAAAAGCGATTAATTGTAAGTATACTCATTTGTACTCACTGTGTGTATTTGCATGCTTTTAGGTATTTTTATTTGAATGCTCTGATTTCTTCCAAGTATTCAATGAATCAAGGGGATATTCAATTGAGAGGCAGAACTATCTTGATGACCTGAGGACGGGGCCCACGAGAAGGTGAGCTCTTCTACATGCCATCACATTCGATCAAATTTGATACATGAATTTCTAAGGCCTCCGATCAAAACTTCTGAAAAACCTGTTGTACACAATCTAATACATGCCTTCTGTCATCTGATTACCTATAATATATAATTATTTACTGACATGTTTTGCCTCCCACAAAAAACTAGTGTTTTGAGTCTCAAAAAACTAAGCATTTAAATATAATCTTACTAAAACATTTTATTGAGCGATATAGAGTGACAACTGATATTGATGTCATTTTATGTCAGTATCTGCTGTACGGTTATAAAGATCTCATTGATTTACATTACACACCATCAGAATTTCATCTTTTGGACCATATAAATATGAGCAACTTCATCAATTTTATTTGTAAAATTGAGTTGTTTTTTCCTCCTCATTATAGCTCCATGTTCTCACTATATCAAACTATATGAGCCAAAAAAAACCTGAATTGTTTTTTTGTTTTTTTTTTTACTTTTATTATATATGGCAGGCTTTACAGTGTTAACCGTTCAATTTTGCATGCAGTAATGAGGGAATGGAGGAACCAGACCAAGAACCCGCCCAGGGACTTGCAAACGAACCACGAGATGATGCTCCTCATCATCGAAGGGAATGGCATAATCATGATTCTCCTTTTAATGGACAAGAACCTCACCAATGGCACAGGGAACCCCAGAATCAGTTTTTGTAAGCTCAAATAATCAAATCATTAGTCAACACGAAATCAAAATGGTCTTTCTTCCTGGATAAAGCTGTTTCTTTACTCAATCTCACAATTTATCCTCAGACCGTTTCACCAGAAGGACAACATGACTTGGTTCGAACCACCTGAGCGCCAGTTCTTCCGTCCGCCCTTGATTCCTCATCCACCGCAGGGCATGAGACCCTGTTTTCCCAACCAGAGCGTCAGAGGATTCCACTTCGGACATTATCCACCTCCGCTTCCCTCCTACAGTTTCGGCGAACCATACCACAATCCACACGCGCCTCCAGAGGGATTCACGAGACCTCCAGGGCCTCACCGAAAACTTCGACATAGACACAGGAAAGGTCCGAAAGATAGGACTCCTCGCTGAAATGAAGGAGGCTACACACTTTCAACCCAAACTGCTGGACTGTGCTTTTTCTGAACACCAGCTGCTAGTCCGATTGTTCAATTATTCTCTCTGTGCAGGAACTCTTCTTTTTCTTTGATGGAGTAAACGGATTTGGTCTCCTAAAGAGGTTGACCGTTTTATTAGACTTTACTAGCTAACAATACTATTAAGTGAAGTGAGTGAAGTGACATGTGGCCAAGTATGGTGACCCATACTCGGAATTAGTGCTCAGCATTCATCCCATCCCAAGTACACCACCAGCATTGAACATACAGCAAAACCGTGACACACACCCGGCGCAGTGGCGCCTTTATTTATGCTGCGTCGCCCGGAGCATTTGGGTTCGGTGCCTTGCTCAGGGCACCTCAGTCATTGTATTGAAGTTTTGTAGAGCGCTTGTACATTCAGTCCCCCCCACCTACACTCCCTGCCGGTACGAGACTCGAACCCACAACCTTTGGGTTATGAGTCCAACTCTCTAACCATTAGGCCTCTAACCATTACAACATTTTGTGATGGTTATCTGTTATTAGGTCATTTTATCCAGCAAATGTAATGCATACACATAATCTATAACTGCTGCTAATCTAACATGCCTTTAGTTTTAAATGAAGTGAAATATTAAACACCTTTGCAAGTGCAATTACAGTTGTTTTATTATCTCCTTATATTTTACACATTTTGTATTTCTTGTTTTTTTATCATTTAAAATATTCTGGCTGATGTAAGGTCTGTTATTTAGGCTACAAGTCTACTGATCAGATGTTCTCAGTGATCCGAGAGAACCCAGGTTGAGATCAGCGTAATAAAAGGTTTATCTGCTCAATCGCTTGTAATTATGCAACCTTTTTTGTGATTTTAGAAGACAAGGTATTATGAAGTAGCCAATGATAAAAACCGTGCGGCAGCTGCTTCAGGTATCTGTAACCTACTGTATAACTTACCGCTATAATACTGATTGTTATTTGTTACTGAGCATTGTCACTTTGAAGCAAAAAATATAGCTATTTAATCATAGAATTATCTGCAGGCTTCCATGAACACACACGCATTTAGAGCGATTATATGAACAGTTTGGTTAACATGGTCTGATGGCAGACTTTTCTTTGTGTAACTGGCAACCAATTCTATAAGAATAACAAGAAATAACTATTTGAGGGCCACACGATTTGGAAAGATCTATTGTATTTTTCTGGTTAAAATTGCCATTTGGATTTAAATGCCAATTTTTTTTTTTTAACAAATGTAGAACCATCATGTTTAATTGGCCTATACGTGGCTAAAAAAATAACATAATAATAATAATTCCACTTACCATGTAACTACTGTATGTATCTCGGCTACGCCCAGCTACGCACCCTAAACGCCCCTGATTGCCATTAAAAATTACAATGATACACTTGAAATAACGCATTAAATAAATACCAAATTTGATTAATATCAATATACACAAGTGTCTTACTGTGTAAAAACTAATTTAACAACATTATATATTACTGTAAACGGTAAATAAATCGATTTGTTCAGCACTCCTGACGGAAAACACAAGCCATCATAGAGAAGCGCGAAGCTTCTGAAAAAATGCTTAAAAAGTGCTTTTCGCGGATTGGTTCAATCTGTGGTCATAGACTTCGCCGTCCAGCTGACTGAAGTGGGCGGGTCTTTCCATACAGCCGGAAAGTGTTATTTATTCCGTTAATGTGTAACCACCGACTTTGTTTTCACAATGTCTCAATATGAGGAAGTATAGATAAATCCATCAAGCGTCTTTGAAAGCGGGTAAAGGAGTGCGGTAAAACAGGTAGGGAGTATTTTAACTGTCATGCACTTATCTTGCTATCATGTTTGTTGCTTGGTGGCCTGTCATAGTGGGTGCCTCGCAGACTCATTAAAGTGAAATCAAAGTTAAAGTTAAAGTCAGCAGCGTGAAGTCCTCGACAGCTATTTGTACATAATAACGATTAATGACACTGTAGCATATTAATAATTATATACAGATGAGGACCCATACTAAATATTTGACCATTTTAGCAGTGTATAAAATTCAATGAATTAGAAAACAAAAATCAAACCAGTTGGCCTGTTGTTTGTTTAATTTTTTATAAACCAATAACCCCATTTATTAGCATTTTACAGTAACACTTGATTTCATATTTTGATGTCTAATGCAATGATTTTCAGACATTTTAAAGTGTCCAAATGCTTTTTGAAAACCCTTTTTTATAGTGTAAACTTCATTACCTTACATAGAAGTAACTCCACCCAAAGTAGGAGCTTTATTAGTCAGCGTACAAACAGTGTAAACTCAGTGCAGTATGTTGAATGTGTGTTATTGATCTGCAGGCAGGAGGCATGATGTCTGAGCACAGCGACTCCAGTCTGCCGTCTGAGGAGAGGGTCCGTGCTCTCACCAAGCTGGGCAGCTCTGTGGACGTCAGCGAGGATGTGCCGCCGCGCCGGTACTTCCGATCAGGGATGGAAATCATCCGAATGGCCAGCATCTATGCAGAGGAGGGGAATGTCGAGCATGCGTTCATTCTTTACAATAAGTACATCACGTAAGTACAGCAAGAACAGGCTGAAAGTGCCAAATGCCTGGCAGGTCGGTTATTGATTGCACATATCAGATTCATTCTACTGTAATCTCTCCTAATGTAAAAGGTGATTTCCAGTAGTACGGTACAAAATAGGTCCTGAAACTCTTGAAGTCAATATTTTTTTCTTTTTCAGGTATCGATAAGTGAAAAGAGGTGCTTAACCTTCATAAAATGTTGATCGTCAGTGTCAGGAGGTCAAACTAAGTGCTATATAAGCTGAGCTGTTTTATGTTCTATTTATTTTATGAGATTTGCAATGGTGAACCGAGGAAAAAAAAAAAAGTAGGAGGGGTAAAGAGGGTGAAACGCCGATGTGAGCGAGTTTGGCGAGGGATGGAAAGCCATGTCGGCATATAGGAGAATACCAGTAAAGATACCAGCAAGGAAAGAGAGAGGTGAGGTATGAAATACGGAGAGATTCATAAAAAATCTTATCTGTGTAATAAAAGGCCTACAAGAGGTGTATATATAAGGCGTCTTTGGCTGCCAGGGAGGGAAAAACGGGGACAGGAAAACGGCCGACAGGGGAAAACCAGATGGGTGAGGGGGGGATGACTCAAATTACCCGGGCTGCATGTAGAGACATAAACCTTGATTAAATACACTAATATATAAAATATTATTATAAAAATTGGAAATAAGTTAATGGATTTATGACATAGTGTACTATATTATAGAATAATAAAGATTTTTTCAAGACTTATATTATTTTAAAAAACATATTTTGAAAATAATCAATAATGATCCTGCGTTTTACTTCCCTTTAGGTTGTTTATTGAAAAACTTCCTAAACATCACGAATATAAAACAGCCAACATTCCTGAGAAGAAAGAAACGATGAGGGTAAGATCGATGTGATTTGGGGAAAGTTAAGATGTTAAAAGCTTCATGATGAATTTCTCAAGCTAACGAATATCCCTTATTTTCCATGCTAGAAATTAAAGGAAGTTGCTTTTCCGAAAGCTGAGGAACTGAAAAAGCTGCTTCTCAAGCAGTACGAAAAAGAACATGCCGAATATTTTGTTCAAAAGGTGGGTTACATTTAGGGGCAGATTTTTCTTAAGTGCTACCTACAAACTAATCTAAGTAATGGTGTACGTGTTTATTGATGGGTGTGTGACTCCTGGCAGCAAGCGGAGGATGAGGCCCAGGCTCGAGAAGTGGCCAAGCAGCGGGATCTGGAGGCCGAGAGGCAGAGACAGGCCGAGCAGCAGCAGCGTATGCGTGAGCAGGAGCAGTTCAGTGCCTTTGAGGAGATGATCCGCCGACAGCAGCTGGAGAAGGAGCGCCAGCGCATCATGCAGGGGTTCAGTGTCCCGGAGTCACCCACCTCTCCCCGAGATCTCCTGGTGCCTGATGTACAAGGACCTCCACAGGCCTCATTTACACCACCGACGACCCCTGGAGGAACCCCGAACCATGTCTCTCAAACTTCACCCCTCCCAGCGTTTGACCGCTCTCTGAAGCCGAGTGTTCCAGTCAGTGCAGGACACAGTGAGGCCTCTCAGTTTGCTCTTCCTTATGCATTGCTGACCTTGTGATACAAAAATTACTATTGTCATAAACTGTCATTAAGTTGAGATTATATGTTTTATTAGGTGCGTTGGTAAACGGCTTACGGCAGCTCTTTGTGCCCGCCGAGCTGTGCCAAAGGTTTTTAAAGCTAGCAGATGCCAACACAACACGGGCCGTGGAGACCTGTGGGATTCTCTGCGGCAAGCTGGTACGTGCAAAACATTTGCAGACACAAGCAGACTAACAAAATAATGTCTTTTTATTTGAGCTATCCATTTCGGTAAATCCCACTAAAACATGTATTTCAGCCAAAATCTAAAGAAAAAGGAGAAGAAAATAAAGACAATTTTTATGCCATTATATGTTTTATTCCATGACGAGTCACGATAGATTTTTATTTGTTATGGAAAATAAGAATTATATTTAGACTTTGCAGTGAAGAAATGAGCCTGTTTTTTATGCCATTAAATTTTTTCTAACTTAAGCAGACCCCCCCCCCCAATTCTCATTCACATAATGCTTCTGAACTGTTTATGTATTAATATGGATATTTTTTAATACATTACTGTAATACCATAATTTTTAATGAACAACATAAATTAGAGATCATACAAAAAATATTGTCATAATGTATCAATAAATTACTATAATATTATTATTTAAGCACATCTTTATAAGCACATCTTTATTGTAATATAAATATTAAATAATTAAGGTGTATTTATGCATAATGGTAATATTTGTTATATGACTTTTAACTTCTTAGTTAATTTAAGTAAATTAATAATAAAACAATACAATAAAATTGGGGCTGTTAAGATTTTTTAAATGTCACTTATGCTCACTAAGGCTGCATTCATTTTATCAAAAATGCAGTAAAAACATGAATATTGTGAAATATTACAAAGTATAGCGTCGCGCATGTTATTTGTAAAACCAGGTAAAAAATTCCCGGATTCTTTGATGATAAAAAAGTTCAAAGAAAAGCGTTATTTGAAATTGAAATCTTGGTACACATAAATGTCTTCACTGTCACTTTTGTTCAATTTAATGCTTCTTTGCTGAATAAAAGTATTATACAAAAATCTTATTGACACACATTTTAAAACGATGGACTGCATAATCTCACTATATCTCTTGATAGAAGTGGGGCCAATTACAACCTATAACCTAATCTGAGGAAATCTGTTTTAGATGAGTAAATCTAACAAACAGTTTGCTTGTCTTGGGTCCACCGATTGTAAGAACGCCTTCACAGTGCCACACGGGATCGTGCCAAGCAGGTGGAGAACCAATGACTGTGACAGCAGAGAACGACGGATGAACTTTTTGTCCGAATCAGATCAGAATGATCTCATTACACGGCTGGAGTCAATGTATAGGTTTTCTGTAATAGAACAACATGACTATATTTTTTTAATATATCACTTTATTATGTTTCTTGAGAATAATCCTGTCTTTTTTTCTCCATACTTCAACCCGAACCCAAACGCCTTTTTAATCATGTGACTGCCACACATTGCTACTTAGCAATCAGCTTCCAGATCTAAGCCTTGTGTGCTCACCTACTTCAATGAGTATGTTTTTGAGCTATATGCTGTCTTACTTCGCTTGGTGATAGTTAGCAGGTAATAAACGGAACATGACATCGAGGTACTCCCTGGTTCTCACAGGACGGGCACTTCCGGCTGACACTCGGAGGGCGATATCTGTTCCGGCAACAATCGGATCCCACCGCATCCAAGGTCGCCCCCTCTTCTTCTTGATTATACCTGATTTAGTGTTAAGAACCCTAAAATTAAACTTCAGTACAACTAATGGCCTAAATTTTCAGCGAAATTAAAACTTTGTGGCCATCCAAGATGTAGATTGGTTTGTTTCTTCATCAGAACAGATTGGGAGAAATGTAGCATTACACTTGCTCAAAAATGAATCCTCTGCAGTGAATGGGTCAGAAGGAGAGTAGAAACAGCTGATAAAAACTGAACACTGTCTTGGTCTCTCATTCTGACGGCACCGCATTCATTACATATCATAGAAAAAATATTTTTTATCCACAATGTTACAATGAAGAACCAAACTTATCTACATCTTGATGGCCTAGGGTGAGTAAATTTTCAGCAAATTTTTGGGTGAACTACTTTTACTCCATGTGAATGATCTACTGTGTCCTTCAACCTTATGTGCACCATAATGAAGGGTTTGCGTCTGTGTCTTGTGCTCAGGCTAGTCAACACATCACCATCACTGACGGAAGTGTGAACGTGATGGATTTGCGGTGATTTCATCACTGCTGCTGCTGCGAAATACGTGCCTTTGCTCTTGACCTCACAGCGACTTGCCAAGAAGCTCCTAATAGGCCAAAAAGGTCCCGTGCTGAACATTGCTACATAGACACTGGGCCTCTATTATCACATCTTAGCATTCTATATTGGTTTAATTCTGTAATATCCAAATGTGTCCAGTAGGAGCTTAAAGTTGAGGTTTGTAGCATTAGCAGCATCGAATGGATTTGTGAAAATTAAGAAAGTTGTGCCCTTAAGAAAGCATAATGGAAAAATAGTGATGCATGGCTTCTGTGAGCTTCCATTTGTTGAAACCAGGTAATTCTATTATTAACTAATTATGTTGCAGAAATTACACACTTCCCCTATGAACACCTATAAATATTTCAGTGTGCACTGCAAAAAAAGATTTTCCAATACAAGTATCTAAACATTTACTTGAGAAACAAAATTAATTAAGTCTCGTTTTCTAACAAAAAATAGCAAAAGTAAGGGAGTTTATGCTTAAAACCTGAAAAATATAGAAAAATAAACGTAATTCAAAAGAAAAACAAGATTATTTTTCATACCCAATTGACAGATTTTTTTCTTGCTTCAAGCATAAATTTATTTGATTGTGATTTTTCAGAAATACATTTTTCATCTTAAATAATTTTCTTTCTCAAGTAATTGTCTTGATTTAAGAACATTTAGATATTTGTGAAGTGAAAAATGCTAAGAACATCTTTTTTTTTGTGTTGTCTTTTGACATTCCATATTAGATATTCCATACTAGAAAAGTTTCAGATCTTTATGTTGATTAAAAGATCCTCGTACGCCATTGCAACCAGTTTCAGACAGACTGGCTTTTGTATTTAGCGTAACACATGACAATGAAACCGCTGATTCTTTATGCCTGACCATGATTTTGTTAATCTCTTAATAGCTACTTTAATATGTATCAGACTGTTAACATAAAGGCAGATGATTATAGGGAGCAAAAACATATACATTTTCGTGTTTTATCAGCCAAACTATTCTCTGTTGTTTTCCATAACATTAAAATTGTTGTTAGACTTAATGCATTTTTTGTATGTAATTTTCTGTAGTCGTGAGCTTCATTTTTGGAGACTCTGAAGCTTTGCATCTTATCAAGACATAGTTAAATGCAAACATATCTTCACTTGAATATTATCTGTTAAGGCAAGACACTACAGGGAAAACCATAGTTTTTTTTTGTTTTTAAGGCCCTGGTCATTTTGAGATTTTGGGCTATTTTGCTTCCATAACATGTCGTCTTTGAGACTAGTGGAAAGAAAATATCCAAAATGCACATTTAAGGTTTATTATACTCTGTTATGTACGTTTATGCAAATATATGCATATTTAATTAGATAATGTTGCAATTTCAGAGTTAGATTAAGTCAGAAACTTTAATCAAATAATTTGTCTTTACTACTGGCTTATGCAACTGGGACGATGGTGATATGCTATTGTTTAAATGTGTCCCTTACTCCACCTTGTGTCTTGTCTTACGTTTATTAAGGCTTTGAAAACGGCATTCCTTTTATTGCACTTATGACTGAAAATAACATACGTTATGCGTACGCATATCACTGAGGTTATTGCTGTTTAAGTGTTTCGTGAATCGACCTGTTTAAAGGGATAGTTCACCCAAAAATGAAATTCGTCATTATTAACACCCTCGTGTTGTTCGAAACCCGTAAGACCTCCGTTCATTTTACAGATCTCTTTGCTACGTTTCTGGACGTTGATCGTGGTAGTACCCTTGCTGTCTATGGGAGGGTCAGAGAGCTGTCAGAATGCATCAGAAATATCTTAATTAGTGTTCCGAAGATGAACGAAGATCTTACGGTTTTGGAACGACCCGAGGTGAGTATTTAAAGGGGTCATAATGATGCTGCTAAAAAGAAACATTATTTTGTGAATTTGGTGTAATGAAATGTTTATGCGTTTTAAAGTTAAAAAAACACATTATTTCCACATACGGTATATTTCCATCCATACGGTTGTATGCCGTGTCCGGCCGGAGCGACGATACAAAAACATTAAAAACCCATTATAAACGAGGCATTTGTTGCATCCAGTGGAGACATAATTTCTGATTATAATGACTTATACTGTCTTTTTAAACGTTGCGTTGCATCGCGCCGCGTAAACATAAAACCATGTCTGCATTCTCTGCGTAGCACTCATATCTCGCCTCGGATCACTCGGTCCCGCTCTCGCGCACTGCTCTGTCCCTCTCTCTCGCGCACATTTGTCGTCTCTCTCTCGCTCGTCGCTCTCATCGGCCACACCTGCCTCTCCGGCACTGTCCCGCTCTCTCTCTCTCTGCCTTCGCTTCACTTTTGTCGCACCCGCCTCATAGGTGAAAGCCGATCCGGCTATCCACAGCACTAATTGATGTATTCCTCAGCGACCCATCGACGGATCAAGCTCTATGCTGACGAATGCGATAATCGTCCTCTTTTGGAGACCAACAAGTAGTTTCGCTTTCACAACAACGATGCACACGCGTCTTTCACGACTGGCTGCAGCATCACAAACGCAGCGAGAATAAAACTTACGCCGCCTTTCTTTACGTGAACATTTGGGCGGTGTTATGCACATCTTCCCACATAGTGAGGTAGCTATGTAGGGGCGTGTTAGAACGAGTCGTTTTAGGGTAGGCGTGGTTAACTCTTAACCTTTATAAAGAATATCTCTGGATTTGAGACTTTAGTCTTTGCAACTTTACAGATCTTCTTTATGCACCAAGAGCTCGTAACACTTCAAAAAGAAAGGAAAAATTGAAATCGCATCATATGACCCCTTTAATGACAGAATTTTCATTTTTGGGTGAACTAAGCCTTTAAGCCGCTTAAGTCAGTTCATGTACATGCGGTCGCTAGTCAATAGGTGGCGATGGAGAGTCGCTCTAGCGCTTCAGTGTTCAGCGGAAATTATGCGAAGAAGAAGACACTGTTCCTGAGTGCTATGCAACTACGTTCAGCTGATGTTTTGACATGGTTTTTCAGTCATAATGTTTGATTAAGTGGTAGTTAAAAATAAACATTTACCGCGAACTATCGTTAAAATAGGCTACAAATACGTTTTAAACATTTTAATGGCATTTCGTTAGAGAAAATAACAGGACTTAGCGTATAGGCTAACGTAAACGGCTTACGCAACTGGACTTTAAATCACTGTAAAAGAACAGTTTCTCCTATTAAAATAGAAATATGACAGAGTCCAAAGAGAAAGCTTTGAGTCTGAAGTCTGATGTTACTACAGTCGCTGTCAGGAATCATGTGAAAGAGACTAAGAAACCGAAGAAGATCCTCGATGAAGATGAATATATCGAGGTAAGACAGTCTTGTATACTATTTACAACAGGGGATTCCCTGACATAATTAATTGTATTATACTTAATCATTCAATAATTTATTGTACTATATTATTTTAATGCCCATGTGTTTTGAAATGTGTTCTTTGAATACACTTGACTTTGGCTTTGGTTTTTTATTATTATTTAAAAAAAGACGATGACCTTCAACACCACAGTTTACACAAAATACCAAACCTCAGGCCGTTTTTCAACATACAGTGTGTTATACAGGAACAGCTGATTGAGCTTCATGTGTCACCAGTAAACAACACGCTTATCTGCATAAATTATTCTTGTCTTGATTTGCTAATGACACACATACTTCCTGTCACCATTTCTTCCAAAGAGTTTGGAGAAGATCATCCAGAGCGACTTTTTCCAAGATGTCTCCAAACTTCAAGCACAGAAGGATTATCTGGAGGCGGAGGAGAGCGGAGATCTGGAGCAGATGAGGGAGATTGCCATCAAATACGGGGTCTGCCATGGCTAAATACACCCCACGCATCTATGTGCCCTGTGAGTGACGTTTCTTACTGCTCGGGATTAATTCTTAAAGGAATATTTAACCAAAAAAATGAACATTTACAATGGATCCTCTGCAGTGAATGGGGTGTTGTCAGAATGAGAGTTCAAACAGCTGATAAACATCGGAATCTCCCAGTAAGCCACACCACTCCAGTCCATCAGTTAATGCCTTGTGAAGTGAAAAGCTGCATTTTTGTAAGAGACAAATTCACCATTAACACATCTTTAACTTTAAACCATTGCTTCCATTTAAAGTCCCCCCTGTAGTGAAAATCAAGTTTTTTTTATGTTGTTTGTCTATGTGGTGTTTTTAATATGCTTTTAGACGAACCATGTGCCAATCTATTAATCAACACCATTGCCGAGTATTTTCTCCTTTAAAACTGTAGTTTCCCAATGGCAGTCCAAGAAATATGGTTTGAAACAGCCCTTGGTTTGCTATGTCACAAACCAATAACCAATCACGTCAAGGATCGATTCCTATCACTAGCATGCAAAAAATACCAATACCAGCACAAAACCAAAAAAAAATTGGAGCAAAAAACCCATGAAGCCGTGGTTTAATGTGAATTTAGAACCGCTAACTTGCATTATAACCCGTGGCAACAGTGTAAAAGTAGCTCGCGGGCGAGAATTAAGAATCACAAACGGCTGCATTCGAGTCTTCAAGGCATTTTAGGACACAACATCGTCAAGTAAGTAACTTTAACGAATGTTACAGTATTCACTGTCGTTGTCCGCTAATAAAAACATAGTTTTATCAGTCATTATCAGTGTATGCCATTGTTTTGCGTTTACTAAAGTTCAGTGGATCAGGAGGCGCTGGCAGGTGTGAGTGAGTGGAGGCGGGAATAATTTGCATATTCATAGATCAGCGTATAGTAAATGAGGCAAGTGTTTTATAGTTAAGGAAGAAAACCATCAGCTATTTCAGGCTGAAAAATTATTTTCCACAAAAACATTTAAATATTGGCGTTTATTTGATGTTCAAAGTTGTAAGTTTTAAGGGATAAATATCCCTTAAGGGATAAGGGATAAAATATTTGACTACAGGGGGACTTTAAAATATGATTCCTTTATCCATATATTGCTTTCTCCAGTGAGAAAGTTTGTCTTGTCTGAATCATTATGAATATGCCACACAACCCCCGTTTCCAAGCCAAATCACCAAAACCGTTCTAAAACAAATTTCTGGATTTTGATGTGAGAGGACAACGTGGACTTTTTCACTGGAGGAGCTTTATTATTGGATTATGGACGGATATTTTGGGCCGAAGAAACGGTATTAAAGTTAAAACGACTTAATAATGTATTTACTACAAACACAGTTTTTTGCTTTACAGGATGTTAACTGATGGACTGGAGTGGTGTGGATTACTTGTGGATTATTGTGATGTTTTTATCAGCTGTTTTGGACTCTCATTCTGACGGCACCCATTCACTGCAGAGGATCCATTGGTGAGCGAGTGATGTAATGCTAAATTTCTCCAAATCTGTTCTGATGAAGAAACAAACTCATCTACATCTTGGATTGCCTGAGGGCGAGTAATTTTTCAGCAAATTTTCATTTTTAGGTCAACTATTCCTTTAATGATAACCACCTACTGTGTTTTGCACATCAGTGATTTACTGCTGGCACATTGGAAAACTGTTTTGTTTTTTTGTTTTTTAAATCATTTTGTTCCCATTTAGACACGACTCCTTCAACATTTGAGACCCCAGATGGTGGAAGTGCATCTCCCTCATGTTCACAGAGCAAACACAGAGCAACGAAAGAGGATGGTATGTGACTGCTGCTAAATTTTTCTAGACACCATAAAAACTAATTTGATCAATTAAAGTGACAGTTGTTCTCTATTATTGTATTATTGAAATGTTATGTTTAAATATGCAAACAAGGCACTATCTAATTAACTCTAATTAAATATGCACAAATTAGCTTTCTTAGTTTTTCAGTTCTTTACAGAGGGGATTTTGGATCTTTGAATCTCATTTTTGGAGTTTTAAAGATAAATGCAACATGCTACACATGTTCTTTGTTATGTTTCAGGAGAAGAAGGTGAAAAAGCAGAGGAAAAGGATCTTCCATCTCTGGACCGCTTTCTTGCTAAAAGCACGAGTGAGGACAATGCATCCTTTGAGCAGATAATGGAGCTTGTGGAGGACAAGGACAAGCTGAGGCATGCGTGGCTTTATGAGGCAGAAAATGAATATAATGAGGTACAGCACAATAATAGCTACTGAATATCATTGCGTTTTGCATTGTTGGGTCTTGTTTTGAGTTCTGACGATGTTTATTGTTCTATCATTTAAAGAGGCATGAGCAGAACCTCGCTTTACCATCCACAGAGAAACAGGCGCTTGAGTGCACCAAGGCAGGAGTGGAAACATGGCAGTACAAGGCCAAAAATGCAGTCATGTACTACCCTGAAGGTAAGGTTTCCCATTGAGGATCCCTATCTGTTTAATATTGCATGACACTTTCTGAGGCTTGTAAAAAACTATTAATAACTTGATTATGAGTCTGATGATATATATCATTGAGTTCATAGCCAAAGAGCCATACGGTAAATTGCATGTGTTTATTTTGTTCCCCAAAAGGTGAAAAAGACGACACGCTGTTCAAGATGCCACGGGAGGTCCTGTACAAGAACACACGGTTTAATGTTGATCCCTTCTGTAAAGCCCTGAACAAATCGCAAATCCAACAAGCTGCTGCGCTCAATGCACAGGTAACACTGACTTCTGCATCTCATTTGTCAGCATCAGATCATAAACCACTTTGATGAAACTAAATGCATATTTCTCTCCTCTGCCTTCTGTCTAGTTTAAACAAGGTAAGGTTGGTCCAGATGGCAAAGAGCTCCTGCCTCACGAATCCCCCAAAGTAAATGGTTATGGATTTGAGGGAGAAGCCTCCCCTGCTCCTGGTGAGTGCCACTGTTTTGGATTAAAAAAATGTATTATACAATTTATATTGGTGTGCAAAATAATCTAAAGTATTTAAAGAAAAGTTTTAACATTGAAATCTTAAGAAACAGTCGAGAAGAACAAAGTTTTTGAGCACTTATATACAAGCACTTGTGTCATATTTTCCAAAATGGCTTGTTTGTTTTTAAGGTGTTGCAGAGTCTCCTCTGATGACGTGGTGTGAGATCGAAAGCACTCCGTTTCGTCTGGACGGCTCAGACACACACCACTCGTGGATAGAAGTCATGGGAGAAGAGAGCGGTTGGGTCTGAAAATGGCCAATGAGGCTGCGGCAAAAAACAGAGCTAAGAAACAGGAGGCGCTGCGCAAAGTCACTGAAAGGTAAAGAAAATGAGTCTGAGATTGTAAAATATGCCTTTATTTTTCTAGTTTAAACAGCATTTTTTTGTAATTAAAATAAGGATTAAACTAGGAAAAAATGCTAAATATGAGCATTTTCATTATATTATCAGGATAACAATTTAAGTGAAAAGTTGGATAAAAAAAATTAACACGATTTTTCAAATTTGGTTCATCCTCCATTTTGCTTTATTGATGCTTAACAACCAAATATATTAATATTTCATATCTGTGACGAGAGGGGCGTGTGGCCAAGAGCCGTGGGGAACGGAGCGAGGCTGGTGGAGTAAATGCTAATGCGCGACACCTGCGCCACTCACCGGTCTCGAGTCCCACGGAGGAGCTCCGGAAGGATAAAAGGAGGAGTGACGACAGTGTTGGACGAGAGAGGACCAGGCCTGGACATTATTTTGTTAATGTTCAAAGAAAACTTTAATAATGAAATAAACACAAAATAGCGCGACAGCCCATCGCGGACCACTGTCGTGCACAAACAGAACTAAAACACAAAATAAAGTCCAGGCCTGGTCCTCTCTCGTCCAACACTGTCGTCACTCCTCCTTTTAGCCTTCCGGTGCTCTTCCGTGGGACTCGAGACCGGTGAGTGTCGCAGGTGTCGCGCATTAGCATTTGCTCCACCGGCCTCGCTCCGTTCCCCGCCCTCTCGTCACAATATCAAACCTTAATTTTCTGTATTTTATTTTCAAAATTCCAAAACGTTTTAACATTTAAGTGAAATCCCACATTTTCAGTGTGGTTTCAGACGACTGGTTGACTGATATATCAGCAAGCTAATTATATTGATTGTTATTTGGCGTTCTTTTTTTAATTATCGGCATATTTTGACAGCGCATGGGACTTTGCTGAGAAAGTCAGCACCTGAATACACAAGTTTCATCCTTTTTTTTATATTTTAAACAATTTCTTTATTTGCGAGAATATCGGTCGACCACTGCTTCAGACTTTTGAAGTAGTCTGTGTTTTTACGATAAAAGAGTGTTTCAGGTTTCAGTGGAGGACAGAAAACTCTAATCTCTATAACTTAAAGAAACTTTGGTTTACACAAGAAAACCAAAAGATACCCTTTTTGATGTAGTTTTCAAAGTGATATTCAAAACTGCATTTATGTTGTGTACTAAATTATTATTTATATGTATTGCAGCCTTACTCCGCAGGGACTGAGTCCCGCAGTGCTGTCTCCTGCCCTTCAGCGTCTAGTAAACAGATCGTCCAGCAAATACACAGATAAAGCCCTAAGAGCAAGCTACACCCCGTCACCTGCGCACAGGATCATGGGCTCTAAGACTCCGCTCGGAGGCCCAGCCACTCCCTCCATCACACCAACACCTGGGAAAGCCAGAACACCGGCCACACAGGACCCGGCCTCCATCACAGAAAACCTCCTCCAGCTGCCCAAGAGGAGGAAAGCCTCAGATTACTTCTGAAACAAAAGACTGAACAAAAACTCTAACGTGGTCACATTTATTTTTTTATTTTTTTTACTAATTGTTTTTAAACTGAAACTGAATTAATCATCAGGTTTCTTGGACTTCATTCTATAAGGAAGAAAATGTCTACAACTTAAAACATCTACAGTTTGTAAGAATTTAGTTTAACATTTTTATTTTAGCTAGCATATATGTACTTTTTCAGCATCATCCACATCAACTGATTCAATCAGGTGAATCATTTGTTCTATTTGGTTCTTTATTACTCTTGGTTTGTTTTGAACAAAGCTGGTTCAGTCCTCCTGAAGTCTGAACATCTTTTATGATGTTGAAAACATCTTGCAAGATCTCAAGGGCACAATAAAGAGTTCTACAGATTTGTGTGTATTATTTCACCATCCATATTTTACAAGATTCATTTGTTGAATCCATCTTTGGGTTGGAGGCTGGACTCATACAACAAAGACTCCCTTAGTGAATTTACTCTTAGCAAAATCTATGATTGCAGTGTTCGACAGAAGAAAGGAAATCATGTATTTTTTTGGCATTAAGACTGGACTCGCATTATATGATGCTGGTACAGACTCTTTGAATTATTTTCTCAAAAATAAGGTTGATCACCATATTTTGTAATATCTGTTTTTCAGTCACGTTGTAATCCATGTTGGCCGGTAACAACACATGTGTTTCATAATTGTTTTACTGTTTTAAGTTTAGAGAAAAAACCCATAATTGACTATTTAATCAAGGTTCCCACTGTGACAATTTGACACATAGTGTGTGACAACAAGCTTTGCTCAATTTGTGTAAATGAATTGAATAGCTTGTTGCAAGACATTACACTAGTGAAAAAATGGTGTAGGATTTACTTTGAAACAATTTTCACTTAGAAATTGCTAGTAAAATTCACAAATATTTACAAAGTAGAACACATTGAATTAATAAACATGAAATTAAGTACTATTTTCTCGTTAAAAAAAACTGCTTATTTACAACTTTGAAAAATCTAGTGGCTAAACTTCGTTTCATTTGTATCTTTCTATAAGTCTGGGGTTGGTCATTTTTAAAGTATTTTGAAAGAAGTCTCTTCAAGGCTGCATTTATTTGATCAAAAATACAACAAAAATAGTAATATTGTGCTGATTTGGTGCTCAAGAAGCATTTCTACTATCAATGTTGAAAACAGTTGTGCTGGTTACTTTAGTTTTTTTGAAAAAATATTGATATTTTGATATTGTATTCTATTAATATTGTTTTTTTTTTTTTTCGGATTCTGGTTTTGAGAATAGGAAAGTTCAAAACAGCATATGTTTTGAAATAGAACAGAAATGCAATGTCTTTACCGTCACTTTTGGCCAATTTAATGCAAAATAAATATTAATTTCCTTAAAAAAATTACTGGCCCCAAACTTTTGAACAGTAGTGTTAAATATATTAATATATATTCATTTAAATAATCATGTGACTGGCTGCAAAACAAGCGCGCTCAAAACGCTTTAGAAATATTCCATAAAACATCCGTGTGAACAGTGAGACATGCTGAGAGCATGTGTTATTATGAGGGCTTGATTAAGCGCCTCCTCCTCCAGTCTGTGGGCTGGAGAATAGACTTGCTTGGGATTGTTTTGATGGGACGGTGGCGGAGCCATCTTGTTTTATATCCGTGCTAAGCCCGTATACCGAGCCAGAAGAAACAGCCCTAGAATATGACACTACATTCCGACCCTAGCCAGCAGAAATAAACACATCCGAGTGTCGAAGCGTATTTCTGATCGACGGAGTACACGCAGAAAGCGGAATCGGTTGTTCGTTGCGATTTATTTCTCAACATCGGCGGCTGGTGCTTTAACTGCATTTTCTCTCGCACATTTTCTCCGGTGTAAGATACTATGAATGGAGGATAAATGTGGCCGAAGGCTGACAGCGGTGGTTTTGTGCTTCTCCTCTTCATTCTGACAGTAACAGATCCGTCACGGACAGGTAACGGTGTTGCTTTAATCAGCGCTTGTGTTTGCTGCAGTCTGGGCTGGTGAAGGCTTGCAGCTCTGCTTATTTTCGGTCATGAGGGGGATGAACAGGCGCTGAGCTGCATGCAGAGGCTCTTTCGCAGGCCGTCAGGGCCTTTAACTACCACTGTGTTATTATTGTGCATTATGTCTGAAGTTTTACGCCTTTTTAGTGCATTCCATATGGCAAGCTGCTTTAACATTTAATCCTGAAAGCTACGTAGTATCTATTTATGTTACTAGATTTAAGCCTTTTATATTATATACCATGTGGCAAGCTGGTTAACATTTATTCCTTAACTGCATAATATATGTTTGTTATTCATTACTTATTTTTTCCTTTGCTTCGAGATATTATACCAATCTATTCCATTGTTACTTGTATCAAATTACAAATCTGTGGTGAACCCAATTATTTACTTTCAACTAGTTATAGCTGGTACCTGTTCCAGTTTTACAAGTCCTGGTACTTTATGGATATATGTCCCAGTGGTGCACAACAGAAGAAGAAAAAATCCCATTACTTTTCTCAATAGGGAAATTAATTTTTAACAATATCTTAACCTTAACAAACCCACTGATTTGTTAACTGATGGAATATGCTTTTGTTCAAGCCATCAACCCACATTATTTCAACTTGTTTTTAAAATAAGTTTAACAGAGTAGAAAAACTACATTTTCCATGATACTGCAAAGAAATCTGCACCAATGAGAGAAACAATGGCGGCTAAAGAACTGCCTATATATATATATATATATATATCTCAGTATCTTTGTCGAAAGTTTTTGATTTATCCATTTGATTGTCATTTGCAATGCTTAAAGCTGTTAAGCTGTCTTGTAACTTTCTTTTTGCTTCAAATCAATGTTGTGATTCACCTTGTAGCTTGTTGGTTTGGTTCGTCATGGCTTATAACTGTAACAAAACTTTTTTTTTAAATTGCTATGGAAAAATTGAATGGGAAAAATACTTCTGGAACCAACACTGCTATACACACCATACAGCAGCCATTCTGACATATGATAAAAAAAAATTAGTAGAATAAGAAGCGTTATTAGTAACATTAGATACTAGGGTCTCCGAAATGGGTTCTGATATCTAATAAGGGTGTTTACGCGTCAACGATAATTTTTTAAAAACTGAAAAGTTTTCCCTACGCGTACAGACCACAACCTTGTCGAAACAATCCCCATTTACACAGATCCACAAAAACACCTAAAAATGCACGGAGTTTGTAACAGTATCATGTTCAAAAAAGGTGCACTTTGAAACCTGTTTTCAAAAGTTTGCATTTTCAGGCCCTCAAAACCATTAGGGTCTTTCGCACCGCTTTAGTTCCAGAACTAAATGTACAGTACTAAAGTACTGGGACGATTTTGCGCGAACTATTTCCGAGTACCATTTAAAGGGTTGCATTCGCACGACAGTGTGTACTAGGAAGTGACGTAAGCCGGTCGACAGCGACGTCATTTGTGCGCGGCGTTCAACAACCGAAACAAAAGAAGAACAACATTAACAACAGGAGGATGGAGGACGCTGTGATCGGAGCTGTTTTTGTTGTGTCTCGCGTGTTTCACAATAATGGACATGGAAAGTCGACGTATAGCTACATAAAGCGACTGAAAGAACGGAAAGGAGGACTAAGAATCTCCAACGACAACTGGCAGTGCTACATTTGCTACAAGTGCCTGCACTTCAGCGTCCGTCCATCTATCGCTGTTCTCCATGCTTGCGAAATAAGTTGAAACAATGTTTACAGTATGTTTACAGCTGCGTTTTACATATGGGGCTTCTTTGCGGGTGAGGGGTTTAGTACGGTTGGCCAATCAATGTTACTACGTCACGAGTTAGACCAGTTGTAGCGGTAGACCCTGACTACGGAGGAGGAGCTAATTTGGTCTCGAAAAAGGCAGTCCGAGGTACTAAAATCCCTCCAGTCCGGTGTCGCGAACATGCCAAAACAGTGTGGTAGTCCACAAATTAGTCTTGTCACTATGAAAAGGTTCCCGCGGTGCGAAAGGCCCTATTGTTGTGTAAATGAATGGCCAAAATGCATAAAAACATTCTGTTTTTAGTTGAAAATGGTGTTGTGTAAACTCCCTAAATAAGTGATATATTAAAACTGAAATTTGTATTCGTAGTAACTATTGTAATACTAGTTGGAAGTGAATAGTTGATATGACCACAGATTCCCATACAACAAATGACAAAATTCTCAGCAATGGAATTTTTATTTGTCACTGTTGAGTTAGTAACTAGTAGCAATGAAACAAATACTAGTATGTAATGAATGGTTGCTAGTGGAACTGAAAGATTTTAGTTGAAGAAAACAGTGACTATTGGATTTTTAGTAATAAAAAAAAACATGTTAGTACATTAAAACAGATGCTTCTAGGTTTTAAGGAATAAATGTAAATGTTCAATTAACTTGCCATACATGCCAGCCATTTGCAGTCAATCTAGTGTTTCTGGTAGGCCACAGTTCAATACAGGAGCAGACAGATCAAGCTGAACGCTCTGGATGGAGAAACATCTAAGCGCTAGGTCTCTGTTCTGATGTTCCTCTGTTAGATGGGAGGTTTATTAATCCTATAGATACAAGGTGATGCATGGAAACCCAGCGGATCAAATAAATAGGACAGTATTTAGGTTAATGGCCTGTGATGTGCTTTTCTGTGTTTAATTAAGCCCAGGTTATGTGCTCGGTCTGCACTTATTTTCAGGGACAGGAAGGTTTGGTCTGTCTCCATGTTGAATCTCATCAAATAAACCCACAGCTGGTGTTTAATCTCTGTGTGTGCTCTTGTTAAAAGTGCATAATATTAACATGATCGCTGTGATGTTAACATTAAAGGAGGCTCTTGCATATCTTTACTACTGACCCAGAAGACTTTTTACTACATAACAAACTCAAATTGATGCATGCAAAACCCATGTGGAAAATAGTAGGGCAGTGAAACATGTATATTCCTCTTCATGTACATTTGAACCTAAAATCTTAATGTTGAAAAGGTTTTATCTTTTTGTCAACTACCCAAATGGGTTATTCATACTATTTTGGTGATCACTAGAACTTATGGACACATGGACGAGAAGGATTTTACCAGTCAAACAGTTGTTCAGCTGTTCACAATGGTCTTACTGTCTACAGCGGTGAATGTGGTGCAGATCTGCTTCTAGTAATCCATCCATAGTAGAGAACACACTGCTCTTCTGAAGGCATCTCAATGTCGGTGTGTTTGTTTAAGGATAACTTTAGACTCAAGGGTTGCACAGGTGATTGACTGAACGTCTGGACCTCCCAAGAATCTTTTTAAAAAAATGTAATTAGTATGTCTGTAGGATGCTTCATCTTCTCAAGAGATTGTTTAGTAGATTGGAGGATCAAGCTAATTGGGTGTTTGCTAACAGATAACAGAAATTAATTAATTTATAATATTAGATGGCTTTTAAGTTTAAGTATATAGCTGTATAAAATGATACACACACAGAGAGATGTTTAGGTTTTTGTGTTTTGAGGACTCTCCATAGACACAAAGATTTTTATACTGTAAAAATTAGAAAACATCCTGCATTTTTTACATAAAAAAAACAAAAAAAACATGATTTAGAAACTGTTTTGCACATGGGGATAGACATTTTGTCCCCACAATGTAAAATATTTCAGGGGTTTGACTATCAACACGTGGTAAAACAATGGCACACACACAAATGGGCATAAGTAATTGAATTAATGTTATTAAAATGTAAAATATATATATATAATATTATATAGATTATATATTATATATTATTATACTATTTACTAGTAATGATACTGTATATGTAATCAATAAATGATATATACGTTATTTATTATATCGTCATTATATTTAATTGTTTTATTATATAATGCTATAAATAAATGTAATTATGCCAGGAAAAATACATAATTTTTATTCTGTTTAATGAATTGTTAGTTTTGGTATGTCGTTATTATAATTGATTGTTATTTATCACATGTAAACGAATATAACTGAATTTTATAATACTTTAATAAAATGTATAATATTATGCTAATAAAGATAATTGGAAGTATTTTGTAATAATAATGCTTTCTTGAAGCAAGATATTATTTCACATTTTTAGGGCCTTTGCAAGATCACATTTGAACAAAATAAATGCGTTAGAGCTTTCTGGACACTTACATTGACTTTTGTTTGCAAATGTAGATGTATCTGTGCTATCTATTGTTATTTATACCCTGCTAACCAGGAGACAGATTGTCCCTTGAGCCTTTCAGAGATTAGGTAATGTTATATTGCTGAAGTCACTAAATCTGCCTCTCCCCCCGCAGGTCCACGGCTCGCTCTGGCCAGACTGTTGCCAGGTAAGCTGCGATCCTTGGAATTCTTACAAATGATCTTGAGCTTTACCAGCCACTTTGACCCTGTTTGAGTCTTATTTGGCTAAGCCTGACATTGACACTGATGTCCCTAGATGCCGTTGAATGACTGTTAATCTAAATTCTGAGACTTTTCCTGTTGCGTAATAAATCATGTTCAATTCTAATCACAGGTAATGGGTGTCTCTGTTGCAGGTTGTCTCTTTCTAGATTAGTTTCACTCAGTGTATTGTCTGTGTTTCAGATCAGCGCTGCAGTCCTGGCCAGTTTACCTGCCGGAGCGGAAAAATGCAGTGCATCCCTCTGTCCTGGCAGTGCGATGGATGGACGGCCTGTGAGGACAAAAGCGATGAGATAGATTGCCCTTGTAAGTTTTCACACACACACACACACACACACAGCCACATTCTTGTGCAATGCACTTTAAAAACACGCTCGTGCTTACATCCACATGAGGAATGCTTTCATTTCCACTTATTGGGTTTTGTCTTGTCATTTTGCCAGTGCTTGGCACCCTGGATTTTGTGTGCTGTCGTTTCTGTGTCTTAACCCTGGAGTGAGACACGGTGCTCCGAGTCTGATTCCTGGATGGGATAACAGAAATTACAGAGCGGATTACTGAGCATGTGATCTGTGTCTCGTAGCTCCTTCAAGCACTGCTCAAGCACTTTGTTTTGGTGGTGTTGCCAGATAAATGTAGGCCTGTAGTCTGGGATATTTTAGGTTTTTTGAGGTAATGATGTGATTGTTTGAATCTTGCCAGTTTTTATCAACTGATTGATCTTCATATCTCTTCCTTTGATTTATGATGTGTTTAGCCGTCTTCAGTGACACTTTCAGTAGCAGGAGATAAAATAAGTCCATTTCGGCAAGGTGCCGTTTCATATTTCTTATACTTTGTCCAATGGGACTTATATGTTGAATGTGTGATATGTTGAATATTCACAATATATTTGTTCATAGGGAATTTGCTGGTGATAGACTTTTTTTTTATTGTTTATTACATTTATTTATTTATTTTTTATAGTTTTTGTATTTTATTAGTTCTTGTTATTGTTGTGTTTTTTTTCTTACTGTATTTTAGCTCTTGCATTAAATGTTATGGAGCAATTTGCCAACACTGACTGTTTGTTAAAGATGCCATTTCTTCTGACTGAAAAAATATCACATTTTAAGCCATTTCAGAGCAAATGCATAAATATCAGGATTAAATATCATCAAAAGTCTAAAAAATATCTGCTGTCTGCTGAACTCTTGTCTAACCCCTGCCATGCTTACTGCAGTGTTAATCATTATTAGACAGAAAACACTGCAGGGTTACGTACTCATTTCATGCTTGTATTATTTGCACTGCTCTTTTCTGATATCGTTGTAATCGAGTCGATGTTCTCAGGAGTTGTTGGCTCATTTCTTGGTTGGTCTACAATCTTCTTCGTTTTTGGATTTAGTGCTCCTTCTCTTAGGAAATGAGGAAGGGGTTTAATAATTCTTAGAAACTCTGTTTTTATCTTAGCAGACCTGCTGCCACTCTGTTCCCCTTCCGTTTGCTGTGGATTAGGTTTAACAGGTCATGGACTTCTTAAAGCACATTGTTTAACTTACAGAGCCACCAGAGATACTCAACTGCTTTTGGTTCAGGGCACAGATTTTCCAACGGACATTAAGTGTGGACAACGTACTAAATGGTCTATCAAAAAAAATTTTTTTTATATATATATATATATAGATATATTTTTTTTTTAAAGTATATATAGTTAGCTGTAATATAAATGTATGACTAACATTATATTTTACTATTTAGATTTAATAATTGTAGTATTATTTTATATTATATATAGATATATATATATATATATAATAATATATATATATATATATATATATATATATTAATTATATAGATATAGTATATATATATAGCCATGTGAACTTCAGGAGGCCTTAAAAAACATGACCCACGTACCAGATTTTGTATACCAGGTTTTTAATACACACTTTTTTTTTTTTTTTTTAAGATTCAATATGTTATTCGGCAAGGATGCCATAAATTGAGCAAAAGTACAGTAAAGTCATTTAAATGTTACAAAATATTTTATTTAAATAAAAAAATAAATGTATTATTAGTTTAAATTTTTTTTTATAAACATTTATTATTAACTTTCAATACATATAATGATAAACCATGAACTTTATAGACACAAACAACATGATTTAAAAAACAATTTTTTTTAAAGAATTTTGTAAGCTCAAAAAAACAAACACCTGTGAGTGCATAGTCTAGATCATATATTCCTTTAACTGTTGTAGTTTTGTTCATAGTTTTTGAGGATAAGGCCACTGAGTTCAAATCTTTCGGGACGGTTTTGTGAACTGGATCGACTGATTGGTTGAAAAGATGTTTTAATGACCTACCCTGTAGCATCTTATTGAATGTTATCCTTCCAGACAAATATAGATAATTTCCACAGATGATTTATGCTTCAGCCTAGTATATTTTGGCCTTATTCAAGAGAAACTGTTCTTACATTCAAGCTGCATTCTGATATTCCTTGTTTCGCTCTCTTGCAGCAATAAAGGAGGAGCGGTATCGTTACAGCAACGGTTTTGAGCCGGTGGAGGACGTCATGGGAGTCGCTCAGCCAGTGCGCTTCAACAGTAAGACCCTTCCTGATCTCCTTAAACACATGATGTGCTGTTTTTGCATTACTATGTCAACATTTCCCTTAGCAATCACATAAAAACAATACAAAAAACGAATCAAATAAATGTACAAAATCACATACACAAATAAGAGCTTAACCTGTGCAGCAGGTGGACACATTTTAATAATAATTAATTTTTTTATTGTTGTTTTTATTACACTAGAGATAGATCAGTATATTATATACACTACTGTTCAAATGTTTGGAATCAGTTCTTTTAAGAAATTAATACGTTTATTCGGCAAGGATGCATTAAATTGGTTAAAAGTTTCAAAAGTTACAAAAAAATGTATTTGTTATTTTAATTTATGATGTTATGTTATTTATATATATATATGGTCATAGTTTTCACCGAAATATTAGGCATCAAAACGGTTTTTAACATTAATAATAAGAAGAAATGTTTCTTGAGCAGCAAATCAGCATATTCAAATGATTTCTAAAGGATCATGTGACACTGAAGACTGGAGTAATGATGCTGAAAATTCAGCTTTCATTTCAGGAATTAAGGAATATATTAGAAAAATAAGAATTTATAAATTGTAATAATATTTCACCATGATAATCCGGAATTTTAATGGTATTGTATTATGGGGAAGTCGTGGCCTAATGGTGAGAGAGTTGGACTCGTAACCCAAAGGTTGTGGGTTCGAGTCTCGTACCGGCGGGGATTGTAGGTGGGGGGAGTGAATGTACAGCGCTCTCTCCCACCTTCAATACCACGACTGAGGTGCCATTGAGCAAGGCACCGAACCCCCAACTGCTCCCCGGGCGCCGCAGCATAAATGGCTGCCCACTGCTCCGGGTGTGTGTTCACGGTGTGTGTGTGTTCACGCTGTGTGTGTGTGCACTTTGGATGGGTTAAATGCAGAGCACTAATTCTGAGTATGGGTCACCATACTTGGCCACATGTCACTTCACTCACTCACTTTATTAAAAATGCAGCTTTGGGGAACATAAGAGAACATAAAAGGGTGCCATTTATATATAAATATGAATATAATGGAACACCACTGTAGGGTGTTAGAAGTTATGTGGAAATTATGTTTTTTAAATAATGTAATTCCCGCTCCAAACACAGGGAAGTGTCCGAGCGGCTGGCACCACTATGAAAAAACAGCCAGCTGTTATAAAGTCTACCTGAGGAGCGAGAACTACTGGCAGGCGGTGGAAACCTGTCAGAAGGTCAACGGCTCCCTCGCGACGTTCGGCACCAATGAAGAGCTGCAGTTCATCCTCAAGATCGAGGTGGACTTCAACGAGAAAGTGTGCGAGCGAAAGGACCAGTGCAAGTGAGTTTTCTGAGGAAGAGATGAGGTTTTACAGTTTTAAGTTCTCAACGCTGTGGATGTTCTCTGTTGTTGCAGGTTCTGGGTGGGATATCAGTATGTGATTACCAACCAGAATCATTCGCTCGAGGGCCGTTGGGAAGTGGCATATAAAGGTTGGTTTTTATCTCAAATTATTTTAAGTAGGGATGTAATGATTCGCTCAACTCACGATTCGATTCAATTCACAATTTTTTTTTTAACAAAATGAGATTTAAGACAAATTATAAATTAAATGTGTCCTTTTATTATTGCTTGGACAAAATGCTGCACGTTTCTTTGTGAAACTGAAATATAACACTATGATAATATACTAATATAGCACTTCCATATTATTGCTCTTTTGTTGGTTTTGATTGCTTCTATTGTCCTCATTTGTAAGTCGCTTTGGATAAAAGCATCTGCTAAATGACAAAATTTAAATATAATGTAAATGTAAATAACCAAACTAAATTGACATTTTAAAACAAGCCCCAAATCAAATAAATAACACAAATAAAAGAAATCTCTTCATGTAAACAAAATAAGGCTTTGTCTGTGCTCTTTCCATTTAAAATTAGAGAAAACCACTGCATTTTAATCATGATCCAAACAAAGATGCTGCATACATGCAACATGAGCAGGTTTTAATCTAAATTAGATTGTATAATTTCGAAATTTGAAGCAAAAACAGAATGGTTTGACTTCAGTTTTGTGAAACTATACATAAAAAATATATAGAAACCGAAACAGCAGACGAGCTGAATGAGACGCAGTTGCACTCTCTGCCAGCAGGTGGCGCTTAAACCCTTTCCTTGGTTTCCGCTGTAAACAAAGCAGCTTATGAACTTTAATATGCGTTATACAGAGGCAAGATGAAAATGAAAAAATACCATCTAAACTTTTCTAAACACAGTAAGTTCCCCTCAGACATGCATTCATATAAACTCCTACTCCTATTTGAATCGCGATTTGTTTAGCATCTCAACTGATTTGAATCGTCACATATTTGAATCGATTATCAACCGGCTCGCGCTTAATCATTACATCCCTAATTTTAAGCAATACAGGGAACTGAAAAACTCACCCTCATCTCAAACAAAAATTATTTTGCCTCTTTTCATTGTAATGAAAGAGAATAAGGGCCAGAGCTGTTACACAGCACAATTACCAAAACAAAAAAAGTGGTCGTTAAAGACTTGTGTGTTGTATTTCAAGTCTTATGAAGTCTTACCATAACTTAGTGTGAAGAACAGAATGAAATTTAAGTTGCTCTTCACAGAAAATAGTCCAGTAGGCTGTTAATTGTGAATCAGTGAGTTGAACTCAATAACCAAATCACTTTAATTTGTGAACGAATCATTCAGACTGGTTTTGTGAAATGAATCGGTTGATTCATTGGAAAGATCAAACATCACTATTTCTGCAATGTACTCTGATGATTTCAGCAAATAGTTTTCATCTGAATTTTTTATGATTTTATTTACTTTTCAAGTATTTATTAACATTTTAAATTAGCTTTCTTTATCTTTATTTATATTGTAGTAATATATGACTTTGTAATTTCATTAGTTTGTATATTCTGTTTAGCTTTGTTTTTATTTTCTTTAACTCATGTATAGTGCTTTTTTTTATATTTTCAGTGTTCTTTAATTTAGTTTGAGTTGTTTAGTAATTTTGCACTTTTTAAAGTATTTTCTTTATTATTTTTATAAATAAGTATTAATATGTGCTTTAATTTATTATTTTAATTGTAGTCATTTTAATACTTAAAATTTAACTTACAGTTGCCAAAGCAACATTGATCATTTTCATTTAAGTTTAAGGTTAAATTTTAACGTACATGACATTTAATAGTTTTAGTTCTAAAAATAACAACGCTGATTTCAAATGACATTTGAGGGTGAGTAAACAATGACAGACTTTTCTTTTTTGGCTAAACTATTTCTTTAACTTTTGAAGAAAATCTTTATTTATTTTTTTTCGCATCTGTTAGCGTTTGGAACTGTTCCCAAAAATGGCGACTCTCATCCGCCTGTCTGTTCCTCACAGGATCCATGCAGGTGTTTTTGCCTCCGGAGGGTCTGGCTAATTTCGGCGAGGCGAACCCCACCCAGGATAATGTATTCTGTGCCCAGCTGCAGCGTTTTCAGATCAAGAGCATGAACGAGCGGGGCTTGCACAGCTGGCACGCCGAAAACTGCTACAAAAAATTCCCCTTCCTCTGCAAGAGAAGTACGTCCAGCAGCGTATTAACAGAAGGCCCTGTTTGCTAGCATTCTGTTAGTACTAATGTACTGATATCAATCTGACCGGTTTCTTCACCAGGACAAACGTGTGTGGACATCAACGACAATGTGGTGAACGAGGGCTATTATTTCACACCTAAAGGGGACGACCCGTGTCTGAGCTGCACGTGCCACGACGGAGAGCCGGAGATGTGTGTGGCCGCCTTGTGTGAGCGCCCGCAGGGCTGCCAGCATTTCCGCAAGGACCCTAAAGAGTGTTGCAAGTTCACCTGCTTGGATCCCGGTACGTTCATGATCTCTCCAAATCACAGTGTGAACTGCATGCCAGTTGTGTGAGCTTGAATGTAATGCCTGTATTACAGTTGAAGGTTAGGGGACAGATCATTTATTATTTAGGTGTATTTAAATGAAGATGCATCTTTAAATGTGCACCATATGTGATTTTGCACCCATGTTTGTGGAGTGAAGTGCCCAAGTCTCACCACTACGTGGAGCTACTCTGCTTTCTCTTATTGTAAAGCTAGATTCTCTTGATATGTGTGGACTGGCAAACTACCATTATTTTAATAGACAGACAAAATGTACCAAGAGACATTTTTATATAATTCTAGCCATAAAAATGTATTTTTTTTAGATTTATTAATGAACAGCACTTTTACACACACATACATACATACCTACATGCGCATATATATATATAAATATATATTATATATAGGTGTGTTGTGTATATTTGATTAGCTATATTAACTTTATTTTTAATTAGAATTTTAATTCAAATTTGAGTCAATTTATGTAATTGTTATGAGTGTTTTAAAAGCTTGCTATGCTGCTTAATGTTTTTAGGTTTAGTTTTAGTACTTAGCATAAAGTTTTTTTTTTATTAGATGCATCTAATATTTATATTTTTTTAATTTATCTATATTTCCAATTACTTTTAAAAATTCTTATTTAAATAACTATATAATTCTTTTTTTTTAATTTTTTTAATTAATATTATTTTCTTTTTACACACTGTGTACACAAAATTCACAAAAATCTGGTGCATTGTGACCAAATATCTGCTGGTGTATATGCGTATTACTCCTGCATATTGTTTGTTACTTTTTAAGATAAGTTCTAGGTAGTATTTACTGTTCAGTGTGCAGTCAGCAGTATACTTTCAATCACACACATTCCTAATGTCAGAGGTAAATCTCATTAGTGTTGTTTGTTTTCAGATGGTAGCAGTCTGTTTGACTCTATGGCCAGCGGTATGAGGCTCATCGTGAGCTGCATCTCGTCCTTCCTCATCCTCTCGCTATTGCTCTTCATGGTGCACAGACTGAGACAGCGCCGGAGGGAACGCATCGAAACCCTCATTGGAGGAAACCGTAAGGGCCTGTGTGATCAGCTGATTATATGCACATGGTAAAGTGCTGTTTTTCTGAATCATCGCCGTCTTTCACAGTGCACCATTTTAATCTGGGGCGGAGGGTCCCTGGCTTTGACTACGGGCCGGATGTGTTCGGGACGGGCCTGACGCCTCTGCACCTCTCTGATGATGGTGAAGGTGGAGCTTTTCACTTCCAGGAGCCTCCACCCCCTTATGCTGCTTACAAATACCCAGATATCCACCACCCCGATGACCCTCCTCCTCCATATGAGGCCTCCATCAACCCAGACAGCATCCTCTACATGGACCTTGGTATGTTTTTACAAAGATTAACAACAGTAACACTGTGTTTTTAGGTCTTTTATATACATATGCAATTAATCATTTATCATCTTAAATGAATTTGTTTTATGGATCACACTCTAGAGCTCAGATCCAAAACCTAGTGAGCTGGTTATATAGACAACTTTATTATGTTTATTCTACATTCTAAGATACCCAATTATGGCCAAATTGTAAGGAATCATCGGATGTATCTTTTGCAAATAAAGCAAAACCAGAATGCATTTTGTGGTGTATCCCCCCAAAAATACTCGAGAGGAATATCATTTGCAAATATTATATTGCATTTAATACTGAAGTGTTTTTATGTATTAGAGAACAACATTAGCTTATAACAATGCTATAATCAAACTATTGGAATTAATTGTAAATCTCTTCAGCACTTGAATATTGCTCATTTGTGTGGCAAACTCATGGAAACTGAAAAAAAAATTGTTTATGAACTTTTAATTTTTAAAGAAAGTGTTTTAATATTTATAAATAGCTTTTTTTAATTAAAAAACATTTTGAAATGATAATTTCTGTTATGCATTTAATTGTTTTTGCAGTTATGCTCGGTTCTAAATTTAAGAAAATACAATTTCAGTATTATTAGTATTTATATAGTTTTATAGTTTTTATTAATATTTTGAATTAGCTTTTAATTTTTGTATTTTTATTTTAGTTTCAGTTTTAGTCCTTTTGATACGTGCTTTTTTTATTTTTAAAATGTTTCTATTTGGCTCTTTTTATTTCAGTTTTATTAATTACATTTATTAATTTAGATTTTTCAGTTGTTAAATTTTATTTTTTTATGTAAATGTAAAAAAATTTTAATCAAACTATTTTTAATAAATTCTACTTCTGTCTGTTAAATGCAAAACGTTATTTTTCTTCACTTTTAGGTTTTCTAATTTTGGTACTTCAAATTTGCTTGCATGCTTGCACTTTTCATCTAATACTTGTATTTTATTTTATTTTAGCTTTGTTTCAGTCAATGGAAATGTCATTTTTAATAGTTGGTTTTAGTTAACAATATCAAACACTAGACAGCAGTGCAGCTCACTAGGTTTTGGATGACCCTTCGTTGACCTCCTGTTCTCTCTGCAGGACGGACCAGTGTTCCGCTGGCGACTGGTCTCATGAGTGGCGCGGTCGACTCTCTCCAGAGAGATTTCCCAGAGCCTGCGCTCCCCGCCCTGCCGCCGCCGCCCCTGGAGGAGCGCGAGGACTCCATCGACAGCAGCACCCTGCTGGTGTCTCCAGACACCCCCAGCGAATCAGAGAGCAGCATCACGCAGAGCTCCACCGCAGACTGCAGTGGCCCCTCGCTCAGCACCGTGGTGTAGGGCACATCATAGGATCATTGGGTACATGTCAAGACTTTACTAACTGAAGCTGTAGGACTCAAGGACGATTTCTTGTTTAGAGCAAAGACTTCAGACACGAATGAAAAGACACTTGTTTCGGGTTTTTATTCAGCGGTTTTTCAGCTTGAGCATCACATGTGAAGAGGGCCAGTAAAGCACCTCTCTGTGAGGTTTACACTGACATGTGTCGATCACCATACAAATGAACAGACTTTTTAGGCCTTAGTGGTGTAATCAAGACGACCTGACGTTCTCTCTCACTGGAATCGTGTCCCGCACACCGACTCTTTCCTGGCACAAAGAAGCTATTTTTCCTTGACTCATTACTGCTCTGTCCAAACTGACCCTTCGGATTCCTTTCTTGGGTGATCGTTCACTTGTCCGTCTCTACGGGTAGGATCCGTTTGGATGTGAGTGATACCATATTATTATCTGGAGTTCTGTGATGTCTGGTTTTTACATTTCTGTCTGTCGGATCAGTAGCACAAATTTAAAAAACTAAGAAAAAAAATGTGATTCTTTTAGATGGAGGTACGAGTTTCAGCCACTTTGAAGTGTTCTGCTGTGGCATGGTGATGCAAATCCATCGCCTTGTTTTTGGAAAAGAATGTCATCACCAGTTTAGAAGCTTGTGAGATTCTTTTGGGAGGTGAACTTTGTCGAAAAATGGATTTTGGTGTGTCATCAATGTCACATTTGATCAAGTCTAAAAAGGTGAATCTCATAAAAGCTGTGAAGAAATGACCCGTTTTCACGAAAGACAAAAATAAGAGATTATATTTTGCATAGAAGCATATTTAACCATTACTTTTTTGCATCCTGACATTGTTTTCATGGTACTCAAACACACCAAAACTATTTAAAAATGTTCAGTGGTCCACAATATTCACACAATATTTCATTTATTTCATGTCCGTAATGCTGAAACCATAAATACTAAAATGTAAAAATAATTTAATTGCACACACACACACCACACACACACACATATATATATATATATATATATATGTGTGTGGTGCAGCAAGCAAATTGTTTACATTTTATTTAAAATTTTAGTATTTATTGTTATGTATATGGGATTTGCTGTAATAAATTTACAATTGTTAATTTTTTTTTAATCTAGGTGATTTAGATTTCTGTTACGGGAATGAGATTGTTTCTGCATTACATTAATGAAGAATTATTATTATTATTTTCATTGTGGTAATAAGAATTGGGGGAAGGAATATTTATGCAAAATAGAACTTTTTATTTATTTTGTGGTGAAATATGATCTGGTCATTTCTTCATAAGATTCATCCAGCACTAATATAAATTTTGGATCTAGAATGTAACTGTTACAAAAAAAGCTCAACATTTATCTACGTAATAAATATTTTCACTCATGTTTGCCTCTCAAACTGATCTTAGACGGGTTAGGATTTGTGTGTTTAGACTTGCCTATGTTGAATTATGAGGTTTGCGTTCATGGTCGGTCTGTCAGTGTGTGTGTGTGTGACTGTTTTTCATTTTCAGCACCTGTAAATCATGTGCTATCATATTATTTCAATGTAAATCACTAATAACAACGGTTCAATACTTGACACCAAGTAAATCTCAGTGTATATTTTCACACATGAGCGCATAAATATAAATGTATGTAAGAGCAAGAAGGCCTTCATTTTTTGTTTGTTTCTTTAGTCACATGTAACAATTTCCAGATATGCAATTGCCATTTGGACAATGTATTTCCATTGAATGAATTGTGTAATCAAATACGCAAGTTATGAACTTGAGGGATAGATTTAGATTTGGTCTGCATTGTTGCTCACTGCTTTTTGTCTAAAGTAATATGATTTTTTTTCTGACTGGAAAAAAGCCCAAACTAAATGACAATCAGGCATTTTGTACAAAGATAAAGATGTTTTTTGCACAACAAAAGCATGTAGACCTGCTGTGTTGGGCTGAAATACAAAGACACAGTATTGTGAAGTCAGCCAGCAGATCCCTATTTCTTTAAAGATCCATCACCAGCGACAGAATAATTGAGGATAAAGACATTTTTGTCATCCAGGTAAATGTTCTCTTACGGTGTAGTCTTTGTTTTGCGTTTAATTCCAGGGTTTCACCAGCACAGACAATCCTGTGAACATCGTTGTTTGTGTGTGTGTGTGTGTTAAACGTGTGAACCGGTCGTGTGTAATGTAAAAGTTGGCATGAATGTTTTGCAGACCGGTTGCATGTTTTTCTCTTTTGTGCATGCAGAGAGGACGTCTCTTCTGCTCTTCATTTCTGCTATGCTTACAGACGCTCGTCTCCAAACCGAGGTTCGATTCACATCTGATTCCTCTCTTCCCACCTCCCATTTGCAAACTTTTTTTTAAATAAAAAAAAAAGTAAACGAGTTCTTCTAGATAGACTTTGTGGTGCATCAAGGGGGAAAAAAGCATCATGAAATGTTTTATGTAGAATGCAGCGGTCAGTGAATTTGTTGATTCTTGAATTATTTTCTTTTTTTATGTCATGTACTGCTTTTTTTTGTCACAGGGCTTTTTTTTTCTTTCTTTAAAGTAGATGTACATCTAATCAAATGCCAAATAAATTGTACCATGAAGGACAGCCACGTTTGTTTCAAATCACTTGTTTCAGATGACGACAGTGGGTTTGTGGGGTTAAGATCTCATAATGTCTTATTTGATTCTTTTGAGTGTGATGACTCCTTTGAACGTTTTAATGCTTTCTCAGAGATTTCGCTGTCCGTCCTGGAAATCCATCACTCTTTAATGTCATGTGAGCCAGCAGGGGGATCCCCAATGTAAGGAAGCACTCAGTTCTCTGATGTAAAAGCCATACCTCAAGCCTCCTGGGAATTCTTGATCCCTGAGAGATTAGACATCGGTGAGATTCACAAAAAAAAGGATTTACTCTTTCACAATTGTGACGAGATGTATTGTTTCATAAGAACTACATTTTATATTCAGTGCCTGCTAAATGTATTTAGACATTAAATACAAAATAAAAAATCAAGTGGCGTCTGAAAAATCATTCATGTAATCATTCTGCTCACCGAGGCAGGTAAGGGGAAACAAATAATTATTTCCATAAATGTAAAAAATTTAATTTATTTCTGTGATGCAAAGCTGAATTTTTCAGCATCTATCTTTATTTCAGTCTTCAGTGTTACATGATCCTTCAGAAATCATTCTAATATATGCTGATTTGATGTTCAAGAAACATTATCAATGTTAAAAACAGATGTTTTGTAATATTCTTTTGAAACAGCTTTCACGATTTGTGAAAATAGAAAGTTCAAAAGAACAGCATTTATTTGAGTTTTTTTTTTTACATTTTACTGTCACTTTTGATCAATTAAATGCCATAAAACACTAATATTATTATATAATTACAATATTATTATTTAAAAAAGTATAATGTTATTAGACTTTTATTAAAAATACTTTTAGATCATTTAATCTTTTTGTGTGTGTTAGATTCCTTTACCACATTTGATTGACTACTTTTGTTAAACAACTGCATTTGCATTATTCTGTATATAACAAAAGTTAGAAGTAAAAAAGCAAGCAAAAAACTTGCCTGCTTTGTTCAGTGCTTATAGTCAGTGTTCATTCTCTGGTTCCTCGTTCAACAAATGTTTTTTTTGTGCGAGACTGTGGACGAGTGCAGCGGCAGCGACACGCTCAAATGAGCACTCGGAGAAAAAAAACCTCCATTCAAGAAGATCACTATTTAAACCCCCGTTTGCTTTGCATTTAGTATTTTTTTGGGGTGCAAGACCAGTGGGAACATTTATTGACTTTAGAAGCATGATGTTACTTCTGATGCTGATGTTGTCCGTGGTTTCATTGGCACACAGTGATGATGGTGAGTGACGAATGATTCATTGATACATTTCCTTTCTGTTGCAGTTCTCCAAGTTATAATTCACTTTTAGTTTTAAGGAACTAAGTTTAATGCCTTTGACTGAAATAAGGGATTTATAAACTCTGGTAAAGATTTTTAACTGTTTAGTTTTCTCTCAGACTTCTGTTATGATGAGGAGCACTGTGGTGAGTTCTTGTTAGTAATAATTCAGAAGGACAAAAGATACAAATTTTGTCAATATTACTATTGTCATGACGTAAACAAGATTAAATTGTTCTTGGTAGATCCATATGCATGGGGAGACATCTACCCCTCTTGGCATCCTCTTCTGGAGAGCCATCACTCTCCCATCAACCTGGACCATCAGCTGATGAAGAACCAATCTTTAAACTGCACCTGGAGGGTTTTAATTTGACTCATAAAGGCCAGTGGTGGCTGACAAACCTGGGTCACTCTGGTAAGTGAATAATGACCTTTAGAAAGACGTTTTGGACACTTTTATCCCAAGCGTCTTCAAAGTGTACCTACATTTTATTGAAGTGTTCCCTGGAAATTGAAAGTTGTAGCTCAACTGGTTCCAATCTGAAACATGTCTCTGTAACGGTATGCAGGTGAGTGGTGGAGGGCTTCCTGGGACTTACCGAACCATCCAGCTGCATTTCCATTGGGGAAGTGAGTCTTCAAATGGTTCTGAGCACACCCTGGACCACCTGAGGTTTCCTATGGAGGTTTGGGGCTTCTCGTTGTCCAGATCTCAAAACTGTTCATGATGTCTACATTTTCGTAATGGATGTCCATGTTTGTGCGCAGATGCACATAGTCAACATCAAATCCACACACCCAAATTTGACATCTGCGCTTGAAGACACAACTGGCCTTGCTGTGCTTGGAGTCTTCGTTGATGTAAGATACAGTTTTAAGTAATATTTCATCTCTGTTTGTATTTGATCGATTAATACTCTTCCACAGGTGACATATTTGCACAATGATAACTTCCAGTTCATCTCAAATGCACTTCTTTCTGTCGCTTACAAAGGTTAGATGAGACAGTGGTTGAAATGGTCTTCCATTTAAAAAAACAGAATGTGCACAAGTCTAAATATAAATAAATCGAAATCTTTTTCATTTTCTTGTAGGAAAAACAGAATCGATCAGACCATTTCCTTTGATGAATCTGTTACCTCAGAACAACCTAACGCAGTATTACCGTTATCACGGCAGCCTCACAACGCCGCCCTGTTCACAGGTGGTTTTGTGGACTGTGTATCAAGTACCCATCTATATCTCATGGGCTCAGGTAAGACGTATATACTCTATACAAGTATGTGAACACAAGTGCTTCTAGATATGCCAATTCGAATTATTTATTTGTTTGCACTTCATAAGTTCTCGTTGCACTTTCAGTGTTGTCACTAGGGGGCGATAGTAGTAATAGTAGCATAATCTTTTACGGTTTTATTATATTATAGCCAAATAAGTTTGTTAAAATTGAATTAAAAAGTCGTCATGTTTATAAATCGCTAAATAAGTAACGTAAGTTTAATAGCGGACATTTGAGGTATGGCGGTTTGTTAAAGCCACAATAACGCCGCACGCAAGGACGCGCTTGCAGTTTGCAAGTTGAGCAGATTGTGTTGTTGTTGTTTGCAGATCTCTAATACATTTGTAAAACAATTGCATAAATTTAAGATGTTTCTAACATTTGCTTTCTTTTGACAGTTCGAGCTGTTTGTAAGCAGGATATATTCCCCAGAGGAAGAAGCCGATAAACAAGTCCCCCTGCAGAACAACTACAGACACATCCATCCAACCTACGGTCGGCCCGTGTACGCTTCCAAAGATGCAAAACTGCTCACCAATGGAGTTTCCACTCTTGCCATTTTTAATCTTTTTAATGTTCTTTTATATATTGGATTTTTAAACGTTTAATATTTTGCATATAGCAGAAGGACAGTATTAAACGTCCACTTGAACTGAAACTTCAGTTACTGCCATTTTAAAGACCCATTCACACCAAGAACGTTAACGTTCTCTTTATTATAAGCAGGCTGCAGTTATGTCATCTGCCACTTTAAATGGATTCTGATTGGCTGTCACTGATTGGTTTACCAGCTGGGGGTAAAAAACGTTCTGAAAGTGTTGCAATGGTATCATTCTCATACATTACAGCAGTTGCGGGGGTGGCTTGGCATTTATTATTCTCATAGACGTTTTTCTAACGATTTATTTGAAAACGTGTAATTATTAGTTATCTTTACGGTCCGTTCACACCAAGAACGTAAACCGTTTATTAGCGTCACACAACGGCAGGAATAAAGTTCTGTTTTAGTTATGTCATCTGCTGCTTTAAATCAAAGTCCCTTTAAGGGTATTCTATCGTCTTTGTTTAAATGCACGAGCTCTTTAAAATCAGGTGGATTCTGATTGGATGTCAATCAGTGAGTCTGAAATCGCGTACCGTCTGAGCTACTACATTTGAATTTTTGAATTTACTTTACGACCGTTAAAAACGTACTACATCTGCCATGTTGTTACTGTCACATGACCTACCAGCGTCGGTTGCGTCGCTTCACTGCCGTTCATAAATCCTCTCCCGTGGCCTCATGGGATTTTAGTCCATAGGAACTGTATGGTTTAGTTACAGTGGCTTTGTCCAAATACCAAGACTTTGCAGTCTTTGCACTTGACCACTTGATTACTTAAATGACGTATTTCCTGTATTTGGCCGAAGTCTTCAAGTGGGTGTGAAGACCACAAGTGTGATAAGTAATTATTATAGATAAATAATGTAATATAACAAGAACCATTAAATGTTTAACTATAACATTACTGTAAAACAGTTCTTTTTTTCTTACATAAACTGCGTTATTACGATTTTTCTGAAAACATTTTGCGGTGTCGCTATAATTAATATCTATATATATATATATATTATATAATATATATATACACATTACACTTAATGTTAAAGAATCTACTCATGTTTTTGTTCAATGATGACGGAATATTATTATTATTTTTTTGGTTGAACCATGCGAGTAGAAACTAAATACATTACAAACAATAGCCGAGTCCGAACAGTAAAGGGTAACCCTATGAATAGAGCTATGAGTTATGTAAGGCAATTTGAAGGGCAGATGGTGAGAACCCAGTGTGCTTTAGAACTCCTACTGACACAAATATGTGAAGTTATTAATCGTAATTAAACTCACATTTGAAATCCTGCTCCTGCTAACGCTGTACACAGGAACTCACCAAGATAATTTTTATTTAAAACATTGGATAAATAAAATTCACATTAAAATGTGAGGACATGATTAAAGATTAGGTCCAAGACAAGCGGTTCTGAAAAAAAAAAAAATCCTTTATTTTTCCATGATCTTTTTTTCCATACAATTGTGGTATAATAAATAGACAGGGGATAAAGGTCAATTTCACCAATGTCCCTTGCCATTTCTGAATGATAATGCTTTTCCCCCACACTGCAAACAGATTTTCATAGAATTTACAACCAAAAATAAAAAATAAAGCTTGACACAAGCTGAAAATACTGCCACCAGCTCTCTGTACTCACTGTCAGATAGACCTTTCTGAGCTGTGACGCTGTAGCAAATCCTCAGGAACACAAAAAATATATATATATACATATTTATATTATTATATTCACAGTTAAGAGTATTTACACATAAGAATCCAAAGGAAAATGGGCAGAAAAAAGACGTTTCTATAAGAAACAATCTTTCAAAAGGAAGTACAAATCTGTTTTATGTACAAGATGCATCATTTTCTTTAAATTAGCTATTCAACCCCTTTTTCATATAATGATCCCTGAAAAATATTCATTTTAAATACTCCATTTGTCGCTCATAAAAGCAGAACGATGCATCATCACTCCCCATCATGATAAAAAAAGTCTCATTCCTTTATACAAACCATTATTATCCTATACAATATAAACATATTTAAAAAGAAAAATCTCAAAAAGAGGGGAGACCTTACCCTGTGAGTGAACTAATGCTAAAGGACACGTTTCATAGCTTGGTCTTATGAGTGCCATTTGGCCTGATAGGAGGTTGGAAGCCTCTAGTGCATTTATAAACATAACCAAATCACAAAGACAAGCACAGTGACCATGCTGCCTTGCAGATCTGAAAGTCTTCTGCTTTCAAAGGGAAATTTGGCTGAATGAGGATGTAATAGCTTTTCAAACTTTTTGATGGTTAAATACTGAGCAAAATGCAGAAGGACCTCAAATGGGTCGCCCGAAGTACCAGTGAACTTAGGTCATTCGTACAAACACACACACATAGGAGGAGACAAATGGAAGAGGGTTTGCCTTTAGAGCCGTGACACATTAAAGTACATATTTGGCACTCTATTCAACTTATACTTGATTTTCTGGGTCCACTGCTGATGGTTTCAGATCGACGGACCTAATACTCCAGGGTCTGATATCCTAAACATCGGTGCATCTACTTAGACTAGATTTATTAGTTGAATTGGTGCCTGGGCAACCTCTTTGAAAAGCATCAGTGCTGTGCGCCAGTTACCGCACTCACAGAGAACTTCAAATACTATGAAAACCCATGCTGAAACCAGTGCAGGTGGATTTCGCCATCTTAAAGTGAACTGGTGGAGAAAATTAGGAACATACGTTTGCAGAATAGCAGCATCATATTGGTGAGATTCGCTCCATAATAGAAAATTCAGCATTAGTGACTGAATATGCATGAACCCAATTGGACCTCTGCATGTTTATCTGCTGAAATAGTGAGCTGACATGACAAACGCAGAGTTAATACTAAGCTGTACAACTTTAAAGTGGAATCTGATTGAAGACAAGCAGCTTTCGGTCTTTGCACCTTACAAAAGCTAGAGGGCAGCAGACACGTTCAAATCCAAAGATGGCAGAAATGGTTGTAAAAATGCCTTGAATAAATGAAATAAAGTGTAGTGTACTGTTTGATTTGCTTTCATCCTTTAAGAAAGGTCCAGTCAGTAAGTGCCACATGCAGCACTAGGCTGAAATATCGTAGGAGCGTTTCGCTTTGTGTAAATTTGCCTGAGCTGCGGAAATTCTACTGATTTGTTTTGTGGCCGGCACAGGTGTGCTTTTGTTGAATGTTCTGCAAACTGAAGACAATTGACCCAATTCCCCCAACAATGGTTAGTGTCACAATAAATGCTAAACCTTGTGGGCATGTTACAGCGAAGTCCAAAAATAAACTAAACTTCATGCAAGTTGGGCTGGGAGAACAAAACTGAATTAAAACTGAATTTTGTGCCCGTGGGACAGACGTGAGCAGCTTAAAGTGTTTGGGGTCCAAGTTCAGGGACGGGGAGGTCTCTCCATAACCAAACTGCAGAACAGAAGGGGACTAACGAGGAGCAGGAGCTCCACGGCAAAGACAAACTGTGCCAAATGGGCAGACAACAAAGTGAGTGCCCAAATATTTGGGGGGAAATTAAGTCCATTTCCAAAGAGGTCAATGGAAGAGTGGTACAAAACTCATTTTTATGCTTGAAAGAGCACCTGTAATTCGTAAACAATCATGAAAAAGTACAAAAAAGAAGTCCCAGACACTTAGCTGCACAATATATCCAGTGGATGTGTTGGATTTCACCCACTATTTCCTCTGTAGCTCCAGAAGATGGGGCGTCTGGGCTTGTTGATAGGCAGTGCATGTTTTTAAAATAGTTCTCACCTATACGTTGGGGGTTAGTTTAAGGTTCCCCTGCAGTTTTCTGCACCACAGAGGCACGGTATCTTCTCGTCCTCGATGGGGAACTTGTAGTCGTAGGTGATCTCCTCGTTAACATTTATTGGCTGCCGGGAGTAGATGACGATCTTTTTCTGTGACTCCACAGTGATGACCTTGGCATAACAGTTTGGCTGGGAAACACAAAGTAGGACACCATTAATATGGTTTTTGCCTTCAAAATGACCTTCTGTTAAAAAACGTACACGCAAACTCACATTGCAACTGTGATTGATGAAGCGGGCGAAGTTGCCACATTTGGTTGCATCTATAATGGTATCGTGATCCACACGGAACATGTAGCTACTGCCGATGCCCTTATCCTCATAGCGCTTCTCTCGCATGTCTGCGATAACCTGCAAAGAGATGGGGAAATTACGAACAGACCGGCCAAAAAGCAGTGATGCTGAAAGTTTGGTTAGCTTCACGCTCACCTGTCGTATATTCTGGCCAACGTATTCTATAACCATCTCATCGGCAGCAATAGGTTCCATGGCGAACAATCCCCAGTCATGAATGTGACTTTTACAGAACCGGATTTTCTTTTTACGGAACTGTGTAGAAGTTGTGAATCCTTAAGATTTTGACTTGGCTCATAATTTGATTGGTGATGTTTTGCAGGATATGCAAGATATGAATAGCTGGGTTTCGCTTGTCTTACCTTGAGCTGGTTGAACTTGAGGAGGTCACTGTCGCAGCTGAAGGATGACAGCAGGCGGCGCTGTTCAGACCGCCGCTCTGAACCTGCCCTAGTGGACGCTTGGGGCTGTGCTGGAATACTCTTCCCCTGTGAGAAATCACACAAACACAATCAACATCAAAACCTTCAGCAAACCAGCTTAATGAAGTATTGATTGTGAGTAAACTCCAGTATTTTATCACTGCGGCCCACCTGAGTGTCCACATCAGGCTCTTCGGACTGCAGGCGTGAGCTGTTCAAGTACTTCATTTTGTCTTTCTTGTCGATTTTGTAGTAGCCCTCGCTGCGGGCACAGCCGGTGACATGGTCGCGTATACCATCCTCTTTCCGCTTCTTCTTCAGCCCTGATGTGCTGCCCATGTTGGTAGGTTCAGAGGAGTCAAGAAAATACAGCTTTCTTTACATGAACAGATACGTCTCCACATTACAGGTCTGCAAATACTAGCAATTCATTTTAGTGGATGTAATTATTTTTATTATCACAATACTGTCAGCGAGTAAGACGGTCCCAAAAATGTGAACACTGGGGTAGGGCTGCACGATAAATCGCATGCGATATTTAATGCGCATCTGGTTAGTAAAGCCGGTTCTGTAATCAGCGGTAAATCTCCATCACGTGCGTGCTTTCACATGGAGCAGCATTTACTACACGGAGCCGTTGTTCACTGACAAGCTGCGCTAAACCACGATCATATATGAACATGGTTTAGCGAACAGAACCGACTTTACTAACAAGACGTGCACTAAATATTGCATGCGATTTATCGTGCAGCCCAACACTGGGGTTCTATTTTTTAACATCAACCAAAGAACTGCAATTCAATTCCGCTATTCCATTTTGAGCCACATGGGGCATAATTTCTTCACACCTAGTGGCACCAAACTAAATTGCAAAAGGAACTAAATGACTCTGCCAAACACTCCCCCAAATCTTCCATTGTTTATTATAATATAATTCCATTTGCTGCCACTAGGGTCACAGATGTTACCAACAGCCACTTTAATAGGATTTTACACTTAAAAAGTCATTATCATTGATAAAAGTTTTTTGTCTGCTAAATTTCACTAATGTGACTGCACCTTAACATTGTAGCAGTAAAGGATATGAGGATGGTGGACCCAGAGGGTGTCATTGAGCCAGTCGTTGCCATTGTCCTGCTGCAGCATCTTGTCATAAGTTATCTTAAGGTAGCAGATGTCCTCCTCATCAATGCCGTCATTCCAGATGTCATATAAGATGGTCATCTCCTCAAATTCTGAGCGGGGTAGGAAGCTGGGGCGGGGCGGTGATATCGCAGGGGAGTGCATGGATAACAACAACTCTTGCCAGCCCCGTCTCTGTCGGCGCGTCTTCTGAATAGGTTCCTCGACGTAAAGCAACCTGTCTTCCACCTCAGGTATGACTGTCTGGGTTCGGTTTTCCTCTTCCTCCAAGACTGTGGAGTCACCATCTTCTCCTTTGAAGGTCTCTGAAGGTTGGTCTGGGTACAGGTCGTTTACCAGTAGATCTGGAGGTAAAGAGTCCACCATTGGAGCTGGAGGCTCTTCAGAATCTGGAGGGGTGGCCACAGGTACCTTTTTAGACTTGGGGCGCCCCGGTTTCCTTTTACTTGAAGTAGCATCTAAGGGCACAGGAACATCTATCATTGGAACAGGTAGGTCTTTTGGAGCAGCAGAAGAGGAAGTCTCTACAGAAGTGGGAGAGGAGCCTTGGGGAGGCAGAGGTGGCTCCTGAAGTGAAGCAGCAGGAAGGGGAGGACCAGGGAATGGGGAAGAAATGGCATTGTTAGGTAGGCTGGCATGAGGAGAGGCGCTGAGTAGAGGCTCTTTAAAGAGAGACTTCTCCTCCAAGCTCTCCGACGAGGCCTTCCTGTGAATGGGAAGGCCTGCAGATAAAGCAGCAGAGTCAGGGAAAGCTGGGGTGAAAGTAAGATCTCTACCCGGAGTTCGAGGGATACCAGCGCTGAGGACAGGGGATTGAGCAGGATAAGAGAAAGGGCTGCCGGGAATATGCGGCGAGCTCAAGCTGTTACCTGTTAGTGGTGTGTCGCTTCCTGGTGTGACAGGAAATGCATCAGTGCTCTGAGACTTGCCCAAACCCCGAGGTCTGTCCATAAGATCTCTCCCTGGTGTGCGTGGGATGTCCTCTTCCGTAGGCAACCGCCCACGGACAGGCATATCCGGCAAAGCTTCAGGAGGTGGCAGAAGGGATCGAGCTTCAAGGGCATGATTGGGGGGAAATGGAAGGTGCATTGAGGGCGTAGGAAGAGAACGAGGGATTGCGGCTTCTGATTCTAAGGAAACTGGGCCATCACGACCAGGGGTTCGGGGAAAGTCTTCTGCAGGGATCTTTGGTCGGGTGTCCTGATCACTGTCTGCAAACGAACCTGTTGGAGTGGGTGGCCGCAAGCTACCGACATCCTCCAGGGTGGCTTCAGCTTTGGACACTGGAACACTGACGGCCAAATCAATGTCGGGTTCATCAGCTGAAAAGAGATGACAACCAATTATGATGTGACTTGAACACAGAATACTCAACTGCTACAGGAACATCAGGATAAAAAACAGTCAAGACTCTGACCTGGCAATCTTTTGGGTGATGGGGGCCACACGTCTTTAACTCCAGGCTTGATTGAGCTCACCGCAGTATGTTTGTGATCGATCTCTGCCTCATCTAATGCTTCCAGCCTGCCCAACTCATTTGGTTCCTCTCCTGGTGGTGGTCCTGTGGGGGTACTGGGAGCTTTTACATCAACATCCTCCTCTTCAGAAGATGAGGATGTGGAAGATGAGGACGACGATGAGGTTTGTGCATCGGCTTCATCTTCATCCTCCATACCTTCTACCTGTTCTTCTTCTTCCTCCTCTTCCTCCCCTGAACTCGATTCGTAGTCGGACGAGCTCTCGCTCCCAGAGGAATCAGAATCAGATTTGGAGGAGGAGGATAAGCTAGAAGATTCTGGGGGGGGGGGGAATAGTGAAGGTCAATACCTCAGGCCAATTACAGTGACCACAAGGGCATAATATTTATCAACCTCAAGCCATTAAACTCATTACCATCATCTGATGAGTCAGATGATTCACTCTCGCTGGAGTCTGATTTGCTCTTCTTTTCATCATCTTCCTCGTCCCCCATAACCTAAGAAGGCATGTCTATATTAGGCTCAAATAAGTACATAGTACATATATAGTACATTGTACATAGAGCCTGATACCTACACTTGATTAAGGTTTATTAAGAAATACTGTGGACTGGTGCTCACCGTGCCAGAGGACAACCTCTCAGAGGCATCTTCCACTGGCTCCTCTTCATGATCTGAAGGTGATGACTCCTCTTTGCCAGAAGTTTCCTCCTCCTCCTCGCCTTCGCTGTCCAGCTCCAGGGGTCTGGCTGGCCTTCGCTTGGCAGAAGAACCACCGCCATCCATTCTGGATCCGTCTGTGCGAAGATCTGTTCTTTCTGATTCTGAGAACCGACCTTACCAAGTTAGTTTACAGAAATGGCATGAGACCATGTAAAGCATTGTCACTTTAAAGCCAACAGTTTTTCAGTTAGAATAAGTGGTCCATGTTTCAGTTTAAAGAACAGAAATCTGATTAACATTAAAGTATGTCAAGCACACACCTTCATCTTCCAGCTCATCATCGACAGGTGTGGATGGTCGCACCCTCTTATTGTCATTGGTAGATGTTGGCTCAGGGGGCTGTTTCCTCTTAACCTGCAAACAAATGAGTAGCAATTGAGAATGAGCAACTTTTAAAGTATAACAGCAAACTAACAAAAACACCTGGTGATAGTTTGGTACCTTGAAGGATGGTAACCGGATGGCACCGCGCAGGCCTATGCTGAGACCTATTCCCTCAAATCCCAGACCTTCAACCTTGTTCCAGTTTTCCAGTAAGCTAGAGGATATGGTCTCTTTGGGTTTGGCCCGTTCTTTTTCCTCATCTTTGCCCTCACCCGTCTTCACAGGTGTAAGTGTAGCCTGCAGGTGCAGAAACATGATGACGACAGATAATTCTGTTAGTATAATTACATGACCTCAGGTTAATAAACTGGGGTTTTCTTTTTGACTAATTGTTCCAAAACTCTTTGGAACATTCAGGTCTGGAATCAGTTAACATTTAATTTAGAGTAAGATAACATTAAGTTAGGGATAATTTTAAGCTGTCCAAGTTTGTCTACTACTATCCGCTCCAAAAGACCAACAGATTAAATATCAATTTATCAACCCATCCCAGGAAGGTTTTAGGAAATGTAATAATACTATTATATTGACTTGATACAATTATCATATTATTAAAAATATTTGCTTGTCAGAATAAATGTAATAACTGGGTATTTAAAAGTTTAAATTAACATTTTGGAACAGCATCATTTTGAAAGCTAAAACACTGTTTGGATCAAACACAGACATGACACTAATAACATTCTTGAATCAGAGTTGGGTTTGCCGCACTTCATTTTGCATTATGTCAGTGCAGTTCAGAATCATTTAGGATGAATGTACCATGATGTATTCTATTTGGAGTGTTAAACAATAAGCCATTTAAAGGGAAATTATATTTATGAAAGTTACCTATCAACTTGACAGTGATTTTGTATCTGGCACAACTTAAATAGCTTGAAAAGCAAATTTGCTGCATTTGTTATTATTCATTTCGAGAAGTATTTACATATTCAGCAACGAGTATCATGTAACATTTAAAACAGGCCTGGGTTTGTAGAATGGTGCTTACCTTAGCCGAACGCTCCTGTTTGTCCCACCACTCATCAAATGCCCTGAAGGCTACCACCTCCACCATCTTGCGATTGAGATCTCTTTTCATAATGGACTTCAGTTCCTTGACAATAAGCGTAAGCACTGCATCCACAGTGGCTTTGTGTGGGTCTTCCTTTTGGGGCTCATAGCCTGGAGGGGGAACAGCAGGGTTGAACTTGGGCATGTTGGGTAGGTGCCAGGGCTGCCCCTGACCCACAGTGCTTGCAGGCGCACCAACCATAGACAAAGGCGGATACGGGCCCCCAAACTGCATGGCAGCAGCGGCGGCAGCAGCGCTGGCGCTTGCAGCAGCCCCGCTGATGAAGTGAGGGTAAGGGTACGGCTGCTGGCTCTGCGCCATGCGACTTAACATCTGAGTCTGCATCTGGAAAAAAAGGAAACATCTCTAAAAAGAGCAGACAACAAAGGACATTAAGTGAACCCTCTCCCACTGTGGTAGGAGTCATCGGTCTATATGCAGAATGGCATCATTTCGCATAATTCCAGGGGGGGGATAGGGTTTGAAATGCGGTGTAGCATTCGGATGGGGGGCCACCCAGGTGGGCCAGCCAGGTGCGGTACGGTGGGAAGAGGAGGCAGCGGCAGGGGGAAGCCAGCCTGTGGAAGGGGGCCCGTGGGGGGGGAAAGGAAAACCCTGGAGGAGTGGGGGTCGGGTGCATGGGGATGGTCTCCCTGCTTGGAGAAATCGCAGCTGGGTTGCCCACTACACAAGCTTTCCAATCCCACCTAGCAATCCCCCCCCCCCCCCCCCCCCCCCGGGCTTGTGCTTTTTGTTTGTTGTTGTGTGCCCAGGCCATCTAATCATCGGAAAATCTCCATGTATTACCTGATGACTGATGGCCTTGTTTTAAAAATAAATAAATAAAATAGCAAAAATCTGTTGCATTAGAGAAAAACATAGCCCGACAAAGCAAATGCAGAGATAAACACTTTATTGGCCTGTATTGCCTTTGGCCTTGTGCAACACGAACAGAAAAAAAATTTTATCCCCCCTCCCCTTTTTAACTTGATCTAGACAAGTTCTAGGACTCTATTGTTTAGGAGCATATCATAATATTGAGTATTGAATTCATGAAGTTACACGACGTGTAATAATTTATACTATTATAGTATTTTTTAATATTTTTAATTAGCTTTTATTTTTAGTTTTGGTCATTTTGTTAAATGCTTTTATCATTTTATTTATTTCAATATCATTTATTATGATTTCAGTTTTTGTTTTTGTAAAATAAACATGTATTTCAGTTAGTTGCAAAGGCAACATTTCTAATTGTCATTTATAAGGCAACATTTCTAATTTTCATTTATGTTATTTTAAGTTTAGGTTTGTCATCTAATATTACAGTTTTTTATTTACTTCAGCTTTATTTCAGTAAACACTGTGACAAACACACTACATTTTTTTTAAATAAAGCAAAAGTAGCACTACTTAAGATAAGATGTTTTCTAATAATTTTCTAATAATTAAATAATTGTTTAAAGATCTTAAAACTAGCGTGCAAAATTTGCCAGTGCGTGTGGACCCCTTTTCAATAGAATTGGGATTATGTGGCAGATGAAAATTGTAAATCAGATCACCTAGAAAAGTCTTATCATACCACTTCTCAATAAACTGCATGACTTGTTCACAGCACAAATGATACAGGACTAGTTGTGCATCAAAAAAAAAAAAGTCGTCTCCTTAAATCACTAACCCTAAGCAACAGTAATAATATTCTCCTGAAACAATCATTGTAAGATGGTAACACTTTCACATATGACACAGCTCTTGTTGAACTATGGTTTTGGAGATTCAATAAGAACAGCACTTTCCTGATGGTCCAGCTTTCAAGCAGGAAGTAAAGCGCAAAAGTGAGCTAACGGCTGTTCATTGTTTCTCGTCTTGAACTACGTGTAAGAGGAAGTGAAAGAGTGTTGCACATAAGCGGCATCCACAGTAGGATAATATTTCATTGGGTTTGCCATACAGAGCTGGAGGCTGTAATGCAAACAAGTTCATTTACAAGAGAGAGCCTCATTATGCACTGAACACGTATGTCCTTACTGCAGATGCCCAATATTCTTGGATTTTCTATGGAACGCAATGCTTAGCCTATTTTTTTTACTGATTAACATGTAGCACTTAAACTCTTAAACTACCAGGCTAAACTTTCTATTTTTCAACATGCTGCTGAAATGTTACAAACAGTTGAGTTGCAAAATCTCAAGCACACAAGAAAATGACCAGCGATGCCAAGAAGTCCCCTGGCTAGACCTATGGGTTTAAACAAGCCCCACAAAGCATACGGAGATCTAAATGAAATTAAGAAAAAAAAAAACATGCTTGGATATTTTGAAGGAAAAAAAAAATTCTAAAACATGTTTCGGCAGCCAGATTGCACAATTTCTTCTACTGCTAAAATGTGCAACAAAAGGGAAAGTAGAGGGTCTCCTTAAAGTAAGATGAGTGCGGTTGCCTCTTACATTCCTCCTGGGTCCTGTAACCCTCCATACAACAACTCATAATATCATATTTAACACCACATCAGAAGCCTTTGAGAAGTTAGATACACTACGAACTAATAGCCAATAGTAGCAAACTACACTAAAGAAATTTAGAAGGCAACATCTTTAAAAAAAGTCACTGTATTTATAAATACTATGGTAAAATATTAGACAACATGATTTATTTTTGCAATCTGGCACAAGTCAAAAACATAGCCGCATTTCATTGAACAAGTAAGCAGAACATTTTGCTTCAAAAATATATTAATTAATTTCAAAAACTGAATAACTGAATCATTGAGGCCTACAAATCAGTTCATTCCATCTGAACAAACTGAATCAATACTTCAAAAAGGGGATAAATGATGCAGCTGTAAAATTAACTAAACTGAATCAACACTGAACTAAATTGAACTGAATAATGACACTATTGTGTTTTTAGAGGTACTAAAATTGTATATAAAGAACTTTGCAACATTTATACTCTTACTTTCTGTTTTATTATCGTGTAGCTTCTTTAAAACAATCTGTATTTTATAAAGCACTATATTAGGGGTGTGCAATATATGACGATTTTTGATCGTGGATGATAAAAATATCTCCACGATCTGCTTTTGAAGAAATACCATAGTATCGTGCTATAGTGCATATTCTATCCCCTGCAGTTCTGGCGCCTCCGTCTCAAGATACTGTACAACGCGACATACATTCACATCAGTGTTAACTCGGCGATAGAGTTACTCTTACAGGACGCTGCACTTATTCGCAGTCACAAAAGTACATTATTTGAATCTGCTTTAGAGCCGTTAAACATTTCATTCACACGCTGTTCTGACGTGCACTTTTTCTGAGGGGGTACAGCCGAAGCACGCGCACTAAACATCATGTCAAATAGCTCCTGATTACTGGGCTAAGTTAGCTTTTGCGCTAATACGGTCAAAACACACAAGGTTTACATATAGACTAAGTTGCTTATGTCTAAAATGAAAAACAGTTGAGAGAAAAACGGATGCATGCATGTATATTAGATGCGTGCAGGTCTTAAAGGGACAGTACTAAACATGCTGCAGACTGTCATTAAAGGGAATGGTTCACCCTAAAATTAAAATTCTGTCATCATTTACTCCGTATGTTGTTCTAAACCTGTGTGAGTTTCTTTCTTCTGTTTAACACAAAATAAGATGTTTTGAAGAATTTTGATGAACCAAACAGTTACTGGTCCCCATTAAATTTGATAGTAGGAAAAATATTATGAAAGTCACTGTGGACCAGCAGCTCTTTGTTTTTCCCGTTCTTCACCAAATCATTTATGTTCAGCAGAAAGAAAGCAAACGCACACTTAGGTTAAAAAAAATTTGATGAGTACATGATGGTATTCAATTAAAACCTATGGGACAGAACTGCAGAAGTTAAGAATTTTTATTTTTTGGTAATATTCCTTTTTAATAAAAACAACAAAACACACGAGAAAAATCCTCACTACTCTTGGACCGAAGAATTTAATACAGTTGCTTTATTCTATAAGTATATAAAATAATATTATATATATATACCTTATAATATTATATAGATTTTATATATAATACGTGTTAATTTTATTTATTTGTCATTAAATTTACGTGAAGATCCTGTGATATTGTACTAAAATTAAAGCACGTTTTATTTTGTTATTGTGTATTGGTACCGGTATCTTGGTTCTTATTTTTTATAGCAGATTAAAACTAATGACGATTTTTAGTCTTCGCAAACCTAGTCAAAAATCCGCCTATTCGTGTATATTTTGTGACCTTGCAAATGCTTGGCTTTATCATAGGAAGTAGTTGGTTTAATGCTCAGCCCATTGCAAAATAGTAAAGCCAACATTAAAAAAAAAACGAAATCGTGATATGATATTTTTGCCATATCGCCCACCCCTACACTATATAAACAAATGTGACTTGACAGTAAAGTTCAGGAAAAAGAGATCATATCTCAGGTCTTACCGTGTCCATTTTGTCAATGGGCGTCCGTGGTTCTCCTGCCCCGCTTTTATTGTGCATGGAGGGCGACATGGCCCTAGAGTTTGCTAACTGGGAAGCAGTACCAAGAATAGGTTCGTCATCATCCGAATCGGGAAGTGGCGTTGGGCTGATGTCCTCCAGGCCGGTGCTTGAAGGGCGCGAGGACCGCTGGGGCGGAATGGGGGAGAGCTGAGAGGACGATGAAGAAATCGGACTCCCGTCCATGCGCACCTCAGCATCCGAGTCTCCGCGTTCAGTCAGGAAGGGCTTCAGAAGCATTTCTATGCGCGAGTCCAAGCTGTTGCGCTCGGAGTCCTGAGTCGGGGTGCCCAGCGATGGGCAGAGCTCCGGTGTGGAGGGGGGAGGTGTGGCTGGTTGGGTTTCTGGTGCGGGGGGCGGCGGCTCGGGGATTGGTGGCGTTGCAGGCCTGTCTATCACGGGCATGAACTCTGTACTCGGTGGAGGCGGGGCTTGAGGCGGTCTCCTATAATCCACTTCCCGTTGTACAGGCTGGTGGAAGGAGGGCTCTGTGTGAGGGTACACTGGGGGAATTGGAGGTTGATAAGGAGAGAAAGCATTCTTGAAATTTGCACTGGCTGGTGGTGGAGGCGTGTGCGCAAAAGCAGGTGACGGCGGCTCCGGGGGCTGATGTTGCTTAAAACTGGGCGGTTGCTCTGCGTTACCACGATGCACCCCTCCTCCTGTGCCGTGGACATAATGCCTCTCCGGTCTTCGGTTGTAGGCATCCTGGAATTTGGTTTCATGCCGTCTCGACTTGTAGCCTCCTGAGGATTCAGCACGGTTCGACTGGAACGCCGGAGTGCCTTGCCTGCTGGAGTAGCTGGAGTCCTGAGAGAACGGGGTGCCTGATGGGCGCGGGGTGTGCGGGGTACCCTGGGACTGGGGCGTATCCTGCCTTAGGCTGGAGTAGGCCGTATCCAGGGACATGGGCGTGTTGGTGCCGCCCGGTGTGGCCGTGCCTCCTACTGCAGAAGAACTGCCTTCGGACAGTCTTCGCAAGGGCTGTGGACACAAAATCACAACCAACTTAAACACATTTCCGAATATCACAATGCAAACTTTCTGTAAACAAAATCACTTGTTTGGCCTTTTCTAATGGCATTAACAATCAACATACTAATCAAATACATTGTATAAACATTAGTTAACGACACTCTGTTTTCAAACGGCTTCACTGTGTGATAATGGCCATAACTGAGGGGGGACCGTTCAAAGTGCATGTTGTAATAGCGTGCAGCTCTCTGCTGGTAGCGGTTATTATGTGCATTTCAGTCTGTGTCCATTTAACCACCTGCTGAACTGATAAACTGGATTAGAGATAAAGAGGTTTCTGCTGGAGAGGGAGCATGTTATACAGTGTGCTGATGTAAAATAACTTTTGCACTAAAATTATGTGTTAACTAATAGATTCAGACATTTAAATGCATTTACTTGTCATAATAAAAAAAAACTCAATACTCCACATTACATTATTAATCACACAAGTTATTGAATAAATACAAAAAAAGAAAAAAAAAATTACAGTAACTTATGTGCAGAGTTTCCCTCTATTCAACAGATGAGGAAAAACTAAATTCATCTTAAATCAATTACAATTTTAAATCATTAATTTGTCCTACGGTGTAATAAACTATGATGTTCAGAAATACATAATATGAGCATTTGTAGTAAACAAATATATATAAATAAATAAACTTTTGTTTTTGTTCTGAATCATTTCATTGTTTGAGAACCAGTCTGAACAAACCAATTTGATCAAATGAATCCAGCTGCCCAAAGCTACTTTGATAATGGCTCTCTTCGTGCGGCTGTAAAAACTTTAACTTTCTTTAACTTTCTGTTTTGTAGTACAATCTTAAGCGTTCGGATTCGTTCTTTAATTAATGTCACATGTAATGGCATAATCTGGTTTAGTTTTTACCAGCAGGGCTTCAGCCAAGCTGCGTGGAGAAACTTCACAGGCCTCTTCACCACCAACTGGAAGAGTGAGCGGAGTATAACTTCCATTGATCAGACGCTGGAAGTACCTTAGGCGATTTTCACCTGAACAGATGGATGAGAACACACAATTCTTCGGTGAACATGATTAATGAAACACAATGTGGGCTACATCAAAGCGAAGTACTCATGTTATAACTATTTGTTGCATTACAATCTAAGAAAGAAAAGAAAGAAAGGTCTTATATTGTCCAACATAAATTTTCCATTTCAATTTGTTGCATTTCCATTTGTCAAATCACCTTTATTTGTATAGCGCTTTATACGATACTGATTGTGTCAAAGCAGCTATACAGTGTCAAACAGGAAAATAGTGTCAATAATGCAAGAAGACAATAACAATTTCCCCAGATATTCCCAGAAGTCATTTGCCCAGATATTGATGATTCATGAGGTGTATATTTGTTGATTGTTTGTACAAAAAATAAAAGAAAAAATACGTCAGTGTCAATATTAATAGAAATGTGCTTTGGCCAAATACTATTGGCAAGTGATCTCACATGAAAATAAAGTTACTAAAACAAGTCAAGTGTAAAATTTTACATTTTGTATGTTAAAATTGGGGGGGGTTTTTTTTTGTTTTTTTTTGTTTGTGTTTTTTTGTGGGGGGTTGTTGGGGTGGTTGGGGGGGGGGGTGGTGTGGGGGTTTTTTTTTTTTTTTTTTTTTTTTTTTTTTTTTTTGGGGGGGTGTTTTTTTTTTTTTTTCTGTTTTTTTGGTGGGGGGTGGTTTTTTGGGGGGTGTTTTTTTTTTTTTTTTTTTTGTTGTTTGGGGGGGGGGGGTGGGGGGGGTGGGGGTTTCCTGGGGGGGAAACATATTTAACAATCTATATTTATCTATATATATAAAAAGATATAAATAAACACATCATCTATAATTACACCTCTAATGAAAATGACAGTATAATGCATGAAATGCATGCGCTTTGCGTTCAAGTCACTGACGAGAAAGATGAAACGGTACTGTCTCTTTAAGAGAGGGGAGACCCACTACAGCTGTCATCCTGCCTTGAGGATCTCACTTTTACAACTGTTAATGACGGTTTAGTGTGCTTGTCCTTCAATAAATAGTCGAACTTAAGGGTTTAACATTACCAGTATTTTAATTTGTACAAGAATTACGCTTTAGTCGTGGATAACCACCTCCTTTTTTTTTTTAAATACATTTTCCATCTCAATACTTGCATACATATTTTAGAGGTTAAACAATTTTGCTTTAAACTATAGCTAAATATCTACCTAATAGTTAAAATGCTAAAACGTCAAAGCAAACACATCGGTTAATGCCTCATCCGCAGACGCAGACTTGTCGTTGAATGGTTACCAAGCAACCAACGTAAATTTTCGCACGTGACCTTCATGTCCCAAACAATCTATTCAAATGTACAAACACATGCGGTATTTTAGTGTAACTCGGTCAGACGACATTCCTCGTTTAACATTAAAGCTATAAATGTCCAGTTTAGTATTTTAACACATAATTCATCCTTACCTTTAGGGTCCAACTCCACGTGGATGATGTTGCCCATGACAGACGTGTTGTTCAAGTTCTGGACAGCGTCCTTCGCCGCCTTGACGGCCCCGAATACAACTTTAGCAATTCCGAGATGTTTTTTGTTCTTCGGATTGTACAGTATTTCCACCTCCTCGATTTCGCCGAACTTCTTGCACATGTCGGTGAGGAATCCCTCTCTGACGTTGTCGTTGAGCTTGGCGAACGTGACCTCCTTCGGCGGCACGCGACCGATGTAACACTCATCGATCTGAGGAAAAGCGAGACGATTCTTTGAAACAGAACGTTTGTTTGACGTTACTTCAAAACGGACCGACCGTTATCTGCTGCCCTGTTTGCACGTGCCTCTAGTATAGCTGAAAACAGAACGTTAAATCACTTGTTTTTGAATTCAAAAGCAAGCAATACGTTAGCTGTATAGAAAAGCGTTGAGTGAACGTCAAACGTCCTGCAGTCGGATACTTAAAAAAGAAAAAATGCACACATGTGTCAAGGGGGTGTGACTGAACTACCTTAAATTTAGGAACCGGGAGATCCGTCTCCTTGTACTTAGTCCACAGACGACCGATTCTCGGGTCTCGGACGATGTCCACGGGTGGCATTCCGGGGTTCTGCAAACAAAACAAGCACATTTATAAACACTTTACGCAACCGGGCTTGTCACTGTCCCCAGAACTGATGCGGTACAACGACAGCTCGTCTCTCACTAGTTTAGTTTTCACACGAGTGGTCAGTCGTGAAAGTTTGGCAGCGGTGAAACTCTTTGATGTGCTGTGTCAGGTGTTTACAACGCGCGTGGTGTTATATCCATTCAATACACGGCTCGATGTATCCGCTGTAACGGCTCGTTTCGCTCACCGGCACGCTGAAGTTCTGTCCATCGTAGCGATACACTTTGTGCGATCCATTTTTCAACGCTGGGTCAATAATCAACTTGTAACTTCTCCAATGTTGACTTCGTTTCTCTCCCGAACTGCAGATAGGATGGCTGTTCTCCATTCCGTTCGCCAAACCTAACGAAGAGATGACAAAAACAGAAAGTACGCTTCACAATCCTGACATGGCAACGGTTGATTTTTGCACACAAACAGTACGTTGTAGAAAATGGGGGGGGGGGTTTGAAGCGGTGCCCGAAACAGACATTACAGAGGAAGAAAAGAAAAAAAAGAGAAAGCTTACTTGAACTCTGTCTTCTCCCGTGATCTTCATTTAGCTTATTTCTTTCTCCAGGTCTGGACATGTTGTGCCCGATCGAGTAGTTGTATATAAAACGGCTAGATCTTGAACCTTTCGCCGATCACATTACATGATTTTAAAGATACTGCCTCCTTTTTGCGAGCCAACACATATTGTGTGCCTCTAGTCTGGGGTTTCTGTCTCTCCCACAATACATCACTATCTCAACCCTCCGGCACATTCGACACGCACTTTCGATTTATTGTTTTTAATTGTTACGCTAAAGCAGAATTTTGTGTGACCGTCAAAAACACGTACAAGTCTGGTTATGTGCGATAAACGAGTGGGAAGTGAACATATCTTGAATTTCGAGCAGAAAACCAACGTTTCGAACGCGTTGAATCTGCGCGATAGATTTACGTGGACGTTAAATACAAGATGGACATGGAGGAGCAACGCTGGGGAAGGTTGTTAAAACTGAACTGGGACACGCGCCGAAAACCCAAATGATTTGGTTTAGAAACGTTCTGCGTTTCTGTTTTAATTTAAACATGTATTCCTGAATATCTGGTTGTCTTGCATTCAGAATGTGTCAGTAAAATGAACTTTCACGAGGGTCCACCTTATGTAAACAAAAAAATAAAAGTGGTGATTTTTATGTTTAAACATCTAATGTTTTGTACTAATACTAGTTGTGATACATTTCTCAATTCCACCATTCCCAACATTGTTTGATATTCTGCGGTGCTTGGGCAATTGGCTGGTTAACAGCAGTTCCCTCTCTGGCCAATCAGAGTGAAGCACCATGGTAGCTTCAGCTATTAGAAGCACAGCCTTCACTTCTGTCTACAGAGAGCAGAAAGAAGGCTGAAAGCAGGCGCGGCCATTTTCTCCTGCATTGGAACTCAATGGCCAAAATGGGTTTCCTTTGTTCCTAAAGGGATCTAAATCTTGATTTCATCAGCCTTTTATGGACTATTTAATACATACAGTATTTCTGTTTACAGGATCTGAGAAGAAGGAAGATGAAATGTTGGATGATATCCCTTTGACATTTTTAAACTTTTTTTTTTTCTTCTCTTCCTGGAAACCATCTTTGTCCCAGCAAACTAGGTCATGGCACACCCATATAACAGCATTTTATTCTTTAGTAAAATGCTACTGAATAAACATTTTGCATTTGATTATATTATTACTAACTAGACTGTAAAAAGATTGAGAGAGAGAGAGAAAAACACATGAAAGTTACCAACTGCTTTTAAGGCCCTGCCTTGTTCAGGGCCAAGCATTAATCAATAAGTAAGTTTATCTTTATTGTCTTTGCTTATTTAGCTGCAGAATAAATGTTTTATTGCTAATTAAACAGGCATTTTATGTAAACTGGCTGAATTTATTTTTTATTTTTAGTGCTCCCTAAGTGTCATCAGTTTTGAGCAAAGCTTTGTCTTCAGAACATTCAGTTGCATGCTGTTTTTTTTTTTGTAATATCTTTAAAATATATTTAAATTGATTGCTTCTCATATTTCAGCAAACAAGGCAGGCCATAGAGAAAAAGGACGATTGGCCTTTTACAAAAATGCTGAATCACAGGTATGATTGATGGGGTTTGTGGTTGTTTTAATGCTCATCCTGGTTGTGCCTGACTTAATTTATGTTTTAAACCCTACAGTACTATTATCAAAACACATTTTTAAAAGTAAAACGATGTTTAAAGAAACTTTTCTTTCATGACGTTTATATTGGGAATAGTGTATTCCTGATTTTTACAATGGAATGGAAATCCCTTTTGTCAATTGGCATTTTCAGTAAGAGAACACTCACTGTATATCTGACCTTGCGCCAAGGGCACACTTTGGTAATTTCATAACACTATTAGTGTCATAGCGTACAGTTCATGCTAGAGGTAAAGTATAAATATCACTCTAAACATAAATGATTATTAAAACACTAACAGAGATATTTACCTTAACATTTTGTTGAAATAATTCTATCAGGCCTAAACGATGAAGAAACAGGGACGTTTTCATTCCCATCTTCGGATCCTTTAACACTGGCTTTAAAGAGGGGGTTGGGTTGCAACGCCTAAAAGGAAGAAAACGACAATAACCATTTTTCTGCCGTCGTTTTTCGACATAATTCACCATTAAACACACCTATCTGCGCAGTCTCCAACGAGTGGAGCTGCTGGAAATCTTGAGGCACTTTTAGATATTGAAATATGCAAACAATCCCTCTCGTTCTCTTCCTGAAGACAGAATGGCGAGAGATTAACTCGCTCTTCATCATTCAGAAGACAGAAAAAAATCCTTTTTCTTTCCGAAGGTAATAGTTCAAACGACCTTTTTTTTTGGGATGATAATGACTTGGGGAATATTCTGTCATTGTTTTAACAGGTAATAATAAAATCATATTTATCATTAAAATTCATTTTTACAAATACAAGTATTGTTTTTCCTATTGGGATTTATTAAAATTGTCAAAAAATAAACAGATAAAGGTGTAAAAAAAAATTGTTTTAAAAAGTATTTATAGACACCTCTCATTGCTGACCCATGTCCAAAGCGACCTCAGAAAGAGCCTGTTGTTTAATGGCTTCTCTGTTGTTCTCATTTTCAACATGGCGTCTTCACAAGGACATCATTGTGGAGAAGAAAGGCTGCCGCCCGCGCCATTTATGGGCGAGGCTGTCGGTCGCTCTTTCAACTGATTCTGCCTGTGTACGTGGCAATCATTGCAAACACTAACTGACTAGATGTGGTCAGAGGGGCTCGCCGTTTGTAAAGCGAGGATATTGCACTAAACTCGCAGTAATATCTCGTGCGTAAAACGCGCCCTCGCCGCTGCTGCGCAAAGCGCTGGAAACGCCTGTGGCACAAAAACACCCAGCAGTAATCTGAGAGTTTGGACGCTTGCCACGGGTCTGAGATATGCTGCACCCACCTAACCATTTAAGGTCGGAGAAAGACTCTCAAACACTGTGTGGCATTTCAATCAGCAAGTACAAAGGGAATATCCAGTCCTCCTCTGTGCGCTCTCTCTCGTCCCCCTTTCGAGAACATTCGGTGCAGTTTATTCGCCAGCCATTCAGAGGATCATTTGACGTGATGCATGCAGGATTGCGCACTACTTAGGGTTCTCAGATCTTCTGCTGAATATATCACACTGTTGCAACACATACCGGTATGTGGTATGCAGATTGTCGTGTTTTTGCACAATTTATGGCTTTGTAATTGTGTATATGTCGCTTATTCCACAACACTAAAATGTGTAGAGAATATTTATAACCCAAGCATTGTATTTTGTAGGGGTTTTTCACTTTCCCCTTCGTGTGTGCGACGCCAGTTTCAGTCCATCCGCCAGAGAATGGTAGCTATTGCGCAAGGAAACGCGCCATCTGGCTCTCGCTTTTAGGATTCACGCTTGTTATTGCATGCACATCAATACGAGTTTGTCTCTCTGCCATAGTCTAAAGTAGGACTGATCTCCGAATATTGCAGAAAAAAGGACTGAAGACGTGACCACATCGCGTGCTGCCGCACAAGGCTGAAGTGGGTCATGAGGCCGTTTTATGGCACTCGTGTGTTTAATTAGGAAAATCCTCTTTATCTTCCTAACCTGCGAACGCAAGCTGTTTGTAACGCGAGGATAGAAGGGCAGAGATCTCAGTCGACACCAGTGTTATCATCTTCTGAGTTAGTCTTTTGGTGTGTTACCCGACATGCAGACGTGTGCGTAAAGCTTCATTTGTGCTCTGGACGGCTGGAGTGGATCCTCGACAAATTTCGACATTTAGCTTCGCCATTAATCATATAACCTATGCTAGCTTTTATTTAGTTCTTGAAAAGTTCATTCTTGAGGCACTCTTTTATGTGTGATAGGCTACTTTGTATATTTTAATGTAATTTTTGTTAAGATTAGGAGACGTCTGAAATCTAAATTAGCCTACAAAAGGTTTTTAATGACCGTAACGTGTGTAAATTCCATCTAATATTCCTTTTTTTATTTAAAACGTCAATCTAATATTCCATATTAAATCTGAGGAAGCACTCCACAGATCCAGGCGACGGTGCGCAATTGCATTTCTCACCGTGGACAATTTTTTTTTTTTTTTTAACATTTCGCTTTAGCTTTTTTTTCTTATTTAGATAAAGATGGATTGTAACGTATTTAACAATATGGTAAGTATATATACAAAGATGTTAAATATTTTTAATATGCAATAAATATAACTTCTTAAAGTCATTAATGTCGTCTTGTATTTATTGACAGATTTTAGTTTTTTTCCCTACTCTTCGCCTAATTAGCCGTTTCCTCGAAACGAAGCTGACGTTCTGTTGTAAGAGTAATTTAGCCTGCATTTTTATTATATTTTCGCTGTGATTTATACCCGAACCAAACGGGCCCATGTGGCGGGGAACGGGCGTATCCGGTTGTCGCTGCTGCTGTAGGCCGCTTTTGTCCTTCATTAATAGCTTAACGATGCTTTTTTTTATGTACCGTAACAATCCATATAAATGATTTTAGGAGACCATGGTGGGTTTTTATAATTAATGTGAGTAATTCCTCTCCGTTGGCATGCTTGGAGCCAGTACATGTTCAGAGTTCTGTGACAGAGACAGTCGTAATACGACGCCTCCTATCTGTGACTGAGAGGAGCGAAACAACCCTTTTCGAGTTTCTCATTGGCTGTTGATGGTGTGAGGGATGCGATAACTGACACCCATTGGCCATTGGTAAAAGAAGTAAAGGGTTGTTATACTCGAACGAGGGTTTGCTTTGCTAAACGACGGCCTTAGCTGGTACTACATGGCTTCTCATATAATTTGTTTTATATTAAAGACAATCCATTTTCATTGAAATGTCACTGTGCAGACTGATTAAGTGCCATTTTAGAAGATTCAGTCCTTGGTATGCTAATTTATATAGTGCTTGTATTTATAATTTAAAAAAAGTTAAGACAGTCAATTTAAACAATAAAATATTAAGGAAATAAAGAGACATGAACTTTAAGCTTTATTTGTAGACCATATTAATTGATCATGACAACACACCACACACACACACACACAATCAGGTGTTTATTGCATCATAGCTGTTTCTGAATTGTGCATTTTAGCACAACTGCAATGCTATTTTGACCATTTGGTATCCAGGACCATATTTTTTTTTAAATATAACAAATAAAGTATAAGGATTCAGGGCCCATAAACTTACGTTACTTTACTTATGTGCTACTAAAACATGATTCAAAATTGTCTCATATAGGTTTATCTCAAAATAATATATGCAAGTCTTTTTAAAGTGGGAATTTGAATCATTTTGCATTTGACATTGTAACTGTTTTTTAATAATACTTCATATTATTCAAACATATTTTAAATGAAAGAGTACAATTTTAATAACAAAACTCTAAAGAGTAAAATTAAATAGTAAAATATGTACACATGAATTCAAGTTTATACACATTTATTTAGTTTTATAATTTTTTTTTGTAATGGGCAGGTTTATTATAGCTAACATATACTAAAACTAAAACCATAAAAAAATTAGTTGTTACTTGAAATATAATAAACGTTAACTAAAGTAAAATAAAGTATAAAAAATGTACTTTATTTTATTTCAGCTGGCGAGGCAACATTTCACATTTTCATTTGGTTCGACTTGATGGCCTAAAATAACCACAAACTGAAATATGAACAAAAACTACATAGGAATATTAAAAATAATAATTAAAAATAACAAAAACACAAAACAAAAATTACAAATATAAAATTGTAATGAAAACTGAAAAAACAAAAACTATAATCAAAATATATAAAACGTGTGAGGGATACTAAAATAGCCTAACACGTGTAATTGTAATACAATTAATAACACTTTTAGTTATGTAATTGTTATTAGTAACAAAGTCTTACATACGCTCTTACATAATTCACTTAATTATCAACAAATTGCTAAAATAATCACTGCAATGATGTTGTTTGTAATATCATCTTAAGCATACCATTCAGAGCAACCTCCTGTCCCGCTCCACCCTCTGTAGATGGGAGAATGTGAGAAAGTTTTCAAAGGACTGTCTCAATGAACATGTAGTTAGGAAGTCAACTCTTCTGACCGGCTGGAGGGAGTGCCCTCATGTACCCCGCCTAGTGATGGTGCAGACCATGTGTAGACGGGTATAGAAAAGTCACACAGCCTCAATTACAGTCACACGCTCTGATCAGGGGTTCTTGAAAACATAGTCACATGGTTTGAAACGAAAAAAAGGCGAGAGGAGGAGGAAGTTGGGACCGGATAGCAGCATGCTGACCTGGCAGAGTGTTAGTCTCACGTTATACTCACCCGCCACTCTCACCAATGAATTTACCTGACACTTCTGTGCACTTGGGCACCTGTTGGAGGATCTGACTTGGCCGGTGAGGCCCGCGAAAGGACATGACACAGAACGGCACTGTAGCCGGCAATGGCACTCAGACTGACTCTCTCAAAATTGTGATCGTCGGAGATGGGGGTTGTGGGAAAACATCTCTGCTTATGGTGTACGCCAAAGGAGATTTCCCAGAGGTAAGCTTTTAGATGATGAGGGGTTTTAGGTTGGCAAAGTACAAATTTGCTTTAGTTTTTTTTGTGTGTGCGTGTGTAAGTAAACCAGATTTACTTTAGTTGTGAAGATAGCTACAGAAAAAAAAATTTTAAGAGAAGGAAACATTGCAAAATGTATAAGAGTAATTTGCACAACATCCTCAGCCAGTTTTTCCACTCCCAGACAGCAATTTTGGTTTCTGCCAACGCCTTGATTGTACTTCAGATGTGACTTGTAGAAACCTGAAATTTTATGCACCATCATCCATTGTATGCCTGTATTTGTCTAATTTTATGTTGAAAATCAACAGAAATATGCTCCATCTGTGTTCGACAAATATGTCACCACTGTATCCTATGGAGGGAAAGACATTCAGCTGAATCTCTATGATACAGCAGGTAAGTGTCTACAGACGCCACACACACCTCAGATTCCAAACACCCCATTCTCTACAGTGATATGCTTCATTGATTAACTATTTAGGCAGGAATCTTGAGTGAAATGGGTGTGAAGCCATTAGTAATAGTTTTCTAAGCTGTCATCCCTGAGGTCAGGCCGCATACACACTTTGATCATTGCATGATTATCTAAATAAAAAAATAAAATAAAAAAAATTGAATTATTTTGCAAACTGTCCTCATTCATTGACATCTAAGACCATACTGTATGAATTACTTCCAGAATATTACAGTGAAATAAATTACATGTTAGCCATTGTGAAATATTCATATTCTAAGTATCACCCCAGTTTTTAATGGCTTATTGGGCCAGAATCTGTCTGCGGATGTGGTGCAACATGCTAAAAGCCACTACTCAATTTGTAACGCAGTTGTTACATTTGTGGATGAATACGGCATGTTTTTAAAAATTTTAATAATTGAATTAATTAATCATTTAAATTTAATACTTTGATTATCATTTACACTACTATTCAAAAGTTTAGGGTCGGTGTGATTTATTTTTTGAGCGAGTATTTATTCAGCAAGGATGCATTAAATTGATCAAAAGAGAAAAGACATTTATAATGTTAAAATCTTTATTTATTTTTCAAATAAATTCTGTTCTTTTGAACTTTCTATTCATCAAAAAAAATCCTGATAACAAAGTATTATGGCTTCCACAAAAAAAATATTCAGCATCCCTACTGTTTTTAACATTTGACATCTGATCATGTGACACTGAAGTAATGATGCTGAAAATTCATCGTCATCCGGAATAAATTACATTTTAAATATATTCCAATAGAAAACAGTCACTTTAAATTCTAATATTAGTTCAAAATATTACTGTTTTTATTGTATTTTTAGTTAAGTCTTTTTTTTAATGTATCAACAAAATCCCTTGGTGACCATAAAATACTTTTTTTAAAAAGATAAAAAATCTTACCGACCCCAAACTTTTAAACAGTAGTTTTTTTAGTTATATGTATATATATATACAAAGATATTATTACAGAAAAAAAAGAGTTATAGTTGTTTTGAAGCCTCAATTAGATATTTGAGTTAGTCATATTCCAGTTTGTTTATAGTTCAAACATTTCAGAACTCTCCATTCAGGAACTAGGATATATTTTTACAGTGAATATATTGTCATAGAAAAAGGAAGTTTTATTTTTATTTGTCACACTGATCATCAGACATTTTATACCTTATTTGGAATGTTCTCGTATTGATTTAATCGTCATTTACTTATTTACTGTGAACCCCTGATGTCTATATAACTTGAATTTCTCCATGAGAAATTCTTCGAAATGTCTCTTTTGTCTAAATTGAACTGCATCTTTAGTAATCAAGCTGCTTATCAGACCAACACTGCTGCATGGACCTTCTGTGCATCTCAGGAACAGGATGTTGAAGCCAGGATGTGGTTTTCTACCACATCTCGGTTTTTCGTCAAAATACTTTGTTCATAAAATACGACATACAGGAAGATGCTGTATATGGTCAGAGGTCTCCACCTCCTCGGCTTCAATGACTTGTTTAGAAACAGTCCACATAATGCAGCGCTGTTTTCAGGTATCAGTGTGTTTAAAATGACGTCATTTCCTTCTAATCTGTTTATTGACAGGCCAAGAGGACTATGACCGCTTGAGGCCTCTGTCGTATCAAGAAGCAAACCTTGTTCTCATCTGCTACGATGTGACCAATCCGACGTCGTTCGACAATGTCACGATAAAGGTGAAATCATTTGCCTTCAGTTGAGTATGAAAGTCTGTTTTAACTTTGTTTGTTAGCAACTGTGAGCTGATACACTTTGACCTGAACAGTAGATGATTACAGATGGACCACCTCTGAAAACAACCAGTATTTCTTTGCAGCCTCCTGGCGTGTCAGTTCAGAGGAATGTGTTGAGCCCTGTTTAAATAAAGACACAGCAAACTGTTCATTCATGGCCTAAAGATAGATACAGTACACCATTACGGCATTAAGGAAGACCAGAAAAAGTATTTATATAAAAGAAGAAGTTCAGTTTTAAACATTTTTTTCCCCATCTTCCCCTACAGTGGTACCCAGAGGTCCGTCATTTCTGCCGTGACGTCCCCATTGTCTTGATAGGGTGCAAGACGGACCTGCGAAAGGACAAAGAGAAGATGAGGAAGCTCAAAGCTTTAGATCTGGTGCCCATCACCTACCTCCAGGTTGGCTTTACATTTACATTCATTCATCTGGCATCTGACATTTGACTTACAAAATAAAGAACATCACAAGCCCTCAGTCTCATAAATACAAGTCATATTGGGTTAAGTTTGTTATTTGTATGCGAACTATATAAATATCAATGTGAAAACAGTCATGCTGCTTAATATTTTTGTGGAAACTGTGACTTTATCTGTCTGTCTGACTGTCTGTCTATCTATCTATCTATCTGACTATCTATCTATCATCTATCTATCTATCTACACACATATTCAGTGTTCAAAACACTTGTGCTACTTAATATTTTTGTGGAAACCATGTTGCCTGCTTCAAAATAAAAAAGTAAAAAAGCACAGCATTTATGATTTGAAATAGAAATGTGTTCGTTGTAACATTATAAATGTCTTACTGTTCCCTTTTTAATAATTAAATGCATCCCTGTGTGAATAAAAGTATTATTTCCATAACTTAACAATAATTTAAAAACTTATAAACCGCAACATTTTGACAATGGGAAGTTATATACGATGCGTAAATCACGATAAAAGTATTTAGTACGCCACATTTCTTGAATTTCAATCTGCCCTACAATCATATACTTTTCAATATATCGATATGGATCATTCGAGAACTCGTTTTTTCTTGTTGGTGTAAAACTAATTTACTGTCCATAGTATAATATAATATATATAATAGTGTGTGTATGTATATAAATATATATATAGATATGTTTACTGAGTAACCAACCTTCATATCTCTTTCTTAGGGTGAAGAGATCAAGAAGCAAATGAACGCTGAGATATACCTGGAGTGTTCAGCTAAATATAGAGAAAACGTAGAGGACATTTTCAGAGAAGCAACAAAGCAGGCGCTATCGGCCAGAGCTAAAGCAAGACATCGTCGCAAGAAGAAGAAACGCTGCACCATCCTGTGACCCTTACCAGAAGGAACACGTTTGTTCAAGTTTTGTATATATGAACTAGGATATTTTGTAAAAATTCCAAAACCATCTGCAAAGCTTCTCACTATTGCTTAAGCTTCCCACGGAGTAATATATTTCAGGACATGCTTGTGGTGTGCGTTTTCTCATAATCTGCCCACCATGCAAGGCTTACTCTTTGACAGAGGTCACCAGTGTGTGTGTGTGTGTGTGATAAGTTTGTAGTGGTCCACACCACATCCTTCTGCTGGTGTTACTGAGATAACTTGATGGAATTTGGTCTTCCATGATCGTGGATCCAACAGGAGATGGAAAAACTGCTGCTGATGTCTCAGGGATGACTATACATCACATGGTCACACTTTGAATTTGGTTACATTCTGTGTTGTTTATAATGGTAACGCACAACTAACTGAAGTAACAGCCACTATGTTACACTGGGTGTGCAATTCATGTTATCAACTTATACAGCAGTTGTTGAGTTACAGTGTTTTGAGAGTCTATATGTTATATAAAGCTTTCTGAACAAAAAAGGAGGTTTACTGTGGCGTACAAAAATCCTGATTTGTTGAAATCTCAGTCTGTGTGTAGACCACCACCATTTACAACGTTTTAACTAGGCTAGAGTTTCATTTTGGTTTCTTTCAGGTTGATTTACTAGATCTGGATAACTTCTTCAAATCTCACATAGACGCCAGAAAGTGTTGGATCATTTGAAAACCATGTGCCTGAGTGTATTTGCACAAATAAACCCGTGATATTTGAAGTTATATATTGTGCACACATATGCTTTTAGGTGTTTTGCCTACTGAAGTGAATCATGTGTGAAACAGGAAGAAGTCACTTCTGTAGCTCTTTTATAGCCTAGCTACGGCTGCATCGGCACACAGGTACTTTTCATTTGCATAATGCAGTTTTCAGATATTAGGCAGACATATGAGTGAAAATCTCTGCTTTCTTTAACAAAACAAACTTGCTCAGAATACAAGAGGGATCTTCTTGTGGTTAGCGCAAAAACTCCTGCTTAGCAGGATGCGACTGCGGTAACGGAAGCCTAGGTACGTATAAGCATGAAAATATTATCAATATGAATTTACTGACAATTTCATTGAAGCTACTCTGCACTGTTTTGAAATCATTTATTTTATTAATGATTTAGGATTATAATATATAGTTTGTTTTATAGATTGTATTCCATAAATACTCTAAAATTGGACATAATAATAATAGCTAGACACTAGACTACACAGAGCTTTATAACTAAACGTGTAAATAATAAATACAATCGGGTATAGCACCTGTATATCACCCACAAGCCCCAAGTAGAAGCACATGCTCCTCTCTGGCTCTCTCTGGTGGTGAAGGCCCAAGTAACAGATTTTCACACGATAGTGCATCCACTTAAATCTAATCCGGATCCTTTGGAAACCCCAGTCTGAAGGCTTATTTTACGTTCAAGCTAAAAGCGACGCAGAATTCGCTACCCACTGTTCTAAGTCTGCCCCCAAAAGCTCACGTAGCCCCAGAACAACAGAGCCACTTGTGAAGATCCGAGTGTGACCACAACTAACGCAAAAGAAGACTGCATTTCCCTCACACACACCCCGTTGGTAGCAGCTTCGGTTTGCCAATTCACTCGTACACAGGCCCCGGGTCAATAGAAATTCTTGTCTGCAAACTCCCTGATGGGGTACACGCCTAACATAGAGCCAAGTTCCCGAACGTCACACTTGGCTGCTCACGGGATTACACCGCGCAAACGCAACATCACCTGGTTTGTACGGTGAAATGCAAGCTCGTGATACTCGGGGATGACTTTGAATAAACCAAAAAGGGTCTTCTTTTTTGATTCAATGTACTATAAGGTTAACGGAGCTTTAATTGCATCGTAAAAAGACACATCCCTGTTTTCAAGGTGGCCAGGAATATCATTGCCTTAGAGGAATAATTCACGTCAAAAATGTGAAATTTGCTGGGAAATTCACTGAATTTATCTACGAGTTTTGTTTCTTTCGTTGGAACCGATTTGGAACATTTATCATTCATCACTTGCTCGCCATGGATCCTCTGTAGTGAGGGCCGTCAGAATGAGAGAGCTCCAACCAGCTGATAAAAACATCACATATCCACAAGTAAGCCACCCACTCCCGCCCACCTCAGTTAACATCGCTAATGGGTTAAAAGCTGCGTGTTTGTAAGAACAAATCATCAAGACGTTTAAACAGTCAGATTCTGGTCAAAATACCAGTTCAAAATCCATCATTTCACTTCCTATAGTATAAAAGACCATCTGCTGTTGTCCGCCTCAAACATCAATCAAATGACCCACACCATCAGCGAACTCATAGCTTAACACTTTTTTCCATAATTTAAAGTATCAAAAAGTGTCCTTCGACACTTCCAGATACATTAACTGAGTGGGCTGGAAGTGGATGGGGGAGGTGTATTCGTGATGATCCATTCTTTCTCAGCTCCTGAGCAGTGTGGCACCGAGTTGCTTACCTGCAGAGTGACCAGCTCTGGGTGCTCGACAGGTGACCAATGTCTACATTTCGCCAAAATCTGTTTCTATGATAACCCCTCATCTGCATCTTGGATGGCCTGAGGGTGAGTTAATTCTGATCAAATTTTCATTTTTTGGTTGTACTATTTCTTTAATTCTTTGGCCTTGTTCAAGCACTTTGCCGCAACGTGCAAAACACACCTTTCCCTTGAAGTTGCATTGCATCAATGCTTTCCAACAAAAGAATATGCTTCAGCTAAAATGCCTTGTATGAGAACAAGTACTTCAATCACTATCCAGCTTTTAAAAAAATAAATAAATAACATAAATCCCTTTGAGATGCTGCAATGAACTGAGCAACTGCAGTTCTGTAGCCTTCCTGCTGCATTGCATAAACTTTAAATGTGCCTTATTGTAAACATATTCATGCACAAAAACAAAACAAAAGTGAACTGAAGTCTCTTATTGAGTATACAGTGTCTTAAAGTTGTCAGTAGTTTCTAGCCCAAACATTACCCTCTAATTGCTGTGATTGCATAAATACGAGCAAAAACAACATGGCAGACAACAGGGCAACGTGACACGAAATCTTGAGTTTCACTGCCGCTGCTGAAACGAGTTCGCAGAGACGTCAACATCTGCTTCCAACCCCTCTCCAAACAGCTTGTGGGACGTGACTCCTATAGACGAAACTTTGTGCGCTTTGAAGTTCAGTTCTGTGACTTCCACACTGGCCTCGCTGCGTATGAAATCTTCCAGTTGGCGTCTCGTCAGTTATTTTTAACCTTTTCTCTGTTCGTCTGGAGCTTCTGGTGGACCACTTTTAGAGTTGTGAGGAAATTTCCCAAGAACAGGACGAGAAACGTCAAGGCCAACATGAACACCTGGAAAACAAAACATTTAAGTGCAAAAATCTATTTGCAATACTGGCAAAATGAATACCAGTATTGGATGAGAAATGTGCAGAAGACTAATACTTGGGGTTTTGAGCAATACTAGTGATGTCTGACAACTTCAGCCGCTCTCTTTACCTGCCATTCTTTGCAGTCATCCCGGGCAGACAGCTTAAAAAGACTCGCAGCATTGTACAGCTGCCAAAACTGACCAGAGGAGAGAAAACAACACAATTCTTTACATGCCTGTCAACGGAATCAATATATAATACTGTTCAAAAGTTCAGGATCTGTAATTTTTTTTAATGTTTTTGAAAGAAGTCTCTCATGCTCACCAAAGGCTGCATTTATTCGATCAAAAATACAGTAACATTTTGAAATATTAATGCAATTTAAAAAAAAAAACTTGTCTGTTTCAGTATATTATAAAATATAATTTATTCCTGTGATGGAAAGCTGAATTGTCAGAATAATTACTCCGGTCTTCAGTATTATATCCTTCAGAAGTCATTCTAATATGCTGATTTGCTGCTCAAGAAACATTTCTTATTATTGCAAACAGTTGTGCTGCTTCATAGTTTTGTGGAAACCGTGATAGATTTTGTAAGGATCTTTGTAGATTAAAATTATATTTTTTAATCTTTTTTTTTTTTTGTTGTATATTATCATGTCTCCACTGTCCCTTTTGATCCATTTAATGTGTCTTTGCCAAATAGAAGTCTTAATTTCTTTCAAAAAAAAATAAAAAATACACACAGTACATGAACTACATAGATGTTACGCTGTCAAATGCATGACAATTTTCATAGACAAACTTTTTAAGATTGCATGACCTTTAAAGGTTGCATGAGAATCAACATGAAAAAATAAAAAAAAGATACAGGCAACAGTTAAATGCTGGTACTCACATGGCCAAAGAATAGAAACGGAAGGAGGAATGTAAGCCCTCTCCACATCCACGACTGAAAGCCCTCTGTAAGAGTAACATGAGAGGTCAGTCTGGGGTCTGCAGCGTGAAACGATGACATTATCCAGATCAACATTTCTCCCAGGATTCAAATCAGTCACAATTCTTACCCACAGTCAGGTCCAGCTGGTTTCTTTCCCCCAGAGCCCGTAACCGATACAAGCAGCCGCTCTGATAATAATACTGAAGAAACTGCACACAACCTGCCAGAGAAACATAAACCATCAACATTAAACATTCTAACAACAAACAAAAGACACATAAAAACCCACAGAGAGCAGTTAATAGATTATACTCACTCTGATAGATGGAGAAAGCCAGGAACTGACTTCTGAACATCTGATACATTGGACCTTCTGGCCTTAAACAGAAACAGAGAGTGGTGATGAAATAGAAGCCGGTGATGGGAAAAAATTAATGCGTTATATAATTTGTGGCCTAAACACTTACCATGTCAACATAACACCTGATAAAAAGGTTGAGACGTAGTGATGTGACACCCACCAACCTTTAATTCTAGTAAGAAATAATAAATCAATACAACGTAAATCATAATCATGCTTCATAATACACTAAACAAAATTACATACGGAATAAATAGATAAAATACATCAAAATAAACAAAAACAACCAAATAAATTAACAAATCACAGCCAAACAAACAAACAAGATAAAATACCACAGCCAAATAAATAAACAAAGTGCTACAACCAAATAAACACAAAAAAATTAAAATACCACGACCATATAAATATATAAACACACAAAGAAATAAAAAATAAAAGTACTACAGACAAAGAAATAAAAAAATAAAATACTACAACCAAAATAATAAATAAAATACTACAACCAAATAAATACACACAAAAAAATTTAAATACACGACCATATAAATATATAAACAAAGAAATAAAAAATAAAGTACTACAGACAAAGAAATAAATAAATTAAATACTACAACCAAAATAATAAATAAAAATAAAATACTACAACCAAATAAATACAAACAAAAAAATGAAAATACCACGACCATATAAATATATAAACAGACAAAGAAATAAAACATAAAGTACTACAGACAAAGAAATAAAAAAATAAAATACTACAACCAAAATAATAAATAAAAAAAATACTACAGCCAAATAAATAAACAAAAACAAACAAATAAAATAATACAACCAAAGTTAATTTTAATTTATTTTGAGCATTTTGAGCCCCAAAACACATTGTTAATTGACAGAATAGAAGGAGGACAGCAAAATACTGGGAAAAGAGATTCAAACCTGAATCTCCCACTAGCACCACAGCAAGTGATCATAGCATTGACATAGCGTAGCGTTAAGTTATAGCATTGACCAAATGTATTTTAAACTGAACTCACCGTGACCCATTGCTCATGAGGATGCTCTCTCTTATTGTCAATGTGCAATAATACCACACCAATAAAAAGTTGAAGATTTCATCTGTAACCCTGTGAACGGGACGTTAAATTATTAATAACATTAAATTCAACAAATAACATTAAACCATTCAGATCTCTCGTCTTACCGGTAGTTGAAAAGGAAGAGGCAGGTGACGGCACCAAACATTAGTATTATAGTCATATAAAGTTTGAACTTCTCATATTCGTCTTTGTACGCAAACCTGTTGAGTAAAACACAAAATCAGCAATTTTGTATTGGGAAATCTCTCTCCGCTCAACGGACATGCTCACATCTGACTCACTTGGCTTGGTTGCTGAGGAGTGTGACATTCACATTTCCAAGTACTAAATTTAAGTACAATCTGAAAGTAGACAACAGTTGGAAGGTAGTAGGAAAGCCTCAAAACCAAACCTCACAACAGTGGTATTATAAATAACACACTCAGAACGAAGAACTAAAACTCACCCATTTTTCTTTGGCAGATAGGCCTCCATGTCAAAAAAGACATTTTGCCTTTCTTTAATTTGGACCTGCAGGTCATTTATCACCCCCGTTTCTTTTTCACTGCGAGTTTTCGTACACCTGTTTTCAACAATAAAAAGAAACGGTTTACATCATCGTGAATGTGTCCTCAAGATCTTTAGTAACATCTGAAACTCGGCTCATACTTATGAAGACTATGCTTGAGGTCTTTCAGGGCTTTTCTTTGCTTGCTAATGGCACTGCTGCATATCGCCTGCAGGTTCGTCAGCTCCTCCAGCTTCAGTCTGTAGACTTTGTGCGTTTCCTAAAACATGCAAGTCAAAATCAAATCAGAATCGTTTCCGAATACATGCATGACCTTTCAATGGGCACATGGCATCCTCTGGATGCTCCATTTTAAGCACGAGTCATTTTGAACATGAGAAGGGCATTTTAAACATGGGCCAATCCTTTCTATCAACTCTAACCAGGCCCGGTAATAGATGAGCGGTGATGAATACTGAATGACTACCATATTCAGCTACAATGGTATTTACACGGTTAAATGATAAATGATGGCAATACTACGGTTCTTTGATTTGTACCATAGTACTGAATATTTTTACATGGTACTCCAGGGAAATTTTAAAAATACCAGGGTACTACCATGGTATGTATAAAAAACAACAACAACAAAAACAGTGTTACCATGGTATCATGCCCTAAAAAAAAGCACTTTTTAGTAGTATTCAAACCCCTGGAGTCTAGAGCTTCGCCATCCTGTAATCTAACCCTGTCTATCACGATTCGATTATACGATCATTTTTACAGTTGAGCAACAGCTAACAACAAACACATCTAACCTGGCTTAACCAGTTCAATTCGTGAATCATTATCAGACCTACTTTACTAACACACCAAATTTATTAAAAGAATAAAATATATGGAGTCATTTTAATACGTTTTTTTTTCCAGAACTGATGCCGGTTTAATACACATGTACAGTAATAACAGAAAATCAGTTAATCTGATGAGCTAAAGCCTGTTAGCCGCGCCATAAACATCCAAAACAGACACATATTCTTCCTTACTAACACAAGATTCATCTTTCGTCTATCGGAGCACTAATATAACACATATCCGTTCAGTTCAAACCTGTAATTGCTGATATTCTTGCTCTATTTCTGTCCATTCACTTTGACATCTCTCCAGTGACATTGTACCCGTCTGCGCTGGCGCTGCTCTGCCGCACACTGCCGCTAGCAGGCGCTCCAGCTATTTATATCAGCTCCGCTTCTTCACCCGTCCACCAATCACAGGCGAGCGTAAGATTCCGAGGATGACATCGCCACCTAATGACTGGGAGCGTCAGCGAATATAAATATAAGTCGAGGCTGAAGGCTTGTTGCTAGTCAATTCCTTTGACAGGTCAGTCGAGATCGAGCAGTTTGACTATTGCAGGTTAAATATAATTGTTTTGTCTGTTTTAAGTTTATTTAAGTGTTTTTTATGGTGAATTTGGTCACAGGTAAGGTCTGAGCAGACCTACTTTATGATGACCTTACTCAACTTTTATTGTAATTGCACTTTTTAAGTGCAGAAAAACCTACAAAAAGTACTTTAGTGCTGGCATGGTCAAGCTAATAATATTTTAATGATAATAGTCATCTTTTTATGTACAGTATGGCCTTCTTGAAGAGACCCCGGACTACAGAACCACTTGTAAATCTTTGGGACAAAAAGGCCCAAAAATGTGGCCCGCATCACACTGTGTATTCAGTCAATGGAGATCAATACACAGGCGAGTGGATGGATAATAAGAAACATGGTAATATTTATTGGATTGAATATTTAATGGCATGTTTTAAACATTAGAGGCCTTGAGGATCACAGTAAGAAGACTGGCAATTTTAACGGACAAGCCTTAATTGAATTTACTTTGTTATTTAGATGTGTTCTGCAGATTACATTGTGTTCCTAGGAAACGCTGCTTATTAAAGCTCGATTTGGCAGAATTAACAAAATGTTCCTGAACATAGCCTTTACTCTGATAAGGAAAAGGAGCACAGGTTTGGAAGAAAACAGGAATGATCTATGATGGGGAGGTGTGGAAAGAGAGAAGGCTATGGAACCCTGAGCAAGACTGACCCTGAAACGAAAGAGTATGTGAGAGTTTATATTGGTTCTTGCACTACAGAGAAATATAAACAGTCTATTTATTATAGATATAGCTATATATTAATAATATAATATATATCTAGATATATTATATATTTAATGTCCTAAGGTCTATAATGTTTAATCAAAAGATAAATGAATCTTTATTAGAATTACATTCCTTTAGATTAAAGGCATCATATGTTTAGTAAATTACACACACACACACACACACATATATTATATATATAATTAAACTTATAATACTAATATATGTATTTTAAAACATTTAAGCATTAATTTGGTATTTATCAATCAGAAATACAATAAGTACTAATAACTAATGTCTATCATAATGATAAATGAAAAATATTTATTTATAATTTAAATTTTATTTAAATAAATGCATTCTAATATGTTATGTATTATATACTATACTAAACTTAAACATTTAAGCAAAACTATCTTTCTAATGCATTATTTTTTTGTATTTATAAATCATAAATAACAATAGTATAATAACTCAAATATCTTATTTAGCATAACAATTATATTTTAAATAATAAATAAATCCTTATATCTTATAGTATAATTGTAATAATTAAAACATTCATATATAGACTGTATTATAATAATATACTACCAATACAATACATTATAATACATACTGTTTATCTATTATTTTTGCATTATGGCCATTTGGTTTTATTTGATCATACAAAAATTATATATTATATAAATTATAGTAATATATTTTTTGCATTATGGTAATGAGAATTTGGGGGGGGGGGTTCTTAATTAAAATAAGATGTATTAATTTTTGTTTCTTGTGTTTCTTCTGATCAGACACCTTATCTCATTTCGTAACTGATGTAATACCTTTTTATATGTCTGCTAAAAATCTATAAAAAAATGGGGATAAAATAAAATGAGAAATTACGAGAAATTGAGAAATTACTGTGAGAAATAATGCAAATAATCTTAATGATCCTAAAAATTGGCTTCCTTTTCTTCTTGCAGAAGAAAGCAGTGAAGTTTGAGCTGTGAATTATGATCCAGACATTTTTATCTTTTATTTTTGCTACGCTAATGGAAACCGCTTTGTGGGCACCTGGAGCGTCGGACAGAAAAACGGACACGGCAAGTTCTGCTACCTGGACAGAGGTCAGCTGTACGAAGGCTTTTGGGTTTATGGTGTTGCTAAGTGTGGAACCGTGTTTGGTTTTGGGAGAGAAGCAGCAGTTAGACCAACAGTGCATCCAATTCCCAAGGTAAATGATTAACGCTGATGTTTGCTCATTTGCATGATTTCCATTTTAATAGTAATGCATAAAGCATTACCGATAATACAAGCTTTCAGTCATAGGTTCTGACCACTGTGACAGCAAACAGCTCAAAATGTTTCGTCATTTTGCATGGTTTGTTACCAAATGCAGATTCAGAAATGCTGTGGAATTACAACTCTGCTTTTATGTCCAAAGGTTTGCCTACAGGACTCACAGGCTGTGCTGATGGAGGCACAAGCATATTTCACTGAGGACAAGGAGAAATCAACAGAGACCACGATTCCAAATCACTTGGTTGCTAGGCAATATGTACCTTGACTATATCCTGAAATAAAAAAAGGCAGACTAGTGCAGTGAAATACGTTTTATCAACCCCTCACACACAATAAAAACACTATCACACAATACATAAAAGCTGTTGGTACATTCTGCATCTACTAGTATTGAACAAAATGGCAAGATTTTGTTTTTGGCAACAAATGCATGTCATACAGTGGGGCAAAAAAGTATTTAGTCAGCCACCAATTGTGCAAGTTCTCCCACTTAAAAAGATGAGAGAGGCCTGTAATTTTCATCATAGGTATACCTCAACTATGAGAGACAAAATGAGAAAAAAAAATCCAGAAAAATCACATTGTAGGATTTTTAAAGACTTAATCTGGTAAATTCCTCGAAATAAACGATGTGGTCACCCTACAACACGCAACATTCTCCTGCTCATCCCAACGCTGGAAACAATGTCTTCTAAGAGGCCCCGTCTGTCCGACCCCCTTACCGCTGTATTAAATGACATCGTGTTCTGAACTCGTCTAATCACGTATCAAAGACCCCTGTCCACCAAACCTCAACTCTTCACACTCCAAACTCCACCCTGCCAAGACCAAAGAGCTGTCCAAGGACACCAGAAACAAAATTGTAGACCTGCCCCAGGCTGGGAAGACTGAATCTGCAAAAGGTAAGCAGCTTGGTGTGAAGAAATTAACTGTGGGAGCAATTATTAGAAAATGGATGACATACAAGTCCACTGATAATCTCCCTCGATCTGGGCTCCACGCAAGATCTCACCCCGTGGGGTCAAATGATCACAAGAACTGTGAGCGAAAATCCCAGAACCACACGGTTAAAAAAAGCACACAACACGCGCAAAAAAAACTAGTGAATTACCTGCAGAGAGCTGGGACCAAAGTAACAAAGGCTACCATCAGTATCACACTGCGCTGCCAGGGACTCAAATACTGCAGTGCCAGACGTGTCCCACTGCTTAAGCCAGTACATGTCCAGGCCCGTCTGAAGTTTGCTAGAGAGTGTTTGGATGATCCAGAAGATGATTGGGAGAATGTCATATGGTCAGAAGAAACCAAAATAGATTTTTTTGGTAAAAACTCAACTTGTCGTGTTGGAGGAGAAAGAATGCTGAGTTAACACCATACCTACTGTGAAGCATGGAGGTGGAAACATCATGCTTTGGGGCTGTTTTTATGCAAAGGTACCAGGACGACTGATCCGTGTAAACGAAAGAATGAATGGGGCCATGTATCGTGAGATTTTGAGTGAAAACCTCCTTCCATCAGCAAGGGCATTGAAGATGAAACGTGGCTGGGTCTTTCAGCATGACAATGATCCCAAACACACCGCCCGGGGCAACGAAGGAGTGGCTTCGTAAGAAGCATTTCTAGGTCCTGGAGTGGCCTAGCCAGTCTTGAGATTTCAACCCCATAGAAAATCTTTGGAGGTAGTTGAAAATCTGTGTTGCCCAGCGATAGCCCCAAAACATTTACTGCTCTAGAGGAGATCTGCATGGATGAATGGGCCAAAATACCAGCAACAGTTTGTGAAGACTTACAGAAAACGTTTGGCCTCTGTCATTGCCAACAAAGGGTATATAACAAAGTATTGAGATGAAATTTGGTTATTGACCAAATACTTATTTTCCACTATAATTTGCAAATAAATTCTTTAAAAATCCTACAATGTGATTTTCTGGATTTTTTTCTCATTTTGTCTCTCATAGTTGAGGTATACCTATGATGAAAATTACAGGCCTCTATCATCTTTTTAAGTGGGAGAACTTGCACAATTGGTGGCTGACTAAATACTTTTTTTCCCCACTGTACATGATATAAAAGAACACAAAAAGGTGTTTGGTTGAAGTTGGTCTGATTAAGACTTTCATTAAAATAAAAAAAAAAAACTGTGGGCTTTTAAATTCCAGCACATGCTGTGCACTAATAAAAAGAGCTTCTTAATCAAACTTTACACAAGCTGTTTGCACAAGATGGATATTATTTCACAAACTTCTGGGGGAAAAAAATCATTGTATTTCAATTTGGCAATACTGTTAATTTAATGTTTTTCACCAATACTGCTGATGTAACTACATGCTTAAACAGTCCTCTGCTTAATAAACACTTTATAAAAATGTGTTTGCTAGCATAATCACACAATCCTGCCAGCTCTTTAGCCGTGACGGCTCTAAGCACTTGCGTCACTTGCGTTCAACTTCAGAGTGAACAGAGGCCCCTTTAATGGGAAGCTGTTTCAAATACTACCAAAAAAGGTCAGACAAACATGTTGATAAAGTGCCTTCATTTCTACTAAGATGTGCTCATTCAGGGGGTTCATTTAGGAGAACAATGGAGTTTGAATAAGACTATGATTTTTGGTTTTGATTCAGATGTTCCAACAGCAAAGCCCTGATTCAGAACGCATCAAAATTATTTGGTCAAGTGGACATAAAAGTGTCCCCTGTACTGTAATAACTTCAAACACAGCCTCTGATCAGTATTTTAAAAAAGTGTTTCTGTAATATACACTCATGTCTGTAAGAATGCAGCTTGCCTTGTGTGAAAATAAAATCCTTGCACATAACAAAATCGGCACAGCTGCCATACTAAAATGAAGGATTTTCCCTGTGGTGAATTAAAGGAATAGTTTACCCAAAAATGAAAATTTGCTGAAAATGTACTCAACCTCATGCCACTCATGTAGATGATTCTTTCGCTGAGCAGATTTTAGCAATTGTAGACTTAGAGAAATGTAGCATTACATCACTTGCAGTGGATCCTCTGCAGTGAATGGGTGCCGTCAGAATGAGAGTCCAAACAGCTGATAAAACAGCTGATAATCCACACAACTCCAGTCCATCAGTTAACATCTTGTGAAGTGAAAAGCTGTGTGTTTGTAAGAACCAAATCACTTTAAACTGTCACTTCTGGCCAAAATACCAGTCCATACTCATAATAATGCTTCATCCAGTGATAAAGTCCATCCCCTGTTGTCCTCTCACAGAAAATGCCACTCAACATTTTGGCTTGAACGTTTGTCACCAAGCAGACGCTTGATCTGTGCATATTTCTCTCCTGATTCAGATGAGATGACTTTTTCACTGGAGAAGGCAATATTATGGATAGAGGAGTCATATTTTAGCCGTATTTTAGTTAAAAATGTCTTAATGGATTATTGTGATGTTTTTATCGACTGTTTGGACTCTCATTCTGACGGCACCCATTCACTGCAGAGGATCCATTGGTGAGCGAGTGATGTAATGCTACATTTCTCCAAATCTGTTCTGATGAAGAAACAAACTCATCTAGATCTTGGATGGCCTGAGAGTGAGTACAGTTTCAGAAAATGTTCATTTTTGTGCGAACTATTCCAATAAGAAGAGGAAAAGAAAATATCCATAAAACATGCAGTGCATGCTTTCACATTTATCACAGTCTGTTATAAGTAAATCTAGCAGAAACAGTGGACAAATCCTCAACACATATAAAACTGGATGCTTTGGTGTCCACATGCAACAAATAGATCAATACTATGGTCAAAAAAATGATGTGTTGCAATACATGACAAACCCAAACATTAACAGAAGCTCTTTCCCAAAACTCAAAACTAGGGGTAAAGGGAACTGGGAGACTGTAACGTAGATGACTCCCCTCGATGGTCCAATTCGTTCTGTAAGTCCTCCAACTCTTCTAACTCTTGAAACTGCCTGTCGGTCTTGTGGCTGACCAGTGAGCGGTAGAAATGCACAGCGAAGACGATAAAAACCAAGCCGAAAGGGACCATGATGGAGGTAGACGTGATCGCAGCGGCCACCCCGGCGGATATAGTACCGTTTTTCTGGTCCTTCGGCTTAATGGGTAAAAACTTGACCCAGCACAGCAGGACCACCTCGGCCAGGAAGAGCAATGTTCCAATGACTGTGGAAAAAGCCCAGGCCAGCTCGATGTGGCGATGCATTCTCTCGTGAGGAGACTCCTTCACAGAGTTGAGGTTGTGCACGTTGCTGACCGCTTCGATGTTGGGCAGGATGCAGGTGCTCACCATGAGGGCGAACAGGTGGACGGCCACCAACACAGTGGTGCAAGCGCTGAAAGCGATGAGCAGTCCTGGGGGATAGTCGTGGTTGGTGTCGAGCTGTACTTCCACCATGGCCACCTATTGAATGAAAGGAAAACACAGGGGTAAATACAGTCTTTGAACCCCAGTCATTATAACGAGGAAACTAGCATTCACATTGATGAAAGTTTTTAAACTGATTTTCTTCTCCATAAATTGAGTTTTCAACACCATTAGACAGGATACCTTACTGTGCTGACAAAATAAACAATTTTATGTAACACAAAATCTATTAAATGTTGCTAGTATCGTAACTATACATAAGTTATAATATAAATTTATACTAAATAATTTCATTTATTTATTATTAGTATAAGTAACATATGTAAAAATAACATATATATATATCTATATATAATATATATAATTATAAAATGTATCTATCTGGGAAGTTTATACAATATTTTAAAAAATCATGTTTTTTATCTTATCTGTCTATAGGACTCTAATAATACCCTTTTATTTTTTATTCGTCTATATAGAAAATAATTTTAAAAATGCTTTTTTAAAAGCGTATCTATCTGTAGGTCTGTATGTCCGTCCATCTATCTATCTAAAATTCTAAAAAAATACCTTTAAAATTGATTTGAATGTTTCTAGAATTATTGTTTTAAACATTAAGAATATTTACATGAAACACAATGTGCGTTTAGGTTTTAAGAAGACTGACATGTTCATTTAAAGTTGGGCATGTGCAAATTAAATTGCAAGATGTCTCAAGAATCGGTTTGGCCCGGAATTAAAGTGCACTGCAGTGGAAGAATCAAGAAGTTGAGGTTTTGGCTGCATCCGGGTAATAAGTTTCTCGTGATGCTCTTTATAAGCATCACTAAGTAAAAACTGCAGTCATGCATATATGTGCAGTATCTAGCTGAGCATTAGCACAAGCTAAACAACTGTGGCTGTCAGTTTGTGATTGCAGATGCATCAAAGACTCGAGTCATGCGCCTTTTGAAGCCAAAATATTCGCTTAAACTTACACAACATTATTAAAGACGCGCTTTCTCTTTAACAACTCGGTGTTTATACCGCCGGTGCAAACTGAACACCAACAGCACTGAAGAAACAGACGCGAAAAACAACTCACCATTGCGAAACCGGATAAAAGAGCAGACGTGCGACTGGACGCCTTGAGTTTGGCTCTGCTCAGGTAAAGCTTTCTCCAGGACAGAGCCTGCAGCGAATGCTCGTTCCGACTCATGTTCATCCGAGCAGAGATTATGAGAAACTATCCGAGAGATTCAGCTGAACCGAAGCATTGCGCTGGGTTAATGGTGAATCTCCAGCGCCGCGCCTGAGCGAGACAGTCAGCTGGCTTGTTCAAGTGAAACTGGATGCATCGTGAAGGAATTACCCACAAGCCTTCGCGACAACGCATTTGTTTACACATTTATTAGAGCGTGAACATAACAGAATCGATGTAGGTGAATATTTTGTATCGAATACTTTTTTATATATTATTTATATTTTTTGGTAAAATTATTTGTACATGGCTCTTTTTAAAAATGTAATTTCATATGTATAAAATATTAATATCTTACGCTTTTTCTAAACACATCAACAAGAAATGTTACTTTGCCAGAAGGAAGCATTTTCGTTTCTCCTTGCTATATTAGCAGCTGTGCACATTTTGATAAAAACGTTTATCATTAACACAAGTTAACATTATGCATTATTTAAAAAATATATTTATTTTTCTGTATGTATTTTTTGTTTCTCCCATATTAGCAAATACTCACTTTTTAGTTTTCATAAAAATCAAATTAGATTTTAATCAACAATACACATTATTTTTTTAAGATTAAAAATATTAGCAATTTTGAGAAAACCCTTTTTTTCCCCATAAAATTTGAGTTAACAATGCATTATTTAAAATATATATATTTATTTGTCTGGATGCATTTTTTTGTTTCTCCTATATTATCAAATATTAACATTAACAGCTACATCAGCAAATATTTACTTTGTATTTTTCATAAAAATCGAATTTTATTTTAATCAACACTACATTAGTTTTTTTAAGTTGAACAAATATGCACATTTTAAAAATCGAAATGAATTTGAGTTAATATTATGCATTATTTAAAAACTTTTCTGTTTTTTCTCCTCGCTATATTAGCAAATATGCACATTTTGATGTCAGCTTGGTCACTATTAGCTTTTTAAAGTAATTGGTAAATAATAAACAACGATAATAATAATTATGATGATGGTGATAACTACTAATCTGTTATAAATCTTCTATATCTTTCATTCAATGCCCCAAATAATTCTGATTTAAAGAGAATCGGTCATGCATATAGGCTATTTCTATTGTAACTGAGGCTATAACGTGTGGATGTAATATCAGAATAGGCAAACGGTAGTAAATAGTCAGTTATTGTCGCACTAATAAAGTATCTTGTCGAAGCACAAATGCATGAGCTTAGCAGCTGCACAAAGAGCAACTCCGACTCCCTCAAAAAACTATTTCTGCTTGCAAAACGCCCCCCACAAACAAACCATTCAGGGGTGCGTTTCCCAGAAGCAACTGTGGTCGCAAGTTCCGTCGTTACCAATAGAGTTCAATGGAACTAACAACCATAGTTAGCTAACGATGCTTTTGGGAAGCGCACCACTGATAAGTACTCAGAAAAAAAATATGGCATATTGTTTTGGCCCCTCATAAACACGATCCGCGTGACGTGCCTGCAATGTTTTGATTCTGTTGACCGTGACGTCACGCGGTGCACTACACAAAAATGGTTCCTACTTAGTTTTCTATACAAGCAATCAAAGTGTGCACAACTTTACGCGTTGAATATGGTCCAAATAAAGCGCGGAGGGAATTAACACGGACGAAAGGCTCGGACATGGAGGCGCGTGCGGAATCCGGACGCAAACTGGTGTGTAGTTGAAGCTGTCCTCTCAAAGACTCGGTTTTAAATCGGGGATTTCAGCCTCACATCGATATGCATTGTGCTTAGTGGCCTAAATCGGTGCGAATCACTGCGATACGAGAATTAGAGCGACATACGCCACACTAATAGTTTAAATGTAATAACGATCGGCTCGTAATGGTAAACAGGAAAGGACACATGTTTCATAATATTACAAAGAGAGCCAGATGCTCCATATACAGACGCTCGTGCGAGACAGCACACATTGTTGCCCCGCGACCCTCGTGTCTAATATTCATCGGGAAGTTTGAACATGTATTCATTATATAACAGCTGTAAGATGGTCGACGATTAAGGCCTGAATGTTAATCATGGAATTTGACATTCGCGCAAATGATAGAGCATCCCAGCCCAGCGTTACATCTCACATCCGAGCACAGAATGAGGCAGGTTCTCTTCATCTTCATCTCCATCATATGTTGTTTTCGTCCAGCGCTCGACCTGCAGAAGGATGTACGATGAGAACGAGGACTTGTCAGATGTGGAGGAGATCACGAACATCAGGGGCTTCAGTTTGGAGGACAAACTTGAGAGCAATTCATACAACAGTCAGTTTGTTCAGTATATGGAGGGAAAAGGTACATGCTCTTTTACTTTTTGTGTGTGTATATTGCTTATTAGTGCAATTAATATTTATTATATTCTTAAATATTGGGGGTTTTGTTCTCCTATTGGCACCTGCAAATATCAATTTTGTATAGTCGTGCTCATAATTTGATATTAAATGGTTGATATTAAAGGCATAGTTCACCCAAAAATGGAAATTCTGTCACTGTTTACTCACCCCCTGGTGTACCAAACCTGTATAAGTTTTTTCTACTGTTGAACATAAAAGATGATATTTTGAAGAATGTTGCTGGTCCCCATTGACTTTCATAGTATTGGGAAAATACTATAATCAATGGGGAGCAGACACTTTTTGGTTATCCACATTCTCTAGAATGTCTTCTTTTGTCTTAAGCAGCAGAAAGAAACTCGTACAGGTTTGGAACAACAAGAGGGGGAGTAAATGATGACAGAATTTTCATTTTTGGGTGAACTATCCCTTTAATAACGAAGCACTTTTGAACGGGATCATTTGTGTAAATTCAGTTTTGTCTTGTGGAATATAATGTAAATATCTGTTATGTCAACTAGCATCCAGTGATTGAAACTGATCTTGCTGACAAGTATAAATTGTGCCTGCATTACATAGTTTATTTACACAATTCAAATTGTATTATATTTGAATAGATTAGTTTTAGTGGATAGTGAAGAAAAAGCAGCCAAAAGTGACCAGCATTCATATGAACCTCTTGAGTGTGGGTTTATATATAAGAAGATTGATCACTATATTATTCCCAATCTGCTGTTTGAGTTGTTTCATAGTTTTGATGGCTTTACAATTATTTGAAAATGAATGAGAAGTTGTGTCTAAAGTCTTGGTTTACATGTAATACTTGGGTCATTCATATACTCTCTATTTTAAAATCCAGGGATTAGTTTTTTAAACGCAGTCTAACTTTTAGCAACCACTTCTTTTGTACCATCCTAGATTTTACTTATGAATATGTTCAAAGAGAGGCACTGCGAACTCCACTCATATTTAAAGCCAAAGATGGACTGGGAATTAGGTAAGAGCAAGTAAAACGGTTTTATTTCAGATAGATTCATACTTTTTACATTGTGAATCGCTTATCTGAATTGTTTCATGTACTACAGAATGCCGGATCCAGCATTTACTGTAAGTGAAATCAAGGGTTTGGTTGGTAAGTAATATTAAATTAATTTTTTCCATCTAAAATGAACAGGCACAGTTGTTTGACTGTAAATCAGATGAAAAGCAGTAAAACGTTTTGATAACATTGTTAAACTTTACTTTTCATTTCCATTGTCTTGGGACTTTTATTGCGTTTTCTCTGTTTTATGCCTAACCAGGCCTTGCATTATGCATGAACAGGACAGTGTTCAGCTGCTGTATTATGAAACTAAACACATGCAGCATGTCTGTTCTGTGTGCTGGTATTATAAAGAGTACATATGCACTAGTTTATCTGGCTGATCAATTTGATGTTGTCATGCGCATACATACAAAGTCCATCTTACTCCTTATTAGGGTTGAGGAAGAACGTAAGCTGTCTTAGCTTTGTATTTACTTGATTTATGATGCTGGTAAATAACTTTGTAATTATCTGTGTAGTAAGAGGGTAATGAATAAAAAACAGTGAGGAATATTTATTGGCTGTACATTTTAGAAAACAAAGGTTCCAGTTAGAAACAAAACGTTTAAACTTAGTTGTATAACTTCACAGCAAGACCTGCTCAGAAAATACAAAAAATTGATTAATAGCAAACTTTTCGTCCTCTTGTGGTGATACTATGCATCTGCAACTCAGTATAGGCCATGGCATGTGCATCTGAGTCCTTAAAAAAAAAATATTTTCATAATGATTTTAGGTAACACTTTATTTTGATAGTCCACTTTAGACATTCTACTAACAGTAAGTAACTTTGCAACTTTGCAACTACATGTCAGCTAGCAGTCATTAGAGTATTTGTAGACTGTCTGCTTAATATATTCTAACACTTTATTTTTATGGGTCCACAACATACTGACTATGACAAACTTTGCAAGTATATGTCAGTTTATTCTACTAAACCTAAACCTAACCTTACAGTCTACTCTGAAAGTTAGTAGACATGTAGTTGCCAATTAATGAGAATTAGTTGACATGTAGTTGGCATGTAGTTACAGAGTTACTTATAGTTAATAGAATGTCTAAAGTGGACTATCGAAATAAAGTGTAACCTGATTTTAAATCAGGTACCTATGAAAGCCTGTTCTGCCACAGAATAAAACATGAAAGCAATTGTGATTTATTTTTTTGAAATATTTCAGAAAAATCTGAAAATTCTGACATTTTTCTCAGAATTCTGAGTTTACATGCATAAAGAAATGCCAGAGATAAACTCAAGAGTCATAATACTGAGAGAAAAAAAGTTTTTTCCCCTTGGAGTAGCAAGGAAAAAAAACTCTGAATTCTGAGTTTATATATCGCAACTCTGACTTTTTCTCTCAGAATTTCAAGAAACAGTCTGAATTTTAAGATAAGAGTCACAATTTTTTGTTTTTGTTTATTCCATGGTGGAAACAAGCTTCCTAGGTTCCTTAATTCATTCCAGTATAATTAATCTCGCTTTAGCATGAAAAACTAATTTAATAGAAATATTTATTCGAAAGAACTTCTTGTATTGGAGAGGAGTAGCCTATCGAGTGGTAAAGTGCTTGTCTCTGCATGGATGTTCAGGCAGCAGGCGAGCTGTTGACGTGATGGACGTTAGCACACAGAAGGGCTCAGAGATGAGCATGGCACAGTTCGTCCGCTACTATGAGACGCCTGAGGATGAACGTGACAAGCTGTTCAACGTCATCAGCCTGGAGTTCAGTCACACCAAACTGGAGAATTTGATCAAGAGACCAACTGTGGTAAGAGACGTGGTCGTTTTTTTTGGTTGATTTGTCGCTTTTCAACATTCATTTGCTCTAAAATGCGCAGTTGCCATTTAAACATGATTTAAGATGACATTGTGACTGCAGTCTTTTCTTCAAAGTATCATACATGTCAGTAGGTGTGAATGTAATTGGGTAGATGAGAGCAGGGATACTAGCTCAATAAATGAATTAGTAATATCAAGTCAAATAAATTAGTAATAATTTATGGCCCAGTGATATTTGCCAGTGCCATTCAATCTTAATACCTTCATGCAATTTTGGGGTATTTTATTTGCAATAAATTAAAAATAAAAAATGAATGTTTGTTTTATTTAGTAGAAATATTATAAAAAATATGTGATGAATATTTCAAATAAAGCTAAATAAAATACAAATATTAGCTGAAGAGCTTATTTTAGTTAGTTGCCAAGTCAACATTTCTAATTCCGTTTAGTTTAGGTTGAGTCACTAAAATTACTTACTGGAAATAAATAAAAACTAAAACTGAAATAAAAATAAATTAAACCTAAATTGTAATATTTTAATTAAACCAGAACTAAGGGAAAAATGACAAAAGCACATAACAACTACTAATAATTTTCAAAGATTACTATGAAACTGAAAGTATAAAAATAAAAGCTACTTAAAAATTTAAAATAACAACTATAATAGTATATCAGTAATACTAAAATAACTCTGCACATGCAAAGGGCGACTGCCAATATTAATAATAAAGTGTGGAAGTTAGAGTTTCAGTTATTGTTGTAAATTAATGTAGTTGTTAAGCATTGAAAAACTTCCTTTGTATCTTTGGGTTTTAATGTTTCTTATGCCCGTCGTTTTATTTTAACGTATTTCTGATTGTCTTTAGGTGGATCTGGTGGATTGGGTGGACAATATGTGGCCGCGGCATCTTAAACAGAAACAAACCGAAACCACAAACGTCATGTCTGAGATGAAATATCCCAAAGTTCAGAGGTAATGTTTTAGTTAATTTTTGGAAAACAATTAGAAATAGACCTTTTTCCAAAGAATGTGATGACGCATTTACTGTTATTACCATTAAAAAAAATTTAAATTTTAGTTTTTAATTTTTCCCTTTTTTTTTAATTTAATGTAAATGTATTTCACTATACTTTGTGTTATATTATCTTGGCATTAAATTACAGACACATACAAAAGACACACATTAAATTATCTCTCAATATTTTTCCTCTTTTGTAAAGTAACAGAAATGCTATAGTGGATATTTTTCTATTAGTATTAGATAGGGCAGCGCGATTAATCAAATGTGATTGTCATGCACATCTCGTCAGTAAAGCAGGTTCTGTGATCAGTAGTGAATCTCCATCACATGCTTTCAGATGGAGCAGAATTTACTACACATAGCCGTAGTTTACTGACAAGTTACGCAAAAAAATCACAGATGATTTTTTTGCGCGATTCTGAATCGAAGAATCGTTCATTTAATTTAAAGTGTTAATTAAGACAGCTGTTTGCATAGCTTCTCAGTGAACTACGGCTCTGTGAAGTAAATGCTGCTCCATCTGAAAGCATGTGAAAATACCACATTTAATAATATATTTTTACTCCAAACTCACTTCATAATGTCAGTCGAGTGTTTGAAATAAATCCTTCTGTGAGATGACGTGGCTTCTTACACAGAATAAGGCACGCACTATATTTCATAGTATTCTAAGCAGTGATAAAGGCTTTGCATTATTATATACTTTATTATAATTAAAATTATAATAAGACGAACTCAGATATATTGTCCATATATTGTCGTAGTCGTGTGTTTTATTAGTCACGTTGAATCAATGAAAGCAGTTTAATCTTCTGTTTATTCAGCAACCGCTATAGACATTTTCTGGGTTTCTTCTGCGAGGTGTATTTGGAGTTTCAGCGCGAGAGCCCCTCTGGCCTTTGGATGGAGATTTACTGCTGATCACAGAACCGTGCTTCACTGAAAGATATGCATGACAATCGCAGCTTCTGTCGAATCGCGATCTCGATTCCATTTCGATTTATCGTGCAGCCCTAGTATTAGAGCAAATGGGAATGCAAAAATTATATTTGTTGTAGTTTCTGTTCACTACTCTACAAATTTACCCAACTATGATGACTTCCACTTCTGAGAATCCCAGAAATGTGAAAAGGGTCCATTAAAGCCAGTGCTTTCCCCCCGAGTGTGTCCTGAGAAATCACAGGCTCTCTGACGAGTTAGGCTCTGTAAATGGCAAAAAAAAGGACTGGAGAGAAGAAGAAAATTTACCATTTGGAGATCATTATTATCATTATTATTTTTGCAATTTTATGTGCATGTTTCAATGCCCATAAAGGTTTTGTTGCTCTTCTGTCTGCTCCGATTTCCCTTCAGGAAGTATTTTGGCTTTCTGACACAAAAAAAAAAACGCTCAAACTGGTTTAATGAGGATCGATCTGAAAATCCTGCTCAGGTCCACAAGATGCGTCTGCTCATCTCCCACATTCCCTTATTATTTTGCTCCTCGCAGCATGCTGCCATTTCTTTGAAAACAAAAAAAAAATATCTTTGCCTGCAGGCTGTCACTGTGCACTACATACCACAGGTTGCTTAGGCAGCACCCATCATAATAAAAAAAAAAAAAAAAAAAAAGCGTAGACATCAATGCTGATCTTCACGGGCTGCTGCAGTATCCCAATGAATCCTCCTTAGCCAATCAGAATATCGCATGGGAGTATTTCCTCCACAGGAAAGCCCACTCTCTCTCTCTTTCTCTATCTCACTTTCCCTTTGACTCCCTTCTCCCGACTCTCTGTATTCATTGAGCTCTTTATAAAGGAAGAATTCAGCGCTAAAAGTCACTTCAGTTCTCCTCTTTTGAATTACATGGGCAGATGTCAGAACGGCAAAGAGCTTCAAATGGGGATGAACATTTTCTGGGTATGTGTCTTTTATTTCACTGAAAACTATGGTGCGATAATTTAAAGAATCCTTTAGAGGTCTTATTATGGTTTGGTATAGTTTGCTCAACTTTCTTTGCTAGTTTTATGAAAGCGTGACCAATAATTTGTGGTCTTCTACTTATGGTTATGCGGTCTGGTGAAACACATGTTTGTGAGGGTTGCATGTGTGGTCTGAAATTTTATAAGCTCACGCAGCATGTTTGTGCACATCATGGTTTTAGTTTGGTTTTAGCTGCTTTGGTGCATCATCCCTCTCACTGACTGGATGACACGGGCTGCAACGGTCACCGTTTGAGTTATCTATGTTCATATAACAGAATTATTGATGCATTTCTTTCTGCTTTGGTGTCATTATACATGTAAGCACTTATAGAATATGAAATGCAGCTCATGTAGCCAGAAAAAGCAATTCTGCACAAAAATAAGATGTGGCAGGAGATGTGAACAACCATGAGTAAAGAGTCAGATTTTAAATATTATATTAGTTTTAAATATAATGTAAATATACATTGTTTACTGTTTTTCACATGGGGTTTTATATTAATGATACATGTTTTTTAAATAAGACTGTATATATAAGCTAAATTTGTTTTTTATTAACTTTATTAGTATTATTTAAAATCTTTAAATTATATTATATTCTATTATAGTTACACCAAAGGCAATTTTTATATTAATGTTACACAGATTTTTAAATAAAATCAACATATTTTAAATGTTACATTTTGTTTTAGTTAATAAATATATTAAATTATATTTAGTTCTTACATAATATTATTCAATTATATTAAGTGTTTAACGTGGTTAATGTTAAAATCAATGTTAAAATGTTTTTTAATTAAAAAATTTACTACTTCAAATGTTATGTTCAAATATTTTTCAATGAGTTTTCTATCTATTTTTATAATATTTAAATCACCTTTTTTATTAATATTAAAATTCCTTAATATGTTACACAAGGGGCCATTTTTATATTAATGTTACACATATGTTTTTTTAAATAAATAAAAAATATTTACAATGTTCCATTTTTGTTTTTTTAGTTAGTAATATATAAATTATCTCTAAGTTCTTACATATTTATTATATTCTATATTATTAAAATTCTATTAATATGTTTAACATGGGGTAATGTTAAAATCAATGTTATAATTTTTTTTATTTAAAATGGAAATCCTTCATAATGTTATTTGCATAATATTTTCAAATTATTTTTTCATAATATGTTATTACGAATATAAAAAAAACATTTTTTATTATATTAAAATTCTATTAATATTACATTTTTATTTTAATAGTCACAATAATTATGTCATGACCTCCGTGACAAAGTGTTTAAATCCATAAAAAGGGGTCATTATTACTGCATTATTAGGCCTTTTGTGAGGGTACTATGTAGTCATTAATTATTTATTCATAACCTTTCATCGAAGAGCTCCAATTATAGGATGTAACCTCTGAGGGTTCAGGTTGCAAGGTATTACCCTAGTGTTACCTGCTGCAGCCTGCAGTTAATGAGTCTAAGAATGCCTTTGCCTTGTTTGTATTATGGACCACATCTGGATTCAAAGTGCTCAATGTGCTTGTTTGTTGATGCTGTCATCTCCAGTGACATCATCTGACATTTACACTGCCAGAACTTCAGCTGACACAGTCTGATGTGCAAAACATGCAAAACTGTCTGGTAATAATTCAACAGTCAGTTACATTTCTAACCATTGTGAAATCCTTACTTTGGTGACCCTAAATTTAGAAGTCTCATTTCTCAGGCCCTCAACCATCTGGGCTTGCCTAAATTGATGCCTAATCATTTTTTAGCTCACGACGCCCAGCGGTGAGCGATGCCTTTTGCTCGTTACAGCTAACGGATTTCTTCACTTTCTTCTTCTCCCGGCTCAGTGGGACAGATTTTAACCAGACACTGAGGCAGTTTGGGGTTTGATTAATTTCGCTCCTTGCTAAACGCTGCCGATGACAAATGCATAAGCCGCAAATAGCTTCCATCCCTGTTCTGGTGCTGAGACGGCTTTATCTGAAACAAACCCATGTCCATGACTATCGTTCTGCATGTTCTAAGAGAGAAATTAGCCTTGATTTATTGCTGAAACTAATTTTTTTTGAAATCATAATATTTTGTTGAGCTTTGATAACGCTGTTGATTGAGAAGGGGAAATTCCACTGTGTATGGTTTTGAAGGAAATATTCATTTTGAGTTGGGAGTTGAACATTTCCATGGTGTGGTTACTCCCAGTTGCAAATGCAATCTTTTTTGTCAGGACCGCATTAGGGATTTATCGTTCTTCTCTATTTATGCAGATGTTGCGAATCACCCTTGTACTTTCCCTGTTTCTCTCTTTCTGTAGATACTGTCTGATGAGTGTAAAAGGCTGTTTCACTGACTTCCACATCGACTTTGGTGGCACATCGGTATGGTACCATGTCTTCAAAGGAAGGAAGGTAAGTGTTTGGTAGTTAGTGGTGCTTTTACTATTATCATTAAGGCCATACTTGGGGTAGGGGTTTGTTTATGCTATTACTTTCAAAGCTATTATGATTTTCTGCAAGATTGTCTTTGCTTGTGATCTGTAAAGATCAGCTATCTAGAGGCCCTGTAAATGAATCTCTTTCCAGTTTGCATTGTTGCGTCACCGCTGGGGCTGCAGCGTCAGCAGGAATGGTGCATGTGTATGTGTGTGTGTGCGTGTGTGTGCATGTTAGGTGGAGGGTATCAAATAATAACCGCTCTGAAAGGTCAAAAAGGAGTGGTGGCTTGTGCAAGAAAGACGAGAGTGACACATGTATGACTGAAGGAACTTCTTGGAAGAGCTGTAGGAGTTTATGCCTGTTATGTAACCCTCCTGCTTTCACAAGAGAATTGAACCAATTTCACTTGCAAAGAAATTGCAAGGTTATCAGCTTAGTAATTTTTTGTCATACAACATACAGTGGGGTCCAAATGTCTGAGACCATTAGTAAAATGCTTTTATTTAGCATGTTTATTATTTAATACAATTTTACATTACATATTTTGGTAACACTTTACAATAAACCTCCTTAGTTTATTCTTCTAAACAAGCATTAATTAATCATAGTTAATGTTAATTGCAACATGTACTAATACATTTTTAAAATCAAAACTTATCTGTTAATATTATTTAATAAACCTGAACTAACAACAATGAACAAACAATGAACAGGTGTATTTTTATTAACTAGCATTAACAAATATTTCATAAATACTGTAACAAATGCATTGCTCATTGTTAGTTAATGCATTAACTAAGGTCAACTAAGAAAGGTTATTTATTGTAAAGTGTTACCCACATTTTATTATTAGCTAATATTATTAGTAACAATTAAAAAAGCAGACTAGAAATAGTAAAGTGTTTTTTAAAAATTTTTATAAATCCTGAAACTTTCTGATGATTTCCAAGTATAAATAAAATAAAACTTTTTGACCCAACTGTATGTCTGCTTATTAATTCAATTTGTAGACATACAGTCTTTTTGTAGCATTTTTGTATTATAGATTTGATCAAGAATTGAAGTGAAAAGTTGCCACCTAGAAATCTTCATAAGTACAGAATCTTCCTAAGTTTGTCATATTGTTTCTTTGTTTTAATGTTAATATTTAATGTCCTACAACTTTGTAAACTTTGTACTTTATTTATTTCTTTGTATAAATGAAAACAGTGGGTCAGACTTTTGGACCACAGTGTCTGCTCGTGAATAAATGGAAGAGATAAATAACTTGCACATAAAGGATTAATGCTGACATGAGTTTGTGAATTATTCATTTCAAAGAAGAAAAATCATATCCCAGTTTAGAATCACACCTGCATTTCTCTCTCTCTTGTTCTTCAGGTGTTCTGGCTGATTCCTCCAAGCCCACACAATCTGTCTCTGTATGAGGACTGGGTGCTGTCAGGCAAACAGAGTGATATCTTCCTGGGTGACCGTTCAGACAGCTGCCAGCGAGTAGAGCTGAAACAGGGCTACACGTTCTTCATCCCTTCAGGTGATGCACTGAGCTTGAGTGTATATATTTAAGGAAAATGGAAGAGGATGGCTGTGGCAATGCCAAGGTCATGGGTTCGATTCCCAGGGAATGCTTGAACTGATGAAATGTGTACCTTGTAGCCAATGAAAGTCGCTTTGGATAAAAGTGTCTGTCAAATGCTGAATTGTAAATGTAAATTCTGTTATTCTTTACTCACCTTCATGTTGTTCTGAACCCCCATGCTGTTTTCTGTGAAGCACAAAAGGAGAAATTCTGAAGAATCTTTACAAAGCTCTTTTCAATACAACAACAGTTCTTCATCATTGATTGTCTGTCAAGTACAAAAGAAGCACAATTAAAGCCATCCCTTTGACATTTGTGCTGTATTCCAAGTTTTATAAAGTCCTACAATACTTTTTGAGAGGAACAGACTGAAATTTAAGTAATTATTCCACTGAAATGTCATTTGTGTTTGTGCACGGATTTAAGAAAATAGCGGCAGGTTTGACTTTAGTGACGCGCATACGATGAAGAACGGAGAATGACATTATGAGAGCAGAAGATTTTTAAGCCCTTGTACATTTTCTTTCCTGAAATTGAGCATTCATATTTTTGCTCTCGTGTGTGTAGGTTGGATCCATGCCGTCTACACTCCAGAAGACACCCTGGTGTTTGGCGGGAATATTCTACACAGTTTTAACATTCCCATGCAGCTCACTGTCTACGAAATTGAGAACAGAACAAAGGTAAAGCATTCATTTAAAAATATAGATAGTTTGATGATTTATCAGTCAGCGTTTAAGGATCTGTCTTTTTAATTTGATGCATGTGGAAGGGAATTCTGATCAATGTGCATCTTTCGGAAGTTGTTTCCATTTACAATATTTATGAGTATATAGTACAAAGTGCTGGGTAGATTACTTACAAATTGTAATCCGTTACTGATTCCAAATTATGTGACAAAAATTGTAGTCAGTAACGGAATCCATTACATTTAAAAGGGGTCATATGATGTTGCTAAAAATAACATAATTTGGTGTATTTGGTGTAATGAAATGTGTTTATGCGGTTTAAGGTTTAAAAAACACATTATTTTCCACATACTGTACATTATTGTTGCTCCTCTATGCCCCGCATTTCTGAAACTCGTCGATTTTTACAAAGCTCATCGGTCTGAAAAGCGAGGTGTACGCTGATTGGCCAGCTATCCAGTGCGTTGTGATTGGCCGAATACCTCAAGCGTGTGACGGAAATGTTACGCCCCTTACCATACTGTGATGCCGTGTCCGGCCGGTGCGATGAGACAAAACCAATACCCATTACAAACTAGGGATTTGTTGCATCCAGTGGGGACATATTTACAGATTATAATGACTTATACTGTGTTTTTACGAGTTGCGTTGCGTATCGCGCCATGTAAACATAAAACCATGTCTACATTTGTGATCGGAGAAATGACAAACAAAAAGTGCTACTCACTGCTCAAAACTCGCGTTTGAATCATCAGTGGCAAATTCTTTAAATATGAAAACGTACTTGCAGGCTGTGAGTCAGAAGCACCAGACTGTCCCTGCAAAGTTGGAATTGCCCCACTTTAAAGAAAAAACCTTTGTGCACAGCATTGTAGTCTACTCTTCCAGGATCAGGAAACAGTCTTCCATAAAATGTGCTGTACACATCTGAATATTTGGATTGAAGTGTTCTGGAACAGTGTTGAAAATACAACTTAACCACTGATTTCTCGTTGTGTCCTCTTTTGGAAGGCCAAACTAAGTAGTTTCGCTTTCACAACGAAAACACAGCGTCTTCACGACATGGCGGCAGCAACAATATTACAGTGAGAGTAAAAGTTACGCCTTCTTTCTTTCCGTAAACATTTGGGCGGCGTTATGCAAATTTTTCCACATAGTGACGTAGACATGTGGGTGCGTGTTTAAACGAGGCGTTTTAGGAGGGCGTGGACAGGTTTTAACTTTTATAAAGAATATCTCTTTAGGTTTTAGACTTTAGTCTTTGCAATTTTAGGGATCTTATATATGCACAATCAGCTTGTAACACTCCAAAGAGAAAGGAAAAATTGAAATTGCACCATATGACCCCTTTAAAAAGATGACCGTGCATTAAACTTAACATTACGTCAAAGTTCCCAAACGGGGTTTGTGAAGAAACTGCAGGGGTTTTGTGAGTTTATAAAAGCTAATAAATTAATATAAAAAATGTAAAATTTAAATGCATTTTATCATCAAAATAAGCACTTACTAAAAAAGATGAAATGTTTTATTTGTTTTCCTGCATGCCATGTGACCATTAACCAACGTCAGAGAACCATAAACATGCAAATGTCATAATTAATTATTAACTGATTACCTTAAAATCTCAAGTAAATATATTAGGTGAAAGAGTTTCAGCTGACAAAAAAGTTTGGGAATCACTGCATTACATGTAACTGTAGTCTGATTACGATTATTATAAAATGTAATATAATTTAATTAGAAGTACTTAATTTTTGGAACCAGATTACATGTAATCAGATCTAATTGTAAATGCCATTTATATTGAGACTGGTACTTGATGCTATAGATGTGGTTTCAGTTTTTTGAGACAAAAAGGACCATCTTTTCCCTGTAGCATCACCAGAACCTCACCAGAGTGTGATCCCAAACTGCAAAAATTTGAGAGGATTGAGATTCAAAATATGAATTTTTTTTGCTTCTGATTGGCCTGGATGCTTACCGTAAAAAGGCTGTTTTAGCGACAGCACTGGACACCTTTGATGTGTTGTGACATTTCAAAGTGACAAACCAGTTATGGTCGCTCACTTTCTGCTAGCAGAAGCTCCAGGACACTTTGATGTGCTTTGCAGGGCTTAGAGCCAGTGGGCCAGGCTATTTTTATATTTGCTAGACAGAGCAGCCAGAAAAGAAGACAGATCGTGGCACTGGCTATGTTGTTCCAGGGGCTGCATTATTGCAGTGCTCTAAATTTAGCGCTGGCTGAAGGAGGTATGAGGGAATGAGAGCACAAGCCCTCCATAACTCTGAGAATGTGAGTTTCCTCCCTGGAGAGGAGCCGGAATGGAAAGATATGTGCATGAGAAGCATCTTAGTCATGTTGTCGTTTTTCTCATACTGCAAGAGCCATCTATTATGAAGCCAGTTATATTAGTTTTATATGTAGGTTTTAGGTTCAACTTTATAGTAAGGTTAATTCTTTAACATTAGTTAATGCATTAGGAATCATAAAATAACAACTATTTTTAAAGCCTTATTAAAATGTAGGTTACTGCTAATTCATAATGTACTTATTCATAATATATTAACTCATGGTAATGTATACAACTTGAAATCTTAAAAATTTATTAGTTTATGTAGAAGTTAGGGCTTCAAGATTAATCAAAATAAAACCATAATCACAAAATAGCTTAGTGTTATTATCAAATCAATCAAATTAATTAAATCAATATACATGCCGCTTGTCACACTGAAGTCTTATGGTACTGTTGAAAAAAAATTATATAATTTTAAATAGTAGATTTTTAATCATTTACACGATATTACCATATAATATTTTTTATTTTGTAGCAAAACGGTAATATAATATTTTATCATTTTTAATTTATTTTATAATGATGATGATAATTATGTAACAAAATAATAATTAGAAAATAAAAAAAATTATCTTTTATACTACTACTACTACAAAAAACACTCAATACATATAATAATAATACATAATTTATTCTATTTAGTATTATTATAAGTTAAATTGATATATAATCATAAAATGTGGGGCCAAATTATGACATCCCCGTTGTCGAGCCTATGGGGACACGATGCTCTTCCACTGGGCGCCTTTTGTCCATATAAGCAACACACTAAACAGAGCAAAATGCCCAGTGACAAATGTTGTATTTAATCAGCAAAAATCACAATAGACCCTGACCCCCCGCAATACACAAGATCGATGCAGCGGTCGTATCGATAAGGTGGTCCACAAAAGGTTAAGCACACAATGATACTGCTGATAAAGTCCTTTGTCTAGGCTGCATTAACTATAATGTTATAGCAACGTAGAATTGAACCTTATTGTAAAGTGTTGCAAGATTTGTTATAGAGTGGTAATTCATTGCATATCGGTTTCAGGTGCACTCCAAATTCCGCTACCCTTTCTTCTATGAGATGTGCTGGTATGTGTTGGAGAGGTACGTGAACTGCTTGACCAGACGTTCGCACCTGAGCCTGGAGTTCGGCGTTCACGCTGGTGAGTTGGCTAAACTGACAGCAATTTGCAGTGACAAACGTAATCAGAAGTAATTTTCAAGTGACTGACAGCGTTGACAAATGCACTGTAATGTGATCTGCCAACTACTAATGGGAGCGCAGACGTGAAGCTTGCACAATCTACCAATACACTGTTACAGAATGTCGGCTAGCAACCAAAAGAACAGCAACTTGGTGACATCCTGCAAATTAATCAAAGAGCACTCCCTTTATAATCACACTTTACCAATTAGTGATTGGCTCTTTTATTCAGAAGGCGGGGCTTCCTTCAATAGAGCGGCCATATTGAGCATTGCATTTTTCCTCATTCAAAACTATAGGAGTGACACATCTTGGGTATTCTATAGTCTTTCCAGGAGGTCTGGCGGTTTTGAGCGGTGAGTAGATTCTAACTTAAACATCTCTGAATGGCCATCGCGTTCCAGAAATCAACAGATATATCGGTGATTGGCTACATTGCTCAACACTGCAAACATGTTACAAATGGAAACTTAATCGTTTTTATTTTATATTAGTTGTTCTTGTTGCTTTTCTACAATAGATGAATAACAATTTATTTGTTTTTAGATATTTTATGTTAAGATATTTCTTTTTTGCGGGAGTGCCGCAAATCATTTTAATATGCCGCATCCCGCACACACAAGTCTCTACCCGCCCGCCCGCACCCACCCATCAAGACTTGTCCCACACTGCACTCTGTTGTGTTGGGCACCGTGGGAGTGCAGGTCTCTAGTGTAAGCTGCAGAAACGATCCATAAATGTATCCATTTTAATCACTCTTACTGAACTCCACCAGTAGTGAGCCAATCTACTAAGTGAGCCCTTCTTTGCATTTTCAATCTCAGAAAGTACATGCAAGTTCCCATGTTTCCTAATTTCTGTCATACCACTCATCAAGTTGATTCCTAGGATTGCTCAAGGCCTCGTCTGGTCTTGGTGTAATTTTTGGTGATTCTTGTTTTCTCTTCTGATTTTTATTTAGCTGAACCCAAGCTTGTAACTGAGAGTCTTGTCTCTGCTCCTCGGCTGGATATGGAGGAGGACTCGTGTGAGGCGCGGTTAGAGAAGACAGAGGGGACGACCCAGCCCTCCTCAGCTGTCTCTCCCTATCAGACCTTCAAATCCCCGGCCAATGATTCTGAAGATAGCTTCAAGTCCCTGCCTTTAGAGTGTCCCAAGACTCCGTCTGGCTCACCTGGAATGGAACATTCCGGCAAATGGACCCACTTGACAGAGTTTGAGTTGAGTGGACTTAAGGCCTTGGTGGAGAAGCTGGAATCCCTTCCGGAGACAAAGAGATGCGTTCCAGAGGGCATCGAGGATCCACAAGCACTGTTAGATGACGTGAAGGTCTTCATACATTTTCCACTTGTCATTTGTTTTGTCTCTCACTCAGTGCCTTGAATTGACATCACGATTACTACTGCCTGACTCCGTTTTTCTTTTCACAAGGAATAATAAATGGAAGTAAGCACCTGCTGGGTGGTGCTGTGTAGTTGTAGACCTAGACTTGTAGGTTCAGGTAGTAGGTTCAGACCCTACAAGGAACAATGCATTGCAATGCACTCAAAGTAAGGTTGTTGCATTAATTACGGTGACATTGTGGATGGCCACACCAAGTCCAAGTCTTCAACATTAAAAACATGCACAAGATTTGAAAACAAATCAATGCATTTCTTTTAACTCCTTTATAGTGCTGGGCGGTATTTTTCAAAATTATACCGGTTTCACGGTACATTTTTTTTCATGCATGACTGGGTGTTAACCATATTTTCTACTGATTGAGAAAGGAAATACTGCAGTATATTGACTTAGAATGCCCTATTTTGCTGTCATGATGAGTGAATATTGTAAAAAAATACCACAAATAGTGACTAAACACGACCCCTTTTAGTACATGTTCACCAGAAGTCACTCTCATTTATAATCGCGGCATCGTCTGATAAAATCATAATGCATCTACACTAAAGAGTGGCTATGCGGTTGTTTTGGCTATATAACTTTTTTGTCTCATGCAGTGCACTGCCTGCGTCTGAGTAACAAACAAAAATAAGTGCATGTGATATTAACAGACGAACTACGCTCATATTTATAATTCCAAACAATCAGTAAGCGACATGTGCTAGGAAACGCTGTTTTGTACTCATTTATTGACGAATGCGCTGCTTCTCTGCCACTCACTGACTGCACAGAACAGACACCGAGAGAGGTGATACTTCTCCGTGAAGTTCAACCGCGAAATCTTCCAACGAAGCATAGCTAAGGTTTTATCCAAAAACGTTGCTAGGTTTGTCATATGAATATTCTATTGAAAAACACTAAAGGGTCTGAAAGTTGCAAAATCTAGTGCTAAAGTCACGCTCGTATGTGTGTGTGAGACGCGGGAGCTGATAGCAGGGGCGGTGGATATTTGTGGCGGTCAACATGGATATTGTGGATGAGTTCTTTTCTTCGTGTCCATCCAATCATCACGTCTATTAGTTCTACGTACATCATTCGGAGCTTTGCCATGCGGATGCGTAGTAACGACATACACTGTTCCCGGAAAAATCACACAGGCAACAATGAAAAGGGACACACCTTCAACCGTGTCGCGTTCCGAACGGGATGGGTAATTGGGTACATCTAACGACGCGGTACACGCTGCGTATTTGTCGAGACGGTATTTAAAAATTCAGCTGTCTCGACGACGTAGGGACAATCAACAAAAACACCGTTAACTGATGCGAGAGTCGCAGAATATGGACCTGCAGATAGATAGGGCGGCTCACCCACAGCGTAGCTGACAGTGGGAGGCCCCCACATACCGTAGATAGGAGAGTGGTTATCTGTTTTAGGTGTTAAATTGTATGCTCGGTAGGAAATTTATTTGGATTTAAATATTTCAAATATGTTGTAAAATATTCAAATATGTTTTCTTATATAAATAATGAAGTATAATTTATTATATATTAAAACACAAAATATCTGCACACCAAATATTTTTGCACACCCAAACTATTCGCTTTTTTTTTTTTTTTTCATAAAAATAAAAGAATAAAAACCATAAAAATAGTGTCTGCACTTTTTTTATATAGGCTAAATATTTTATGTTGTTCTCAATTTTGCTTTATGTCTGCTTCTTGAACAGGTTGTGCTGAAGGAACATGCAGATGACAATCCAAAGTTGGCCATCACTGGTTCTCCTATTGTATGCTGGCCGAAGAAGACAGGCAAGGTATGAATGTTTATGCAGAGTGATTAGAAACATTAGTATGTGGCTGAGCAAGATTGTTTAAACTAATTTTAAGATCATTAATATGATTTACATATTGCAATGTTATCGGTTAATTATACTTTAGAGTAAGACAGATATGGACCAAAACGTGTTATGCGGTCTCCATTCCTTCCTAATTTTGCCCCCTTCAGATTCATGGTTGATGTTGAAATTAAGAATACGTTTAGAGGATTTTTGTTTTAAATGCCCCTTTTTGTTGTTGTTGTTGTATTACCAAAATAGTTGTGTTGTGAGGTGTAGATTCTGTGGAAATATTATTTGCAAAGGCAAAGCAGAACTTTGCCTTAGTATTTCACTGGAATGATGAATCAGCTTCAGACACAAGGGAAGTGTTGCCAGTCCCCCAAAATTAGACCTGACCAATCACACGCAAATCTGCGCTTATAGACTTGTTTTAGTTTATTTCCCTATTGACTGTGACACACGCGATTGGATGTCGGCTTTTGTTCTCCCCCCACTTCACAACACTAAAACTGTCTCGACTACTAAGCCCAGCTGCTGAATTTTCACCTCCATTGTGTGTCTTTTGTAATAAAATACCATCTGTTCTTATACTGCCCCAACTGGCCTCTCTTCTTTACCCCATGACCCTGTTTGATCACTTCTGTTCTGCATGCTCGCTTCCTATTGGTTGTGTCTAAGCTGTGTTGGCGCATATTAAAGAGCCTGTTTTGCATATTGCACACCCATTGGCTCTGCTGCTCTCCTCTCCCCTCCCACTTCTTGGAACTCCCCCTGTTGCATATTCATGAGCATGTCTTGCACTAGCCTGTGTGCTCTGATGGCTAAGAAACAGAAGAGAGCAAGTACTGCTCACTGTAGAGCCAAATGACCTCCAGCTCCCCCTCTCTGGATGTCCAGCTCCACCTCTGTGTGAACTAATGGGTGGAGTTATGTTTAGCGATAGGGTAAAGGGTAGGGTTAGGGAGTGGTTGGGTGTCTAGCTCCACCCATTACATCCAGCGAGGGGGAGCTAGAGCTCCAGCTCCTCCCATTTGGCTCTGCAGCGAGCACCCTCTCCCAAGAGAGGGCTGTGCCATCTCGCAGCCAGTAGCAAGCCAGAGCTAGTTAGCTAAGCGCTGAGAGGACTCTAAGAGCCATGGCCATGTCGCTGATCGCTGACGAGGAGGATTATGAGAACTCGGATGCTGAGCAGGTAGTAATGTTGAGCCTATGGGTCCTTAGCCTTAAGAACAGAAGATGCAATAGGTTGCATGTAGCAGTTATTTGTGTATATTTGCAAGTGTAACTGAAGTACACGTGATAAGTGAGCTGTCAGAGCTGTCAGAAATGTTTATGGTGAGCGCTGATAACTACATATGACTAACACACGAGTTCAGTTTTGAGCCTGGTGCTCATTTTGATCCAGTTTGACATTGTTTGATGTTTATTTTGCAATAGTAAGGTCACATTTTTGCCATTTTTCTCACTGAACTTGAATGAATATCTCAGCAGGTTGTTGAAACATGAACCTAAACTAGCATTTCTTGATGCTGTAAGATCTTGTTAGGTACTTTCAGAAGTTGCAGATGAAAGTGAAATCAGTGACACTTCATTTGTGGAAGCTGTGATATTACTATATGATATGATAGTCATGCTATGTTAGCCACTACAAATGCTTTCTAACTGTCACAGTTGATGTTTTAATGCACACTGCAGTGTTTCAAAGGCGTGTGGGTTCTTTCAATACTTTGCATATGTCTGTTTGTGCGGCTGCCCACGTGAGACTCTCCCATCGCTTGTTTTATGCTTGCGGTTGGGCGAATCTTTGATTCTCTTCCAGGGAATCCTTTTGTATTCCTCTTCTGTTGAAAAACTATAAATGCATTTAGCTCCAAATGCTGTCGCCACTGAGGAAAGGATGCAGCTGCTAGATTATCGTCATTTAATCCTCCATCATTAAGAGGAAATCCATCTTTGTGGCTTTTGTAAAAACGTACAAAAGTATGTTTGTCCGATTGCATACATTTTTACTCTCACCGCTCGTTCCAGATATTTGTATAGATCATTGTGTTATTCAACTTCCTCAATTTCCAGGATATTTTTAACTGTTTTGGCCACAGCCCAACAAGGGCCTCTTTGAGCCGGTCTTACAAGATGAGCGCATGGGGGAGGGGTGGGACAAAGAACCAACGTGAGTAAAAACAGTCCAGACATGTTCCTGTTGTGAACATATTTAGTCCTGGACCTGCAGTTATGAAATTATAGGTGTATACTGAATCAGACATAATTTTTTGGGATATTAGATCTTGCATACATCAATACATCTGGTCTTTGATGCTATTTGACAGTGTATTGGTGTAATATTTGCCAAGGAGATATTGGTAAACCACTATTTAAACCTTAAAACACTTTCTTATTTACTAACTTGTCAAGTGACTTTCTTGGGGGCGTAGTAGTTTTGTGAGTTTAGTGTTAAATATCAAGTGTAACTTCACACCCTACCAATTAAATTTGCCCTGCCATCTCTGCAGCTGGGTGTGATTTGTTTTTGCAGTATAATTTTAATGAATATTAATTTGGATTATGTTCTTAACAAGTAGGACAATTATTAAATAATTAAATAAAAAAATAAAAATCACTATTTATTTTAGCCAACATCCAATAGTTCCAAAAGAAGTATGTTATCAGCAAAACTGATAAACGATGAGTTGGTTGACCTCTACTTGGAAACTTTGATTTTGGGTGATGGTCTTGTGGGACGTTTAATGAATTTTCAAGGTCCCGTCTTTAATCTGGGTGAAACCAGCTCTTACAAATGCAAACTCACGACATCCAACACATTAACAAGAGACATTAGATTTGGCCTGGAATGTTTTTCCCACTGGCAGCCACATAACTGTCTCCCTCTTCACCGGCTCTGCTGACCACATGCCTGTATTTGTGCTTCTGTTTTCCTCCATCTCAGTTTCATAACACATCACATCTGAGATGTTGTGAAACAGCAGTTTCAGCTTTCTGATATTTGTGGACAATTTCAAGAACTCAACAACAGTATGAATGTGGTTGCCATTTTTTTTCTTTCATTTCATCCACGTAGGAAAAACTCATGTGAGGCGAAAATCAATTCTACTACAAGCATCAAATTCAAAGCTCTGTGCAAACAGGACTTTTGACTCTGACTGAAGAGCTAATTTCAACTCTCTGGGGCAGAGGAATCCACTTAGACTGTTTAAAAGCAATGTACCTATTGAGGAGGTCGGGTTGAACTTTCCCCCTCTGGCTAATGTGATTGTTCATGTTTTCCTCTCCATTACTGAAGGTTCCTAATGAGTGTGGAGGCCAAATTCATTCTCATCAATCACCCTGTGTCCCATGGTGCCGTAGGAAAGTCTTGCTGTGGGTGCTGGGACAGGCATGGCTTCTGCTTGATGTAATTGGGACATGGCAGCCCATGGGATGTGGAATATAGCTGTTTGAAGAATAATTCCCTTTGACTTTCTTGAGAGTATATAAGTGTGTATGTATTAAGCTTACTTATGATTTATAGTCTAAATGCACTGTAGCCATTTTCGCATGATGGCCAAGAATAACATAAAAGACGAGTAAAAGCTCTATCAAAAAGGAAACAGAATCAATAATGGAAAGTGCTTCACATTAAGGAGATCAAATGGCAAACATAAATACGCTTATATTCATTCTGACATCCCTGCTACTACTGCTGCTTTCTCCTCTGTTGCATAACACGGCTGGAATATTTGTGTTTCTAAGGAAACACAGTTTACGTTTATGAGAAATGCTGTTAGGAATAATATTCGTTGGCTGGTTTAATGCATGTTCCTGCAGCTGTATCCTGACTTATTGTTCTTTAATTGACTCAGAATTAATAACAACAGGGAATGTCCTCCAACTTTACTTGACTGACACTGTGGGCAGATTTTTTATCAGTGTTCACAGAGTAGTAAAAATACTTTCTCATGTTCAGTGCTGCTGTTCTCCAAGTGCCTTGAGGGCATATAAACAATTTGAATAACTGCACATACAACTAAATCTGAACCATATGAACCCACTTTCAGAGTGTGGGGTCTGAAAGTCGATAGGTCTGTGTTCATTATGTTTGCATTCCCTTGACTGTGTGGCATTGCATTGCATTACTGTTAAAGTCAGCAAGCAGCTCTTAAACAGATCATGTTCATCATGTTCTGGTTTCTAAAAATGTTCAGTTTGCTACATGTAAAACAGGTTGAGAAAAGTTTAATCTTGTTTCTCATTTTCCATTCTGTGGTTCTATGTTTCAGCCACGGCCGCTTAATCGGCCAAAATCAAAGATGGGCTCGTCCCCATCGGCTGCTGCAGGCTCAGCAGCGGGAGGAGGGAAGCTCTCGTCCAGCCGCGGTTCATCTAATGCCCGGCGCAGACGGACACGCTGCAGGAAGTGTGAGGCATGTACACGCAAAGAGTGCGGGGAGTGCCACTTCTGCAAGGACATGAAAAAGTTTGGTGGACCAGGCCGCATGAAGCAGTCCTGTATCATGAGACAGTGCATAGCGGTCAGTCTGGGTACTCAACATCAGATTTGACCCTTGATCTGCTGAATGACATGTCTGAAGGAACTAACTGCCACACTTTCTGTGTTTTGCAGCCTGTTCTACCTCACACTGCTGTGTGTCTGGTGTGTGGAGAGGCTGGGAAAGAAGACACGGTAGAGAACGAGGAGGACAAGTTCAACATGATCCTTATGGAGTGCTCTATCTGCAGCGAGATCCTCCATCCAGAATGCTTGAAGGTTGTTTTCCTAATTAGTCCACCAAACAATTGGAAAATGTAATATCTGAGCCATAATGGCATCAACAATTTTACAAACATACAATGTTGTTCTGTTCAGTAGAAACTTATTCTGTTCTGCTGTTCAGGAGAAGGATTCTGGCGGTGTTGTAAATGACGAGTTGCCAAATTGCTGGGAGTGTCCGAAATGCAGTCATTCTGGAAAGACGGGAAAAGTAAGCATCACTGTCCTACCTAACAACATAAAAACATAAGCCTAAATAATGAAAATGGTGATGATATTGCTAACTCTTAGGTAGGGATGTAACGATTACCGGTTTGACGATAAATCGTGATAAAATACCCCACAGTTAGTATTACCGTTTCATATTTTAATTATCACTATAACCGTATTCGATTACCGCGATTTGAACAACTGAGGATAAATAAATACTGTACTGCACAGGGACTAAATTATGTGTGCGGTCGCACTGGTGCGACCACCGCATTGTTTAACTCATAAGCGCTGCATTTCTGTTGCATGTGAGAAACATCAAACGGCAAACGAAACTGAAAGCATAGCGAAACTGCGTGACTCGTTTGAGCTGCGCAGCTCTTCGAGTGTAGAGCCTGGTTTAGCCTATACTTGCCGCGTCAGGAGCGTGAAGCTGCCTGCAGCAAAAATTACGCGAATATTGCGGAAACGATGGATGGGTTTCATGCTAAAGTAAAGTAAAAGACCGCTTCTTAAACCAAAGGTGAACATGTTGGTATTCTTGTAAGTTTAGTTTTACTTTTCTTTTTGTTTTCATTTTGAAAAGCTTGTTATCTTTGCTGTTTACCTCACGTTTTGCTATAGAGGCTCTCTTTTTTATTTATTTGATTCCTCAGTGTTTGCTAAACGTTCTGTAATTTATTAGTCGGTATATAATACAGCATGTGGTGTTGTGCCATGCCTCATCTTATTCGTTTTTATTAATCGTTTTATAAGTTAGTTTGTAATTTTATCTTACTGTTATTTATAAAGCAGATAAATACATATAATCATTTATTAATCAATTATCATTTTGACTTGGCCCTTTTCTTTATTTAAAAGCTGAAATGTGAGGATTAAACTTTTTCAAAGCTTTATTTGAACATTTACATTAGATATTTGAACATGCTATTAGATAAACTGTTGTCAGTCATGTTGTCATTTAAAATCCGTACATCATTGGAAATGTTATTGTTTAAGTTATGCAAACAAAAACTCATTTTATTTGTTGTTTGTTGATTTTAAATGTAAAACTTGGTGAAATGATTTGTGTGTCAGTACTTTTTGAACATTTCCAGCACATTTTAACAATACCGTGATAATACTGATAACCGTGATCATTTTGGTCACTATAATCGTGATAAGAAATTTTCATACCGTTACATCCTTACTCTTAGGATAACAAGATATTACATGTCTGATATAATACATAATAGATATAAACTTGTCTTGTCTTCTTTCCCACCTTTTGGTCACAAAGCAAAAAAGAGGCCCAGGGTTTAAGTACGCCTCCAATCTCCCTGGCTCTATGCTCAAAGAGCAGCGAATGAACCGGGACGTAAAGGAAGAGCTGGAATCAAACATGTCTACTGAGTCCTACACCTCTACTGTTTCACCTGTCATGAAGAAGAAGAAGACAGAACGAGAGGACAATCCTACCTGCAAGTCAGAAGATGCATTTAAGAAACGTTCTCTCAAATTGGAGGACAACCCACTCCGCAAGAAGAGAAAACTCTTTGAAAAGGACTCGGACTCAGATTCCAATGTTAAGAAAAAGGTAGCAAGACAATGAATAAGTAAAAGCAAATAAGAGATTAAATAATATTTTTTGCAAAGCATGTATTTTGACCCTCTTTTAAATCCACAGAAGAAGCGCTCAAAGCCTGAAGATCTCTCAGCCTCTAATGTCCTGGGACAGATCAAGACAGAAAGAGAGGATGAGGAGGAGTATGATGAGGTTAACAGACAAGAATTGGAGAGGAGAGCCTTCGGTTTTGTGCCCTCAGAAGAGGAGGATGGAGATGATGAAGAGGAGGAAGAAGAAGAGGAGACCATGAAGAAGAAGGGTAGTCCAGACGAGAATGGGAAGCTTGAACACAAGACCTCCACTGCATGGGAAGGTGACCAATCACAGGGTGGTTTTACCCAGGCAGGGCCCAGTATTAACTCGGGTGTTGATGCACAGTTGAGGAGCCAGCGAAAAACCAAACGTAAGCCTCGCCTGCCCAACAAAGAACTGAGCAAAGAACTAAGCAAACAACTCAATCAGGAGATCCAGAATACAGAGGATCGACTAGCACATCAAAATGGCAGAGCAGTGAAGACAGAACCAGATAGTGATGGAGAGGACAGAAAACCACTGAAGAATGGAAGCAGCCATCTGAGAGACTGGCTGGGGCCTAAGCGGGAACTAAACGGATCATTGCGAGAGCAGCTCCCGGTTAGTTGGATCAGGACTACACCTACCCCTGTCATTCGGCCAAAACCTTGCCGCTCTCCACCTAAATGTGTTCAGATGGAGCGTCATGTTATTCGCCCCCCTCCGATCAGCCCCCCTCCGGATGGGCTGCCCCTAGATGATGGGAAGAATCACGTAATGCGGAGAGAGGTGTGGATGGCAGTGTTCAGCCACTTCACACACCAAGACCTGTGTGTCTGCATGCGGGTGTGCAAGACCTGGAACAGATGGTACGTCTTCCAGAAACTAGGAAAGAAAGCATCATAATGTTGTGCTTTTTAAGTTGCACTTGCACTATAGAGAATTTACTTTATACTGCAGTACTACATGAGCACTCTTTTCCTCCATTGGTGCTTTCATTGGTTTACTCCCTAGCTCTCAGACTTAACCACACCTTTAACCCTTGTCCTAACTAATGAAAACACTGGATTGTATTTGGGTCACAAGAATAAAGTGAATCTTTTTTTACTTTCAGTTGTGACTTAGATCCGAGAGGGTTGGGTCCTCCATGTTATGTATATTCTAAACACGCAATCTCAACTTTGTAAGATGCAAGTCTTCTGTCCTCTGTTCTCAGGTGTTGTGATAAAAGACTTTGGACCAAGATCGATCTGAACCGGTGCAAGTCAATCACTCCACTCATGCTGAGCGGCATTATCCGAAGACAGCCGGTCTCCCTGGACCTGAGTTGGACTAACATCTCTAAGAAGCAGCTCAGCTGGCTAATCAACAGATTACCTGGTACAATCACACTTTTACTTACCAGCTAATTTGTTTAATGGTGGAAAGTTTTTTTGGAGTTTTGTTTCAATGCATCTCAGGTTGACTGTATAGCTGGATTCCTTTCCAGCTGTTTTGACCTGTGTGTATCCTAATGGTGTAGCCTTTATGTACTTGACACTCCAGTCTTGTTCCCGGAGATCTATATTCCTGCCAAGTTTAGCTATGACCCTGACCAAGTACACCTGAACCAGCTAATTAATACCTTTAGGAACTTTTGATTATTACAAACAGGTGTTTTGGAGCAGGGTTGAAACTGAACTCCAACAACAGGATTGGGCACCCCCGATGTATGCAAACTCCACTCTTGTGTCCAATACTTGCATGACACCTTTGTGTTGGTTTCCTGGCAGGTCTGAGGATTCTGTTGCTGGCAGGCTGTTCGTGGGCAGCTGTATCAGCTTTATGCACATCCAGTTGTCCTTTGCTAAGAACTTTAGATGTGCAGTGGGTAGAGGGACTTAAGGACAACCAGATAAGAGACCTACTCTCCCTGCCGACAGACAACAGACCAGGTACTGAATGATAGCATTAATTGCTGTTTATGTCCATTATGTACTCTTGACCCATTTAGAAGTTCTTTATCTTCTTATTTTGCCAATTCATAGTGCCCCCATGTGTACACAGGAAATAGTACAGGCACATTTCTGTTATATTGTTTAAAAATTGACTGTAAAAGATGCATATTGCTGTCTCTCAGGTCAGTTGGACAGTAGAAGTAAACTGAGGAATGTGGAGAATCTCTGTCTAGCTGGTCTGGACATCACAGATACATCCCTGAAGCTGATCATAAAACATATGCCTTCACTGTCCCAGTTGGATCTTAGTTACTGTAACCACATCACCAACCAGAGTGTCAACATCCTCACGGCAGCCGGCACCACGACCAGAGACTCTCTCACTCACATCAACCTTTCAGGTATGCAGGTAATGCTAAACCCCTCACATAACAGATTAGACATGCTAACGGACAGTGGAGTGGGCTGGAAAACAAGTATGCATACATTGTGTGTGTATAGGCTACACAAACTCATCTTCATCTGATAAGATTGCTATCTTACTGTTTTATGCATTGCATCTTGGGAAAAGCATGATGCAAGGCCACAGCTCTTCACTCGCTACTAATGTAAATCTGAGCGGCTATGGCTCTAAATCCCCATTCCTTTCCTCAACAGTTTGTAACAGAGTTACAGACCTGTCGTTGACCTACTTCAAGCGCTGTGGAAACATTTGTCACATCGACCTGCGGTACTGCAAACAGGTGACCAAAGAGGGTTGTGAGCAGTTCATCGCAGAGATGTCCGTCAGCGTGCAGTTCAGACTGATCGAGGAAAAACTACTGAGCAAACTGAGCTAGTCAATAAAGACGGTGACAATAACTTGACCTAGAACCCAGGGAACTAACAATCTCGCCCTCCATTTTTTACACTTTTTCAACATAAGGATGGGTGGAGCGTAATGCACTCCACAGAAAACCAGCAAAGACAAAAATGACATTCCTAAACAACACACTCCAAGCTAAAGCCTGAATTCATCAACAGAGCTCACAAGTGAAGAAATGTGTTCTTCTCTGGTGGCCAATTCAGCCTTCCAATCTGTTTTTTGTTTTCAATTCGTTTAGTTGTGCTGCTAAGGCAAACGTTTATTGATTTTTACGTTTACAAGGCACAGCTAACGGAGCGTGCCGACGTTAAAATGCTGTTGAAAGGCATGTTTACTCATATTTTGCATAAATGTTATAAAAAAGGTTTTATAGTCACACAGTGCAGTGTTGCAGTGACTGTTATTTTCTTTCTCGGAAAAGAAAAATTCAAAATGCATGTGCTTTTTTCGTTACCATGCAAACGTTAAGCGTCATGCAGTATTAATTTTTGTATCAGAAGGGATTTCACACTTTATGTGCAGTATTAAATGCACTCATATATAGACTTTATTGACAGTATTCAGTCAGTACAAAGTTTATTTTTTTTCTACACAGTAGGAAGTTAAGCAGATCCTATCTATACTAGCTATAGTAACTGTGCAGATGTTTTTTGTAATGTTAATTTAAGATGTGATGTCTTCTAATGTTATAAGATGTTCTACAGGTACATTCTCTTTTCCATATGACTATATTACTTATCTGGGCTTCTTTAATATGTATATATCTTGGGGGAAACGTATTTGCACTGTTTGACCTTAATAAATACTGATATTTTTTCCAGTATCGATGTTTTGCTTCACGGAATTTTGACTGTGTGAACAACTTGGTGCACAAAACTATATAGAGCATCGGATTATTCAAGGTAAACAAGATTTATAAATTAGTCTTAAGATCCGCCCTGTTGAAAAAACCAGCGTATGCTGGTTTGGTATGCTTTGACGCTGGTTTAAGCTGGTCCTTTGCTGGTTTTAACTGGTTTATGCTGGTCTTGTGCTGGCAAAGGACCAGCATAAACTAGCAAAAGGACCAGCTTAAACCAGCATCAAAACATACCTAACCAGCATATGCTGGTTTTTTCAACAGGGCGGTTCAAGCAATTATGATTTCCCGCCTACCTTTTTGCCGCTCTTTTCCTCTCTCATGTTAAGACTTATAAGTGAGTAAATATAGGACAGGTTATCACATACAGACAGGCTTACCTCAGCGAATTTGTTCTTCAGAATAATCAGCAACCATATCCGTGTATTGTGCTATGAATAAAAAGTTATTTTCATCCGCTTGCGTCTGACTGACTGCGTCGAACTTAGCAGCCACTAGAAGGCAGTGTTGCCAACTTAGCAATTTTGTTGCTAAATTGAGCAACTTTTCAGACTACCCTAGCAACTTTTTCTTCCAAAAGCACCTAGCAACAAATTTAGCAATTTAAAAAATGTATTTGGCAACTTTTAGCAAATTTGATAAGTGACTCAAACGATAAAAAGGCACAATTTACTATTTAAATTACACAAAAAGAGGAAACCAAAGATGCCTAGCAGTACACACGTTACAGGAATTAAGTTAGCTGCTATTTGCAACTGTTTAATAGTAATAATAATAATAATTGAATACTGTTATCTTTCATTTGAGACACTTTGTTAGCTTGTACCTGCGATTGTTGATGAGTTGCACTGTTTCTTACAGTAGGCTACACTGTAAGAAAAATATGCAGAAAAATGGAAAAGGTGCTAGTAACTTTCCAGCACATTATACGTTATCCGTTGTAACCCGAAAACACAAAATACAATGCGTATTTTAAAAAATTTTTTTGTTTGGCCAGTACAAAACACCTGTGAAATATCAATACAGAAAATTCCTTTATATTAACACAGTAGATTGTGCATTATTTTTTGTACTTTTCTTAGAGTGCAGCATGCTAACTACTAATAAACCGCTTTAAAGTATAAAACTTAAATTGTAATCGTTCAAAAATGTGTACGTTTTCGATAATTCAATGAATTTAAAAAGTTATTTATATTTTAATATTATATTACGCATTTATATTGCTACGAACAAATCTAAATGAACATATATAAAATATGTTTTTGCTGAGATTTGACACAATTTTGCATCGTGATTACGTAATGACGTCATCACGCAATGTCACCACATTCACAACATCATTTAGCAACTTTTAGCAACAAATCAACCTTCCTTTAGCAAATTCCCCTGAAAATTAGTTGGCAACACTGCTAGAAGGCGCCGATTAGCATTTCATCGTTTGCAACGGAGGAAAAAATAATACTGAAATGAGAAAACTCTTCTTATTTTGTTACTTCAAGGTACCATATTTTATTAAATTTAATAAATCATCTTTGAATTACCAAAATAAAAAGTTCAACATTCCAAAATACAAAGACCAGACCCCAAAACGCCTTCCAGCGCTCAGTTTAAGTCGTTTAGACTGTAATCGTGTCTGTTGTCTGCTCAGCTAGAGTAGTTGCCTACTACCAAGTGACATCTTTTAGAGATAGCAGCATTAGAAACATACACATAAGCACAGTGTCAGTGTTGGGCAGACGGGTGTGGAGATGTTCTAGAAGCAAATGAAAAACAGTCTGATTATAGAAATACATGGTTGCGACACCAGAATGTAACCAAATCTACTGTAGTATTATTTGTGACCGATTAAAAAGATAAACAACTACATCAATGTTGTTTACATTCAAGGAAAAAACTGGAACGCTGAAGAAACATTTTAACAGAAAATGCAAGAAAAACTGGACAACAGAGGAAAATATAGCCTATCCATATAGCCTACTTTGTGTACGTCTTTTTTCACATGTATATAAAATCATATACGTTTGATTAAATTTTCCTTTATATTTGTTTGTCTAGCCAATACCACAGACATCATAACTTGAATTTGACTAGAGAATTCACAGCAACAAAGGGCATCCAGAGGAATCAAATAACAATTTCTTTTCCTCTTTATCTTATCGTTATCTAGAAAATGTAAATATGCACAAAAAGGGAAAGAAACGCAAGTAAAATCACGAATGCAATAGAGAACTGTGATACATAAATCCATGTAGCACCGCTTGTGAAATCAACACGACACACCCAAAAAAAAAAACAGACATCTTTCATGGTATTGCTGGAGATGAAGAACATTGAAATCAAAACTTTTGACCAACAATGAAAACGGAAAATATTTTGCTAAGAAAACCAACCAAGGTTTAAAGGTGCACTAAGACATTTTACCAACTTCTATAGTGCTTTTGATCTACAAAGGTGAACATTCCTTAATGTTGAGATCACATGACATTTACCTTGGTAATCACCCTATTATCTGACACTTTTAATTAATTGAAAATGACTTAGCACACCTTTAATTATCTTGTATACACAGCACAATGGAGACAAACCAACCACACGCCTGACGTTCGGCAGATTCTGCAAAATTTGATAAAAAAAATAAAATAATTGAGGTTCCAGTAATAAGCTACATAGTGGCAGGTGCTGGATTCCAGTGACTCTGAAAAAATACAATACAGTTTCTATCAACTTGCTATAAATAACTCTTCTGCTAGTTGGTCATTTGATCCGGTGTCATGGATGCTGATGGTATGGCAATAGCTGATTTAATACATGAAAACAACACGCTTATTAATCATATAGCACGTAAAAACAATCCAGAAGCTGTTCTGCACATTTCTACTTTGGCACCTACAGTACCTTCCCCCTTCACGGCAATGGTTTTCACTGTTGCTACGACAACATGCATCTTAATGGCAATCGGTTTCTCTACACGCACACTTAAAGATTTCTAATATTGCACATACAATAAGACATTTCCAAAAAGTTTACAGGAATGTACTGTAAACCACTTAAACTTTCATCTTTTTTATACGTTATTCCTCTAAAATCCCTTTCTTCCCTAACCGCAGAAACGATTTCAAGCGTGTCAATGAATGACCAAATAAAAATGGGCAGCAGGAAATGCTCGCTCTGTGAAGAAGGTGTGCACAGTACTGGTTTCCACCACTTTGAATCTAAAGGGGCAGTTCATTGGTCCAGTCGTGGCCCCAGCCTGCTCGGTCAAGCAGGAAGCATCTGGTGTGTTGGTCTTCCAGTAGAGGTGATGCTCACCCGTTAAGACTTGAAGACGTGCACCGCCCGCACCACGTACTGCCTGCAGATGGGGCACTCGCTCATCCTCTTGCCACACTTGGTGCAGGTGACCATGTGACCGCACTCCAGCAGAACGCAGTCTATCAAGGCATCCATGCAGATACGGCACAGGTTCTCATCAACGCCGCCCAGCTGAGCTACTTGCACACCATCTGGAAGTATACAATATATGGAAGGTTTAATAGTCTATGGATCTTGTTTGTCTGTTCTGCTTGTGTGTAATGAGGTTTTCTTTTCACCTTGGGAAAGATTTTTGTACATAGTTTCACATGCAATGACATTTTGAGCAGTAAAATGTGATCATTTTCATTAAATTCAATTAATTTCATTACATTAAAATGCTTTAAACAAATGTTCCAGGTTCAATACAACTTAAAACTCTCAATCATAAGCATTTTTTGATTATGACAGAAAATGTTTTCGACTTGTCACCTAATATAATAAAAGCATTTAAAACTGGAAATAAATGAGGACATGCATGTTACATATTTAAATGTCACAAAAATGTGAATTTTTGTTAAAGGACATGAATTCTTCTTTAAAATAAGAAGACACATTAAGGAATTTTATTTTCAGTTTTATTTTCTTTAAAAATAATAATTTTTAATTTTAATTTGAAATTAAATTGAAATTCAGTTACATTTTTTATTTGAATTAAAATGCTTTAAAGAAATGTTCTGGGTTCAATACAACTTAAAACTATATCAAAAGCATTTTTAAGTATGCACAGATTTGATTACGTCCCATAATTTAATAAAAGCAGTTATAATGGAAATAAATAGGGACGTGCGCATTAAATATTTAAAAGCAGAAATGTTAATTTTTTGTTAAAGAACATGAATTCTTTAAAAATAAAGACAATAATTTAATACATTTTTTTTTCTTTAAAAATAAAGAAAACAATACAAATTTTTTTATATTAAACAGAATGAGACAGAAAATGTTCTCACCTCTGAATTTAAAAAAAGCAGTTCTAGAAATAAATAAGGAAATGCACATTAAATATCTAAAAGCAGAAATACCTAAAAGTGAATTTTTGTTAAAAGACATTAATAAAGAAATTGTATTTTAAATTTAATTTAATCATTTCAAATTAAAATTACTTCTAAAACTGTGATTTTTGCATTACAAATAAACTCGGCAAAGTAAATATTTTCTGTATTACTGAACCTGGACACACACAGTCTTTCTTATTTGACATCCTTTTAGCCGGTCAATATCAGCGGTCAAACCTTTTAATGATAAACAGCAACTCTCCTCTATGGCAGACTAAACCAGTATTTGCTGATGTTAGCTCTATTAATTGCTAGCTCTATTAATTGCTCTATAAAAAACCAAAATGGTGCACATCCCTCAAGCATAAGAAACTTGGTCCTTCTCCAAAAAGCCACTTAATATATTGTCTGAGACCGGACAGCTACAATCTTTGGATCATTTTGGGCCGTTTTACAAGCAGTTAATATAATTAATGAAGGCAAGGTGCAATTACAGTAATGTGACAAGCTATAAAAAGACAGACAGATCACATTAGGAGCACAATTCATGACACAAATGTGATCATGCACGTGGAAACCACATATCAAACTCTCCCAGCATGCATTGGGAAGAGTCACTTTTCATTAATGGCCATGATGATGTTGGAGTCACAAGGAGTCGGGCTGAGTCTTACCTCCAATACCTCCATTGCATATAGGAGGAGGGTAAGCTATGACTTTGATTGACAAACATAGTAGTGGAAGAGTTAGCATTATTAGCACTGGACAGCTAACGTAAACTCACATGCATACAGAAAATTGTAAACTTGAAAATGTTGCCCAGAAAGAACATGTTGTACACACTTCATGCTTCACCAGGTTGGTAAATAGTCATGGTAATAAGGTTTTGATATTTTCCACTGTACATTTGTAAAATGTTGTATTTTTATGTGCATATTTATGCATTTAAATATTTATGTAAAAATAAATATTCTTATTATAAGTCCTCAAGTAACCATGGTGTTATTGTAACTACAACTAAAACGATACCATTATATTCAGAATAACATCAATTTTTGTTTTAAAAGTGTGCAAAAATTACAAATTTTGCCGCTACAGCTAACAGAAATAAAATAAGTTTACGTTGAAGTACTAAAACGACTAAGGCTAAAATAGAAATAGATTTAAGCTAAATAAATGTATTTAAAACATTAATAAAAAATCATACAAATTACAAAAAGCACATAAGAAAGTTACTAAACTTAAACTAAGATTAAGCTGAAAACAAATTAAAATATAAAAAATACTACTATAATAGTATATAAATAACACTGTCAAGTACAATGTATCACAATATTGGTCTGCTTACCTGCAGCTAGGCTGTTGCTAACATTTTCCACTGCAAGGAAAAGAAAATGCAAAGAATCAATTTTATGGAGAGCAGAAGCCTATTTGAAAATCACATTAGCCACAGCTGATTTTGGCCTGATCCTTGACTGATTCAATTTCATGTTGTTATTTCTCACATGCAGTCTGTCAAAAAGATTCGGAGACTGTAATAAAATGGCTGCATTCTCTGTCATCCATCACTCTTATTATATGATGCCAGCTGTGCTCTTTTCAGCCTGAACATCTACAAAAGCTTCCTTCTCATTATACTGCCAATTATATAGCCAGTAGAAATTAAAATGGTCATATAAAGCACCCAAGGCAGCTTTCATGCACTATTCTACTAATTCACACTATTCTACTAATTCAAAATCTAGATGATCTTCTAGAAGGATGAAGTTGCTTAATAAAATAATGTTACTGAATTATTTAAAAAAAAAACATCTACATTCTTAAAATAATGGTTCTTATAGGCATCTATGTCCATGAAGAACCTTTAACATCCATGGAACCTTTGCATTGCTTTAGAAACACATTAAAAAGAAGACCACCAATTTCTGTGAACTCAGTGTGCAAGGATCTATATACAGTGCTTTGTGCTGCGAGACGAAGTGGATGAACTTGACAATCGCCATTCTGGATTTTGGCGTTCGCTTATACGGTGGCTCTGAACTGTCAAAACACCTCTCAAAATGCTTGCTACGGATGCAAAAAATGCAGAAAATCGAACCCGATCCGAATTTTTTTATGACGGATGAAAGTTTTGGAGGCAGTGTGTAAACGTGATTGACATAACAAGAGGTCGTATTTATTTTTTAACGTGCGAAAATTTCGGATGAAATTAGCAATGACCTTTAGTCTTAGTCCCGGGCTAAAATGTCCTTGTTATTTTTTTATCATATTTAGTCAACCTTATCCTATTTAGTTTTAGTCAAGTTTTAGTCGACTAAATGTCTGAGCATTTTAGTCTACTTTTAGTCAATGAAAACTTTTTTAGCAATAAGATTATTATTAATTGACTGTACAGCAGTATTAATTTTGGCAGCCATTTTTAATTTAGTCTTAGTCTTACTCAAATGTACATTTTAGTTATCATATTTAGACAAACCTGTTTTATTTTTTTAGTCATGGGAAAAAAGCTTGTCAATGAAAAATTTTCGTCAGTCTTCGTTAACGAAATTAACACTATTTGTACAAAGGGTTGTTTATTATAAAGAAAGGTTCTTTAGATTACTAAAATGTTCCTCACACTAAGAAAAATGCTTCTTTTAAGAACTGTTCACTGGGAATCCAAAAACCCTCTTTTGGAAGCTTTAAAGGTCCTTGCAAACTGAGTCCGAAACTTTCGTATGCGTTTTTCCATTTTTTTTTTTCGTATTCGTCATCCTTTCCTATCAAAATGCTTTCTACTGATGTGAAAAAGCAGAAAATCGAACCTGGTCCGAATTTCTTAATGACGGACGAAAGTTTCGGAGGCAGTGTGTAAACGTGATTGACACAATGTGAGGTCGTATTTATTTTTCAACGTGCGAACATTTCGGACAAAAAATTCGGACTCGGTGTGCAGAGACCTTAACACTAACAATCCTTTTTTGCCTATGAATATTTTTGGGTGACTGTAACTACGGTACAAGTAGACTACTTTGGGACAAGCTCTACACTTTCTGTGTCACATCAGGTCTTACTCGATCTTCTGTTGAGTTGGTTCTCTCTGTAGAGACGATGGACGCGCTCCACCAGCTCCCATTTCTCACAGCAGCCTGAATAGTTGACGAAGTTGCGAGCGAGAATCTCTTTCAACTGCCGCACCGTCAGGCTCTCGATGTCATCCTCGTGGGACAGGTCCGAGAGGGAGGCACGTGCACGTCTCTGCGTCGCTGGGCTGGCCTGCTCGGGGACAGAGGTAGACACGTGGACGTATTGGTTATAGCATTTAACTGCAGTCCACATCGATATTACACAAGACTGCTCGTTTTTAACTCTGCAGATGTTTTCTGAAATATTTGTCAAACACTAAGCAGACTTATGGGATGATGCTGAATTATTAATGGAAATGGATGCTCAGTGAGAATCGAGGGGTTTTAAAGTAACTCAGTCATCTTCACAGTAGGTGCCACAAACACTCATCGCATGCAGATTTTGTCAGAAGAAAAACACCTCCAGTATGTCGTCATGAGGCTCCAGGTTGAGGAGGGAAACTGATGCAGCATCTGCATGGTCCTGGAGATAAAACACAGAAATCAAGAACTTCTATCAGATTTATTGACTAAAACCTGGTTGAAGTCAGAGTGTGTGTTCAGACACACTGAGCCCGGCTGTGAGTTCAGATTCTACCAGCTCTCCTCTTTAGTGTTTGTATTTATGGAGAAAAAAAAAAATTCTATGGATAAAAGCCTGTAAATCCAATAAATGTAAGTAAAAGTTTACTTACTTTATTTAATATATGAAATATTTTTATGAAAATTTCAGAATACAAGCCATATTAAACAACCCATTTTACTTTGAAAACATGAAATATATATAGATAACAATAGTATATGCACAAATAATATATACACTACTGTTCAAAAGTATGGGGTCAGTAAGATCTTTTATTATTTTTGAAAGAAAAATACAGCAAAAAACAGTAATATTATTAAATATTACAATTTAAAATAATATATTTTAAAATGTAATTTATTCCTGTGATGCTAAGCTGAATTTTTAGCATCATTACTTCCGTCTTCAGTGTCACATGAGATTTCAGAAATCCTTCTAATATGCTGATTTGATGCTCAAGAATAATTTCACATATAATTAAAATACAAAAATACAACTAGTTCTAAGAAACATTACAAAATATTGTAAATAATAATACGATTTAAATATCTAATATTTTTAGAATTTATATTATACTAAAATTGTCTAATTATGTATACATTTCATTTATATCATATATTTTATTATAAATTCTGAATCGCACATCTTAAAGTAAATCATAAAAATATTATCCATTCTGCTGGAATTTGATAAGATAAGAAAAATACGTATTTTCTGAAATTCTTAAAGAGAGCACTTAATTTTTTTTTACTTTAAATCTCTTTTACAACTGTGAGTAACCTCTGTCTGTGTCAGTGCAGTATAAATAAAGCATCTACTCATCACTTCCTCACAATTAGCTTCCCTTGGTTCTGTAAGCTGCACATCAAATAACACCACATTACAGAGTTAATCATTCATTCCCACTGATTGCAATAATTCCTTTCCTGTGTCACTCACACAAGGACCGTGTGGTCCTGGAGCAGCCAGCTTTTGTATGCTTTTTTTGGTCTCTCTCTTTCTCTATTTGCCTCATTCAGAACAATTAGCTAATGGGCCTGCGTTCTTCCTGTCTGCTGTCTGGCTGAAGAATGACTGTCTTTATGAGAAGACTCAGCACATGGTCTGAGATCTCACACATGGTCCACACACAGACGGCGTGCAGCTTTGCTGGCTGGCTGCGTATTAATAATGCATGGGTCAGTCTGCCAACTCACACTGGACCATCACAGTCTCTTTTCGAACACACGCAGATGCTCTTTTGAACTTCTGGCCAATTTTACATATCGAACTTAGCCATTTGCCTCTTAAACTCATTTGCACTTAAGCGTAAGTGTTTTAAGTCGCGCCATGCAGGAATGATCTGACAACCTGTACCAACATTATGTAACCCGCTCAGTATGTCTGATCTAAAAAAAAAAAGCAAGGCTTAAACGTCATGGCTAGTCTCGTGGGGTACAGCTGTTCACGCACGTATGGATGAATCTTTAGTTAACTGAGGGTTGTAAGCAGCTTACTAAATGTACAGACAACAGGAGTCAATAGATTATAGTGTAGAAATGTAAAAAATTTAGAAGAAATCCTCACTTGATGTATTCAGAAACATGCTACTTTAAAAAAAAGTGAAAACAACGAAGTGCGACTCATGAATCGAGAAAAAAAACAGTCCAATCTCCCAATACGGAAGTAGCTTAAACAATAACAGCAATCAAACAATATGGTCAGATATATTTATCGATATTTACAGGAATTGAATTAGTTTGTTTGATTTGATTTGATTTGGCACATTTAACATGCAAAAATGTTCAAAGTAAGCACGTTAAATTATGTGACACAATGCAACAAACATTTACAGTAATGTTATGCAGTACAGTAATACATTAGAAATCAAGATTACTTGATTTGGGAAAAAATGTTTCAATGTCAAAATGCTTTTTTGTAGCGTAATGTCATTTTACATTAGGCATTTGTAAGCTGAATTCCCAAAAATGTGTTTTAAAAATATTATATTATAAAATACAGAAATTATAAAATTATTAAAAAGAAATACTAAATCCACGTAAAAAAAGATAACTTTAACCCAAGATTTTGAAGAAAAAAAATTATGTAAAAATATTTAATGTAAAACTAAAAAAAAACTGTAAAATAAAATAAAAGTAAATAATGTTAAAATAAATAATTCTATGAACATATTAGGTATAGATATAGCAATTTGATGATATATATACATATAGAAATATGGTAAATAAAGATATTTACCCACAACATTTTTTTATTAAAAATTGCCTTCATTTATAATGAGAGGTAATACGGTTAAATAATAATTGAATAATTAATATGAATTATAAATAATAATGATTATAAATGCTGAACCACACATCTTTTAGTAAATAAAAAAATATTACCCATTATACTGGACTTATATTAAAATTTTAATTTTCCTTTTAAAAATTCTGAAAATTCTTACTATAATAAAAATGAGTGGTAAGTGTAGTTAAAACAAACATAAATCTTCCTGAAATTCTTTAGAACTAGCATCATGCACTTTTAAGTGTCCAAATCCTCAAATCTTTTGAATCCAAAAACAAAACGCTTGGCACTGTGTACTGCAAATATTCTTGGCTCTTGTGACAAATTGCTTGTGATGTTGTGATTATTTTTATGTTGCTAAATGAATATAAATGCAAATTTATCAATTTAAAAGTAAATGAAAACCTAACATAAAAACTATATTTCCTTTCTCTTCCTTAAGTGAAAGTCACTCGAAATCAAAAGTGTCAGCTAAATCTAAATGAATACATTTAAAAGTAAATAAAAAATAAACAAAGTAAAACGAAACTGAAATGCATGGGAACACATTGCCGACATGACGTTTTCTTCCAGATAGCACCTCACCTGATTGGTTGTCCCTGAGCTATCACTGTGACTGAGAGCCTCTCCCTGAGACGCGGCTACAGACAGCGCCGACTGCTGGGAGGAGGATCGTGCCGTGGAGGCGGGCGGCGTGGAGAGAGAGTGCTGAAGTGAGGGCGAGGAATGTCCGTGTACCGCCTTCCCGCCTCTCTTCTTCCCTCTCATCATCCTCCCCCATCTCAGCTCGGCGACACAAAAACAAGATGCCAGCAAGCACAAAGGTCCACAGGTCCTTTCTCCCTGCAGGTGTGCTGTGTTGATGTTGTTTCGCAGCGTTGAGGGGGTACTGCCGCACGGGTCTTTACACGGAAAAAAAAAAAAAAAAAAAAAGCTAGCCGCATACCCTGGGCCGCTGGAAGGCAGTGCCCACAGAGGGGCAGGATGGCGCTGAAAAAGAAAACTAAGAGTCCGCAGGTTCTCCTGCAGCACAGAACACAGCGAGCAGAAGCTCTTCTTGCAGTCTGAGCAAACATGCTGCGAAGAGAGAAAGATGAGGAATCATTAAACAGTCAACTAATATGTGTGCATTAGACCGGTGATTTAATCACATCATGCTTTAGTTGTTTTGATTGACACAGATGCTTCCATCTCTAAATCTCTGCGGCATGAACTTCCTTTTTCAAGACACTTTCTAACTCTCTGAAGCAGTTGTGGAGTCTCTGTTGGATAGCTTAGTGGTGGTTATCAAATGCCACCATGCTGATGAATGAGCTGTTCAATCAAACCATTGCACTCTAGCTTAATGTCAGTTCTATCCATCATGTCTCTGCATATGTGTGCTGGTGTGAGCGGCTGCAGATGCATCACACTGTCTTGGCATTGGAGCATCTGCAGACAGGTGTGAAAGTGCTGATATGATTTCAAAGCACTCTTGCTTTGTGGTAAAGTTAATGCTCTGATCTTTCATCAGTTCTGTCTTTTGCCAGGAAATTAGGAATGCCAGACTGTAGTGGCAAATCAGTGTTTCCTCCTCCAGTCACGAGCAATACTGATGGAATATATTATAATAAAAACACTTGTATTATATATATATATATTATATATATAATATATATATATAGATATTATACAGTTATAAATCAGAATGTATTGTTTTGATTTGAGAGAAGTATCTTATGCTCACCACGGGCAATGCATATTTATTGATCAAAATATAGTAAAAACTTTCAGATATCGTTCATTCTAAAATACCTGGATATTCAGAAATCGTCAATATGTGAATTTGATTGCCCAAGAAAATTATTATATGAATATCAGTGTTGTGTTGAAAAACGGTTGTCCGTTAGTCATCTCTATTTCCCTCTCAGGAAAAAAACCTATAAAAAACCCACTCCACAAACACAGGGCGTCCTACCTTTCCTCGTTGTAAAAAAAAAAATAAACTAACTGTTCTGAACACGGAGAAGGCCAGTCCGCAGGCTTTGCACGCCAGGCCTACGCTTCCTGAGGTGGTGCTGCTGGGTGGGTAGGTGGAGTAACCAGCGCTGGGGGCAAAGCGGAACGGCCCGGCTCCGGCTCCAAAGCCTGGCTGCTGAGTGCGCACTGCTCCTGTTCCCATCACCTCGTTCAGCAGCCCGCAACATGACGCCCACATTGAGGAGGCCCCCGCCTGGAAAAGAAAGATATGTTAAAGATAAGTTCAGATATAGGGCTGGGTATTGAGATAAATTTCACAATTTCGCGTTCCCTTCCTTTGGCTCTCCCACCCGGTAGAGTACATGTCCATTTGTCTCCCGGACGGAACAAACATATTCCAAAAACTGTTTAACTGCCAAAAAAATTACACAGTTTGTTGAACTTTTACAGATGAAGATACGAGAATTCGTTTCCTAGCAAAAAGTTAAAAAGCATAAAGCTTATTGCCAATTTAGGACACTTTCAAATAGGCCTGTCGCAATAATCAATATATCGACTTATCTCGCAATATATGTACATGACCTCAATAGTTTTTGATGACGCAATATGTCGCCCATTATATTTATCTTAAAAATGAAAGTCAACAATGTTTGGTCATTCCCTTGCGCGGCTGGGTTTTTGTTTGACGTTTCTCGTAGCCTCCCGTTGGTCGCCTGCGGTGCAGTTCGTTCCCCTTAACCAAACACCTATTTCACCCCTTGCTTCTCCTCCCCCGTTTCCGGGCCGCGGGACGGCCTTGTTTCGGGCTCGGCCCTCTGTTGCCCTTTGTGCCCTGCCCGCCCTCTGCCTCTGCTGCGACGTCGTGTCGTGCTTGTTTTACCGCCCTCGTGTGCCCCTGGCATTTCCAGCGCACGCAGGCCGCGACACCCCTCTGTCGCTGGCCCACTCCCCTCCACTTCTTAGTGCCTTTGGTCCACTTTGACCCTTTTGTTCGAACATGTTTTTGTTTATTTCCTCTGTATTCACCGTCCCTTTTCCGGTCTCCTCTTGTGATACCCTTTCCCTGCGTCTCCCTCTCCTTCCCACTTTTCCCCGTTTGTTGTCCTTTGGCGTGTGTAGGCACCCCTCACTTGCAACTTTCTTTGCTGTTACATTATGATTATATATCAGGGAATACAAATGGTCTCACAACACTACATTAACATGACAATAATATGATTATCGCAATTATTTCTGGGGCATATTATCGCGACAGGCTGGTCCGGATTCCACGTCAGTACAACTAATGATCCAGAGGCCGTAGTAAAGTTTTGCTCCCGCACTTCTCGAGTGTACCCGAGTTTGTACACTATCTCTCGATATTGTCACACCCCCGCTGACACGGTAACATTTTACCCCACAAAGAACGTTGTTTATAATCTACTGCTGGTATTTATATCCTATATATATATTATATATATATATAGATATATATATAAATTAGTTTATTATAAAGTTTATAGAATGGTTTTAAAATATTGTTTAAGGAATGTTCTTATAACTTCATTAATATTTGATATACATTCTCATAACATTATCAAAACATTCTTATGATGTTATTTGTACTTGAACATTCTAAGAAATGTTTTTGTAAACTTTACATCATGTTATAACGACAACCAGAAAAAATAACGATCTTAGAATGTTTAAAAAACCAAACATTCAAAAGAACGTATATTTGGGTTGTGCAAAAATTAACGTTGGGAGCATTAGCATGTGTAAGAACGTTTGTAATTTTAAATAACGTTCTAATCACACTCGGGGGGGAAAAGGGGGGGGAAAACGACATTTCAACGTTTTAGAAACATTTCAAAACTATGGTCCCACAACGTTTTTATAACCTAAATTGGTCCATGCCAAAAAAGGTATCAGATATGGACTGGAGCGTGTTATGATAAAGCATAGGCAAAAACTATCCTGTACTTTACCCAGAGGGCAGATTTGTTTGATGAAATCAGGCACATATGCTTTACTGAGCTTCACATTATGTAACTTGTACATCATAAACAACTGAATGCACTCAACTTCAGCACTCATAGACTCTGCTAGTGATCAACAAAAATGAATCAATGCTCTGCAGGCCTTAAGTGAATCCACAAGGAACATGATACAGTGTAAATGGCTGTTAGGGCAAGACAAGGTTTCTTAGCGACTAATTCTTAGCGTGCATTTGGAACATTAAAGCAGTGTCAGTACAGCAAAACAGCCATGAGAGCTAAACAGCCGAGATTAATGGACGTCTCTCAGCTTTCAGCCAAATGCATGTGCTAACCAAACAATACTTTCATAAGAATCATAAAAAGCAGACATTACCAGGCCTATTCTTACTCTCCAATGGGCTGGGCTTTCTAAGAGCTTTCATTTACTTAAGGTGTAAATTTAGAAGATGTTGGTTAAGTCAGTAAGCTTTCACTCTGCTGGATGTTTCATAATTCCGCTGTCATACTATAGCCATGAACTTCCCACCTAGAGAAAATCATGATCTGACTCAATGTAAAGAAACCAAACAGAGTTATATTTATTGTTATGTGTTGTTTATCTGAAATAGATTGTAATATAATAACAATTAGGGGTGTGCAATATTGACAAAAAATTATATCTTGATATTTTCTGGGATTTTATCGATAATGATAATTAGACAATGTTTTGCTGAGTGTGTTATTGTGCTTCGGTATAAAGGAAAAAGTGCTGTGGGCACTCCTCAGATGATTTGAATATAACATCATTATCAGGGGCGGTGGCCAGTTACACAGCAGGTGAATCTTTTCCAATAAGGTAAATGATCTGTTAAATTTTAAAAAAATTCCTTTAATAATTTTATGGGCATTTTTATCGTAAAGCCATTTTTTCTAAAAGATGCATCGTATTTTGAGTCACATTTTTACATTTAATCAGTCAATTAGAATAAATTATAATTATAAAAAGACATTTGGGGCTGTTATTGGCTGTTATAACATACTGTAAGTATCAACAAAATTGATCTTTGCAATACAGAGGAAACACAGAAGCTGCATCTGAAGTGGCATTTAGATGTATTTACACACTGTTTAATGCAGCCAAAGACTATATATATATCATTGAACATCTTAAAAATCACATGAAACGTTTTGAGCAGGACAAGCAAAAGTAGTAGCAGTAATTTCGGTCGTCCGTGCCAAACGGTTTTATTGAAAAAAAATAAAAGAAAAGATGTATTGCACGACTTGGTTCAATCCAATGGTTGTTGATTGGATGGAGGCAGATCTGAATGCGAGCTTGTAGTTGATTGTAAGTAAAGGGCCAGATGTAGGCAAACTAAATGATTGGACATAAGTCAGACATACATCACCAGAGAAAAGTCTGTCACTTCACCAGAAGACTGAGTTACAATATTTAGATTAGGAATTGCAAGGCAAATGTAAAAAAAAAAGAAGTGAATTTCCATTTCATGCCAACTCTAAACCAGCCTAAGCTTGTTTTCTGTGTTTTCTGGTCTTAGTTCGTCTCCCAGTCTGGTCCATTCAGAGGGTTTTTGGGCACTTTTCAATCAGTCGGTCTAGGAGACCAGGTTAAACCAGCAACTATACCAGGTTTAAGTCTTAAAGGGTTAGTTCACCCAAAAAAAAAAATTCATTATTAATTGCTCACCCTCGTGTTGTTCGAAACCTGTAAGACCTTAGTTCATCTTCAGAACACAAATACATATATTTTTGATCAAATCTGAGAGCTCTCAGACCCTCCATAGACAGCAAGGGTACTACCATGTTTGAGCGACAAAGAGATAGTACAATGTGACATCAGTGGTTCAGCTGTAAAGTTACGAAGCTACGAGAATACAGTACCCTGACGAAATCTGAGTGGAATGAAAAAAAAAAAAAAAAGAGGAGGCGCCCAGTGCTGACCCCCAAGATCTGGTCCAGTGAAGCAAGTAGAAGACGGAAAAAATGGGGAAATTAAATAAAGTCGATTTTTGTTTGTTTTTTCTTTGCGCCAAAAATAACAAAGTTAATTTCTAAAGCTTAGTAACTTACCGTTGAACCATGATGTACACCGGAACTTTGTCTCATCTTGGTGTACTTTTCGGCGACCTTGCAGTGGTAAGTGTTCCCTTGCTGTCTCTGGCGGTCCGGCGCGCCAGCAGCTTTCCTCCACACACTTACCTGAAATTGTGGTTCAAAGGAAGAACGGAGGTTTCTGGGGGTCTTACGGGTTGTGTTGCCAAATGAGGGTGAGTAATTAATGACATAATTTTCATTTTTGGGCGAACTAACCCTTTAAACAAAACAACTTGTGGTATCAATCAGAGAGGCACAAAATCATTTGTCTAGAAGATGCTCAATCACGGTTGCTTCTGGCTTTCAGAAAGTTGGAAAGACTTTTCCCAACCCTACCCCCAGAACGCAGAATCCTTGACAATATTCAAGATCAGCTAAATATGTATCTCTTCCATCAGCACTTCTGAAGCATTCTATTGACACAAATCCTCTATTCTTTAACTTTTACTTTATTCCTCCCTGTTCTAGCTTGTACATTCTGCACCATGTCTGAAACATTGTATTACAAGCACTTCTTGTGTTTATTTGCCTCTTTGTGATGAATTACTTGTTGTATTCCTAATTTGTAAGTCACTTGTAAGGCTTGAGACTAAACACGGGAATAAATGTAAATGTAAAACTCTGAGCATCTTTCATTAATTTGATGCCACTAGCCTGGCAAACCTTGGCAAATCCAGTGATTTTTACTTCTTTTCTGAAGCACTCGCTGTATCAAACTGGTACCTTGTCTTCAGTTGTGTAAAGTCAGCAAACCAGATTCGTGCTTGGTCATTGAACGGACAATAAAGCTCAACAACATGCATAAGATCTCAAAACATACCTAAAAACTTTCTGCAGGCAACAACAATCATTGTTTCTTTAATCAATAAACCCTCATACATACCTACAAACACACACAGACATCAGGCTATCCAGCTGACCAGCGGCTTTCATTAGCGCCTGTGACCCAACATGGCGTGATGTCTCAGAATAACACTCCGGAGGTGGGGGGAGGTCAGTGATGGAAGAATGCATCTTCTGTTTAAGAGCAGGACAATCGATGAGCTGAAATGAGCATACATGCATCCTATGGTGCAGAGCGACAGAGAGAGAGAGGGGCTGAGCGGATCAAATCTGTTGTTGCTTTTACACACAGTGCAGAGCAGGTTAAGCCAGACGGAGCTCTACGTTTGCCCCGTGACCTTTGTTGTTTATACACTTCCATAATGAAGGCCAACACTGCTGTATGTAGCATCTTTCTGTATGTATGGTCACATAACAATTAGATATTAGATATAATCTAATTAAGAAAGATAAATGAGAAATAATATATGAAAATAAAAAAGTTGAAAATAACAGTTAAATAAATAAATACTTAAGTTGCAGTTAATTTGATACAAATATTAGTAGTGTGATATTTAGTTAATACTGTGAAATATTATTGCAATTCAAAATAAAAGTTTTAATATTTTAATGTTATATTTAAAATAAAAATGTTATCGTGCTGGCAAAGCTGGTTATAATGTTCAGCCTACTACTTCTGTTCTTCAGAGTCACATGAATGATCATCAGAAATCATGCTTGATCTGCTGTTTTTTAAGGAGTTTTAAGCAAACATTTTTATTATTATATAAACGTTGTGCTGCTTAATACTATTTTTGTGGCAGCATTGTGATAACATTTTTTTCAGGATTCTTTGATTTAATAAAAAGTTCAAAAGAACAGCATTAATTCGAAATAGAAATCTTTTGTCAAATTCTAAATGTCTTTACTGTCACTTTTAATAAATTTAATGCTTTGCTGAAAATAAAGGGTAAATGAACACGTAAACTTGAAATTGAACAGGAGGAGAAAATTATAGACGCAAAACAAAATCATTTCCGTTAGTATCCAAGTTTCTATCAAAAACTGTCAAAAGTTAGTTAGTATAGTAAATCTTGTATTATATTAGCCATCACTATAATTATAAGAAACAAACATATTTATTATATAATAAGCATACCAGATGAATTTGTATCATCAGCCTCTAACTAAACCAGTTGAACAACTACAATCCCTCATGCTGAAATCTGTGCTGGCAGGTCACTCATATTTCATGTGCCCTGGGAGATCAGCGAGGCGGCCACGTCTAGGGTTGGGAATCGAAACGCTTCCGATTCCAGAAATCGGATTAAAATGGGCAGGAATCCGATACTTTGCGGTCAAATAAAAAATTTCAGATTCCGCATGAATTCCTATGTTGACATTTTTTTTCTGTACGATCGGACATAGCATATCTGCCAGGACCTTGCATACGCTTAATCTAAGCACTCACAAAATTTTGGCAAAACAACCAACTTTGAGGATCAGAAGCCAAAAAAGCATAAGTATAAGATCATGGATAGCAAAATGGTGCAGAGAGGCAATCAACAACCAACACGACCAACAAAGCACTTTAATTTAAAAGTGGACGTTAAAGATCAGCGGGAACAGTATTCAAAACCACGTGATCTATTACTAAAACACATGATTACAATCACACCAGCTTCACAGTCTTTTCGCCACACAGTATCATTATTTATGTTAAAAACATCAAATAACCGAAGTAGTGTACTGGAGAAAAGTTTATAGTGTCAGATTATAAAACTGTGTGTAGAGTGATGGTATAGTCTTCAACGCCCATGAGAACGTTGGTTAGAAAAATGAAGTCGAATGCATATGGGACACAAAAGTGGAAATACTTCAGGAGTTTTGAAGTCGTCATCTGATTGGTTGAATTATATAGGATTTCCGGGAAACGTGAGTGTGTTCTTTAACGTTCCGCCTGGAAACAAAGATGCCTGGCGGCCCAAAACCCCCTCACGAAAGAAGAAACGCCGAATCGTTGTTTAAAAACGTGACGATGCAAAAGCGTTAGCAAGGATCACTAAACACCTGATCTCACAAAAGTTATGGAAAATTTTTCAAGTTCGCGTCATGAACTTTAAAAATACGTCCGAGAGAGGTTTTACACACCAGTCTGTTATTGTAATGTATTGTGGCGACAGAATTCCACGCCCCAAAGAAATAGATACGCTCACTGAATGTGTTGAATGGTTGTCTTTGGACATGACAGTCAGTGAAAGGTCTGGCTGTGCGAGAACTATCTATGTGTATGGTTTTAGCGATTAAAATAGAGTAAATCACATTTTGAAAGTAATTTAACACTTCAAATTAAGATTTATCGATTACATTGTTACGCCAGTAGGTGGCGAGAAGGGGCTGGTTATGGTTATTTTTAAATAACAGTTGTTAAAATGTATTTTGTCTTTGAATCATACAAGAGATTAGTTCAAGACCGCTGATTCATCCAGTAATGAAACAAGAACATCTTGAGTGAGTCATTGAATCATTCATTCATAAATTACATGCGATTTTGTTTAGTTGTCTAATGTTTTTCTTCAGAATGAAGGAGAGGAGAGAACCAAAAAGAGAACCACAACTTCATGGGTTGGTGGAATAAAAAAAAAAAAAAATAATTAAAAAAAAACGTAATTCAGAATCATGCAGTTCTATTTTGAACACAAACAGCTCTTAAAGAGTCCAGTTATGTAGCCTGTTGATTTTTGTTCATGGCATTCAGCTCCAATAAATGGTTTGCAAAAAAAAAAGACACAGGATAAATGGGATAAAAGAAGAATAAAATGTTGATCATTATTTCCTCACAGGAATCGAAAAGCTGGGAATCGAAAAAAGCATCGGGAATCGAAAAATAAGCAGCAAATCGAATCGGAAATGATCAATCAAAACGAGACCCAACCTAAGCCACAGTCCATCACAAAAACCACTGTGAGGAAAACCAATCTCTCTTCTTAGCATTTTTTTGTTGTATGTATGCCTTTGTTAGGTTACCAGGCTCATTATAGATGAGCCATAACTAAAAACTAGAAAACATAATAAAAAAATACCTACTTAAAATAAAATACAAGTTAACGAAAAAAAATGTAAAATTAATTATTTAAAAATATATTTAAAAGGATTACATTCTTTTTCAAAAACTTTAAAAATATTGTTAATTTTTTTTAAACTTCACTTAGTATGAAGCCTGTATGTGTAACAAAATATGAAGTAATGTGTTCTTTTTAAACTTTGTAATGCATTTTAAATTGAAATATTATAACGTATTATAATTCTGGTTACAATTATCCCTATTATATTACGCATGAATTATTAAATGCAAAATATAAATGAAATGAAAAATACTGAATAAAACAACAAGAATATAATAATAACTCCAAATGATGTATTTTGAGATTACAGTAACACATAATTGATCACAAATTACACATAAATTAACATACAATTATAATATAATATGATGGATGAATTATTAAATAAAAATGTGTTCATTTAAAAGAAAAAAAATTAAATAAAGAGTAAAAAAAAATCAATAAGTAAAAGAAAAAAAAAAAAAAAAAAAACAAATGAATTATCAATGATTTGTATAATCATAATGACACATATATGATGTCAGAATGTGCAATAAACCCCTATATAAACAAAAAACACTAGTTAGATATGATGCATTATCACTTTCATCAGCCATGCTGAATTTGTTGTCATAAATCAAAAACACAATGACATATAAAGCAGTCATGTAGAATAAGAATTATGGATAAGGTCAAAAGAAGTCACCCATTGTGAATGGCTTTTAAAGATTCAACATCATGCATCAGAGAACATCAGGGTTATTTACGAGAATATGCAACTGATTCTTTTTTAAGTTGTATGTGCATTAAGAATATCTTCGTAATGCTTTATATAAAGGCTTCAAAGACGAAATTACAGAAACAACTGACCAAATAGAAAGAAAAAGCATCACATTCAAGTTCCAGAGTGTTTGTTTATATAACTGCACAAATGCACATGTCGTCTGACTTGCAAAAGCAGCACCAGCGCTGGTAGTTTCTGACAGGTTGACAGTCTTCTGCTTTTAGAGGTCTGATTCCTGATGACCTATTCTCTCACGTCAGAAACTTATAACTGCATTAAGCACTGGGAATAAGACAACTCGACAAGGTACGTTCCACTTGTGCCTGAGGTTTCTTAAAGGGGTCATATGATGTTGCTAAAAAGAACATTATTTTGTGTATTTGGTGTAATGAAATGTGTTTATGCAGTTTAAGGTTCAAAAAACACATTATTTTCCACATACTGTACATTATTGTTTCACCTCTATGCCCCGCCTTTCTGAAACGCATATTTTACAAAGCTCATCGGTCTGAAAAAAAAAAAGCGAGGAGGTGTGTTACGATGATTGGCAGGCCAAAGCTAATCCAGTGCTTATGCGTTCAAAAAAAATTGTGATTGGCCAAATAACTCAAGCGTGTGACTGAAATGTTACGCCCCTACCATATTGTGATGGTGCCCTGTCAGGCCGGAGTGACGATTCAAAAAAATTTAAAACCCATTATAAACGAGGCATTTGTTGCATCCAGTGGGCACATAATTACGGATTATAATAACTTATACTGTCTTTTTACGCGTGGCGTTGCATCGCGCCGCGTAAACATAAAACCCTGTCTGCATTTGTGATCGGAGAAATGACAAACAAGCGCTACTCAACATTGCTCAAAACTTGCGATTGAATCGTCAGTGGCAAATTCTTTAAATAATAAAAACGTACTTACAGTATGTTGAGGGGTCAGAACACCGGCATTGTAGGCTACTGGTTCAGGAAACAGTCCTCCATAAAAATGCGCTGCACACATCTGAATAATTTGGGTTTTGAAAAGTGGTCTGGACAGTGTTGGTGATACAATTAAACCCACGATTTTCTAGTGTTGCCTCTATTGAAAGAAACAAACAAAACGTAGTTTCGCTTTCCAACCAAAATCCGCCCTAGAGTCAAAAAATGTGATGTGAGCGTGAGGGCCGGTGGGCTTGGAACGGGTTGGTGTCCTGGTGGGCTTGCTGTGGCCACAACCCCATGTGATTGACCCGGGCGGCTTCCTTGACATCCACTTGTCCACGTATGGTGTGGGGATGATGTGGGTGGTGTTGAAATGTTGAAGCGATCCGGCGAATTCTACAGAGTGAAGTTGTAGTAGTATATTTCACTCAGCGAAACCCAGCACGGGATGCCTCCAGGCACATCACCCACATACATGACGAAGAGGGTATCGTACTCTTTTGGAAGAAGACCAAAACAAAAGTAGTTTAGCTTCACAACGAAAACACAGCGCCTTCAAAACGAACATCGGCAAGGCAGCAACAAATAAAAAAACAAAAGGCAGCAACAATAGCAAACAGCAACCGAGCAACAATTATACAGCGCGAATAAAGTTAAGCACTTCTTAGTTCTTTGCGGAACATTTGGGCGGCGCCTAGTATGGCTGACTCTTAACTTTTATAAAGAAATATCTCTTTGGATTTGAGACTTTAGTCTTTGCAAATTTACAGATCTTCTTTATGCACCAAAGAGCTTGTAACACTCCAAAGGAAAGGAAAAATTTAAATCGCATCATAAGACCCCTTTAAAACATGAATCAGCGCCACTTCTGATTCAATGAACCCTTCTCAGTCTCTCTCCATGGAGCGAAGGTCTGTAAACTCTGAAGATAAGGAGTGTAGAACACTCCTTCAGAAAGAACGTATTTTAATGAATTATGACTAATGAGATTCACGACGAGAGCATAACTAATTACAAAAGCAGATATGGCCAGACTTTGGGACCATGTGGTTTTAGAAAGTTTTTTTTTGAAGCTACACAAAAAGTTCTAAAAACGCTTTCCTAGCATATCCCATTAAGTATGAAACTGTGATCTGATGTTCTTCAGTACATTCAAAATGTTCTTTTTTTGTGGTTTAAAAATGTTTTTTTTGTTTATGTGACGAGAAACCCATAAGAGAATATTCGTTTTTATCATTTGCAAAAAAAAAACGAGGGCTACTTTTGTTACTTTTATATTAATATTAATGTTACATTTGCATTTGAGTTCTTGAACAATCCGAAACAATGAGTAATAGTAACAGTAGAGTAAAATGTCCCCCAACTACAATTATTGAGGGGAAAAACGTTCCATGAACAATGTACCGAAATAACTTTTTTTGTGCTAACGTTTTTGGAACAATATTGAAGACCAGATAACTTTAACAAATGTTACTGGAAGAACATCTGTTCATAACTTTGCCTGTTAGCTGTGAATAGTTCATTTAAAAATTAAAATCAAGCCATAAAAATGATCCATATTACACTAAATATAGTATAAAAGTCTGTTTTATAGTTCAAAAATATAATATAAACTATTCCTTTAAAGAAGTGTAAGAACTTCGCTGGGATCTAATAAGACATCTTTAACAAATCTTTCTTTTTTATTAAATGTACATTTTTAAAAAATCTTCATAATCATCAGTATTTTTTTTTCTTTTCTTTCTTTTTCTTTTTCGCTCGTTTATTACACACGCCACCCCCCCCACTGCCACTGGAATTTCCAATAATGATAATTGGTGTCGGCAGATATCCCCGCCCCCCCCATCCATTCCACGCCGTTGAATATCAACAGATGAAAGGAGATTATCTCCATCTGAAACTTTTCCAGACTTGCGTTCATCTCCTTGACCAGATATTGAAATAATGACTTCAGCTATAGCATTGCCCAGATATCAAATACTTTGGTAAAAAACCAGAATATGCAGACAGACCAACAGCATTGCCTGCTGTGAGTAATATCAAAGTTCCAAAATACCTCCAGAAACAATTCCTAATTTAGATAACTGAATAATTCACATATAAAACCAAAGATCAGTTCGTATTATGTCCGATCGAAAAGATTTTCTCCTCAGGGATTAAACAAAGACCCCAGCACTGTTCACAGAAGAAGACCCCCCCGCGCGAAAACGAGGGGTTATTCTCAGAAAGGGAAGGTGTGTGAAAAATGGAAACGACACCCCAGAAAACGCTTTCTTTCAGAAGATTGTTCGTCCTTTTGCTTCCCGGTGAGAATCTGTGCTTTATAACACAGTGTCATTACATAAACCACAGGGAGAAACAAAGCCAGACAGTGGAGCTCTTATGAATGAGAGGAATTATTCATAAACCTGAATTATCTGACACGTGATTAACCCTCTAATTATACCCACTCACACTTTCCTTCATGGCTGCTCCTGAAGAAGTGAGGTCAAAGCCAAGTTAAAAAAAACTGCTTCAAACTGAATAAAAATGAGAGTGTATTTGAACAAATTTAGTCATTATGTGGTCAACTTTAAGCTCATTGCTGACAAAAATCTCATTGCAGTCATCATCTGATCAATTCTCGCCTGAAAGTAAATCACATTATATCAGCAAATTCCCACAATCAACTAAAAAACATTTTAAATGCCATCACAATCAAACAAAAAGAAAGAAAAAAAAAAAAAAACCACAATCGGAATAAATCATCTTCTCTCAATCTCCTTGTGACTGAGCAACTTTTCATAACACCTCGGCCAATCACAACGATCATAATCACATGCACAATGATTTTCACAATCTTCCCTCCTTGTTCCTGCCACTATTCTGACATCATAACCACTATGCAATATTTGAGTTTTGAGGTTTTAATGAGAGGAATCACCCCTGGCTGAGCACATTTTAGATTTATAACAACTCTCACACTTAACATTCCACTATTAAGACATCATATCGTCCAGTTGGGATGTTTTAGTGTTAGAATGATGTTTCAGTGTCCATTCATACCAGCCTAGCCAAAAAAAACAGAATAAACATTTTCATCACTACTGTGATGTCATAATCACTATGCCATATTTTGAAATGGGACATCTTATTAAGGAAATCACTTCCATGTCTGAGCTGAAAGTGCATTCATAAGATTCTAGCAATCATCAAAATCAGAATCACACTCATTTACATAACTATCCTGACATCATAGTCACTATACACCCAATTAAATTGAGACATGTTTGTAGGAGAATCTATCTGAATTTCTGGTCCATTAAGATGACCCTGACTGTTATCTATTTGTGACATTATAGTTGAGGAAATCACTTCTGTCCCTCATGACTGTCTGAGCTGCTTGTCCATTCACATCAGCTCATCCAGTGACTGCTGGCATAGACTATCCTCCAATCTCATTAGAGAAGTGCTGCGATAAACTGGGTTATGATGAGCACTGCTTGCTTGTACACTCTGTTCCAAGCGTCCACTGCACAAACCAAGCTGCACCTGTCCTGATATCCGCTGAAACCGACAGTAGCGAATCTGCTAAGCGATCGTAGATCCAAAGCAGCTGTCACCCAAGCAAACACTGTTAATGCAAGAGCATGCAAAAGAATGAAGAACGCACGCATTACTATTTGCAGACGTCATTTGACGCATCCAAACCGACGCAACTCTTAAGAAGTCCGGCTGTTGACATATTAAACGTCAAACAGCCTCCGCAAAATATGTTGTTGTTTCCACGCAGAGGACAAATCTCGCCGATATCATTTTTTTATTTTTTTTTATTTATTTTTTTTAACTCCCTTCATTGCAACTCCCGTCCGCGAATACTGTCGAATACTAAAGTGATTTTCATCGCAAAGGCACGGCTCAGAACACTCCATTTCCGTCTCCCTTTCTATACTTGTGGTGGGGTGTGTGTGTAGGAAAAGAGCAAACGCGGAATGCGCCCAACCAAGCGCGGATCAGCCAAATCCTAAATAGCAAACCCGTGGTCCCCACGATAGCAGCCAATCGGCGTCGCTCTCGCCGGCGAGTGGGCGTGTCTTAACGACACGCGTGTGAGCAGGCTTTGGTTTGATGCAGCGACACTGTAGCGTGACCCTTAACTGTTTCCCAAACAGATTTTGTGTAAAACGCTGATAATTATGTCCAGCTCTAATTTGCATTTCCCTACGCGTGATAATTAAATCTCCACTCTCGGTTTCATTAATAAGGAAATTATCCTAATCTTAAATTATCTAAAGTCTGACGCCATCTAAATTGACTTTTTAAACACACTTTTTAGGACATACTTGCGATGTGCTTAAATGTATACATATAATATACAATACTATATGAATATTTAAAAAAGTGATAAATGATAACGTTATGTTTTTATCTGCTTGACGTCCGTCGACGGCGGCCTGTTGCTATGGTTACCTATTTAAGCGAACGCGATTACTTTTCGCTAAAGTTTATTTAGTGAGCTGGATTGCAGCTCCTTTTAAATGTAATGTCCCCCCCCCCCCCCCCCCCCCTGGCCCCCCCCCCCCCCCTGTGGCAGTTTTGTTTGTTCGGCCTTACAGTCACACTGGAAACGTGGGATGTTCTAGCAGAGACGAGGTATTTCACAATTATTAATCCTCACAAACAGCTGCTCTTAATACTTTGATACTCAAACACCATATGTTTCAAAACACATATTAGCTGTCCGCTAATATTTGAACATGTCAAGAAGACAAACCATCTGAACTCAGAATGTATTTAGAAATACTACATATTTAATAACATGCTTTGAATAAATTAATACAGTTAATACAGCACGCGCAGCAACTTTCATAATTAAAATGAATTTAATATTTCAGTTCCGTCAGGGGTGTTTGGTTTTGTGGGTTGAACAACACTTTTTATTAATTGCATATGAACATATATAACAGTAAGAGAAATACAACTTTGTATATAAATGCAATATTTAATACAAGTAAAATACAAAATTAGCCAGAGGAAGAAAGAAAAGAACGGAAAAAAGAAAAACATCAATAACTAAATAGTTATAATAAAACAACTAAATGAATGAAGACGGTACAGTTTACTTGTCTATTTCAAAGTCCTGAGAGCTTCTTTTGTTTTACATTTATATACCATATTACAGTATTGTTTCAATTCGTTGATAAATTAAAACAACCGAAATTGGTGATACAACGACCACTTAATTTATTTTAGGTATAAGGAAACTTTTCCCCATTACAACCAGTAATTCATAATTATACCGCACCCCCTTATACCTTTCTTATCCATAATATCAACCCAATTACAGTAGTCATTAGAGCAGAACCCACCCACCGTTTTTTTTGTTTTTTTAAAACCCCCCCGTTTACAGCTGTATTAAGGTTCTTGTAAGGAAATTCTCAACATCAACCGAAATATCTTTGTATAGATGCAAATGAAACCAAATAAATGAAAAATTGGTTCTTTTTAATTCCTACAAAAGTCAAGAGTAGTCAATATTCAACGTTTTCCTCCACTATGTTTCACCGGAATGATAACCCTTCAGCTCCCCCCATGAAAATGTTATAGGAAGCTTTCCTTTACTTTGTATTATTAAAAAGAATGATCAACCATTCTCCAAGCCTACGCACAGTTAAGTTAAAAATATTGATGACCAGGAACAATCGAGATGGAGGATATGTAACAATAATTACTAATTCTAATGTATTTAGTTGGTATGTGTTTTTTTAAAATAATTAATATTTCCAATAAAATGAATTTAGTATATAATCAGATTAGGGTTTTATTACATTCCTTTTTAAAGAGAGGACATAATACCTTACTGGGTTTTTTTTTTTTTATAGCGTTCATTCAATGACATATTCTCTGGGGTTCTAATTGGGGATTTTAAAGTGTCAAGACCTCTGTGTGGATAATTTTTATAAAATTCCATAACTATTAACGGGCTTGCAGCAGCTCTCCGTTTCAACGTTGCGCCCCACTCCGCAACAACCTCCACTTTTTACAATAAAGTGTGAAAGCAGGTCATCTAGTGGCCAGATAGGCTAAGTGAACGACAACCCATACAGATACAGCATATTGTTGAAGTCAAAATTAAGGAACCAGATTTCTTCTAGAAGCATCTCGATCTCTGATTTATTTAAAATTATTTTTATATATTTAATATGATATCTAAAGCATTCATATAAAATATGTACGCACACGTTTAAATACACAGTACAGTTTTAATGAGAAAATAGCTGGGGGTCATGTGTGATCTTGTATGCAAATGAGTCACAGAATTACATGGGACAGTAACCACAGCCTACAGGGAGAGAAAATGCAGTGGTTTACATCCACATTCTGTCTGTCTGTCAGTCTGAAAGAGAGAGAGAGAAAAACAAAGTTCATACCATTCAAATGTAGTGTCAGATTACAAGCAAGATTGTTTCTGATACAAGTGAAAGAAGGCAGAACATTTGCCGTCTGTCAGAGTGAAGTTATGCATGATGTACTTGTCAAAGTAAACAAACCTGAGAAACAAGTGGGCAAGTTAATAACATTTGATCTGAAGACTTATGACACAAATTCCTAACAGTTCGTTATGACGGCCATCGGCACAAGACCACGAGAATCAGACAAGTCCTCTGCTCAATTTGACGTTCGCTGCAGCCTGGAATATTAAATTAAAAACACACAGGGTTGGTTTCTGTTGGCCCACGATGGCCAGGTTTCCAGGTTTCTCCCAAGGTTTTTTTCCCTCCATTTCTGTCACCGATGGAGTTTTGGTTCCCTGCCACTATCACCTTTGGCTTGCTTAGTTGGGAACACAATTTCAGGCAAAACATTGACTTGATTGCATTATTGGAAGAGAACTGAACTGAGCTGGATGATGATATCACTGAATCAACGATGAACTGACTTTATCTGAAAAACCCTGACTGTTTTCTATCGTTCTTTAGCATTACAGCACGCGTTTTTCCTGTGTAACACTGCAAAGCTGCTTTGACACAATCTGTATTGTATAAAGCGCTATACAAATAAAGGTGACTTGACTAGACTTGAAGGTGCCTTCAGCTTTGAAGCAACCTCAGTGAGAACTAAATTAACTAGTGGAAACTAATTAGAAAAAAACTAGACATTTATGTATGTATGGATGGATGTATGGATGTTGTAATCTTTATTTACAGTCTTTTAAAATATTTTCTTTTTCTAGGTCCTTTGCATGTTAAAGCAATTTAAACCGTTGTCCAATTGGGGGAGACATTGACCATAAAACGTGAACCTTCAGTAGCCAAACTGTGAGTTTTACTGTAAGTAGAAACTGAATTAATGAATGGAAGGATGGATGGTAAGCTGGAAACAGGCTTTTTACAATTACTGATCAGTCAAAAGTTACCTAAAACATTCATGAACCTCTGTAAATGACAGGAAAAAGGATTTTGATAGTGTTTTTAATAGACTTATTTTAATTCCTGAAGCAAAATGCAATGGAAATAATAGTTTACTCTTTTATTAAGGCTACTGTAAGTACCTTAAATATAGCCATATTTTACATATATACTTAATATTTATCTCAAAAACGAAACTGTGCTTTTTCATTGAAATGTTTTTGCATTCATTGAAAAGTTTTTCCATTATTAATATGAATCTAATTTCAGTGATTTATGTATTTCATTTTAATGTAATCATTAGTAACTTAGGCCTGCTATTACAGTAAACACAGTAATTCACAGTGTAAATTCAAACCTCGTGTGCACATGTTGTGTCTGAACTCTGAATAAACAGAATGACACAGTGTATGTTACAGGAAATAGCAATCAGTCTAGCTACATTAACCAGTAACCAGTCTAGCTACATTTTTTCCCAGAATTTTTCTGGTCTTCCAGGAACACTACAACTTGCATGCAATGTTTCATGCCGAAATTCCCTGATGTCATTAAGATTTGGGTTTCATGAGTTGTTTTTATTAAGCCCCTAAAAGGTACAAGTAAAACCAGAAGACACTGACACAGTCACTGATACAGAAATGCACCCCAGAGACAGGCCTTGACCAAAAAAAGCTGAATTTTCCAACCAAGGTCATTTAAAGAAAGTCAAATAGCAAACACATGGAGCAAATCAACCACAAATGCTCTAACTCATGTCTCAAAGCACAGTTTATAAAGGGCAATGAACTCTCGTCAATCCGTATGATTACGGATAGTGCATCTGCACTTCAGACGACTCAAGCTGCTGTTTCCTGTGCAGTTAGGGAGTTGAACGCATCAAAGGTCATTGACTTTTTCAGGGTTATTTAAACCAATGAACTAATCCAAACCTACTACATATGAGAGTTTAATTCCACACCAAATTCAAAAAAACAAAAAATTATATTTTCATTTAAATCGCCTCTCTATAAATTCGAACTGCCATTAATCTACTTAACCATATGATGCATGGATGATTAATGAAATTAATTACGAAGGGGTAACAATCTTGCCTCATTTTGCTTCAAAACAAATATAACCATTTCCAGTTTTGTTATTTTTTGAACAAGCTTTTTGAAATTAGATACTTATTTATCATTGTTCTGTTGTTATAGAATATGATTAAGGAGCTATACGAATAAAACAATCCAAATATACAGCAGTATAAGAAGAAGAAGAAGTTATTGATTGTATGTTAAAAAAATAAATAAAATAAAAAGATAATGAGAATGGCTACATTAGTGAATTAGAGCTCTGTATGCGGTGTGGAGATTCAGCGGCTGCATGTAAAAGCTGCCAGCTGTTGAAATGACTTATGGGGTCTCATTAAGAAAGTGCTGTCTGCTAACACAGAGCACTGTTCTCATCAAGCAAACAGAGACACTGAGAAACCCTCAGTATTGATCACACCAGGATGAGAAATGAAGAGAGGAAGAAAACCTCATCAAAAAGAGCCTTTTGTTTTGCACGGGCCAGCACTACAGACTGGAAAGCATATACTCACTAACTAAAATACTGTGGTAATACCATGTTTTTGAATATAAAACAGACACTTATATTCTTTTAAATATACCATATACAGTAAATATCATGAGTATGGAAACCATGGTGTTACCGTTTTTGTAAGAGACTCCCACATCATATTCATCAAGTAAGAAAGTTATTTATATATCCCAATACGTAGTGACAGTACTGCTGACTTACTTACTGTACATTAATTCTGGGAAACAAATGAGATAAAAACACATCTGTCAGGTAAAAAACAGGTTATATTCCTGTCCAGCCTGTATCTCTAAAGCATGTTGTCAAATGCTGCTCCTTAAAAAAGGAGCTGCCATCTCAAACACAATGATGTCCAGTCTTTTTACAAACAGAGTTTATTTCACAGCAAGAACAATCATTCATTAGTGTTCATTATAAAACAGAAAGGAAAAGAACATCCAGGTGCTCGAAGCTATTAGAGTCACACTGTTTGTGACATTTATACTAGAACTGAACACATTATCTTTGAACTACAATGAAAATTTAGACACTGAGAGTCATAAACGTAAAAAAAAAAAAAAAAAAAAACTGGAGATGACCAGCCAACTAGAAAAGCCTGTCACGTAAAGTGCAAATCAGACACGCGTCTGTAAAGGAAAAACCACCTGTGGCGCAAAGGGCATCATAAAACAACTCAAAAGGTCACATTTACTGTCAAACACTTGTGCATTTGCGCGCACACAGCATTTATAATTAATAAATTAACTCTGTAACATCATATTTGTTTAAAAAATACAAAATACTGACATGAACCAAACTAAATTTTCCTATAAAAACACTGAAATCAATTTCACTGACACTACAAACATGGTTTTTGTGCTGACGAAACATTGCCAGCTGCTTATGTGTCTTATGTCATCCCTTGTTGCAACCTGGATGCGATTTAATGAAAAATAACCATGTCGGTTGTGTGGCATTGTTATTCTCTCAGCTGCCTCTGTGTCCTGTTTAATGAGCTCTGGCTAAAGCTACATTTGCATCATAAGCTTCCAAAGAAAAACATCACACACACACACACACACATGCAAACACACAGACATCAGTATCTCTTCTAGCCCGAAGGCACTCTAGCAGCCTTTTTCTCTCTTCTCTCACCTCTCCTTGCTCTCAGTTCTTGTCTAATTGAGGCGAATCTACCCTGGACAAAAGCTTTCTCAGAGGGGAGCATTTGGCCATATCTGTCACAAGCCAAACGTGAAAGTTTCACATCAGAAGCTTGAAAGTTGCTGATGTGGGTGGTAGTTGTTTTATGTCTTACAAATTTGTCTTGTTCTGTTATTTTATATGTGGTCAGTTAGTATTTGGCCCTAAATTTGAATTTAATGTTGCAAACATCAGATTCACTGGTGCTTTCTGCAGCAACTGGACTAAAGAATAAAGTCTGTGGGAGTGAGGAACAGGTCCTGACCCTTCTTCCTCCCTCCTTGAACCAACTTTACATAACCATTTTTTGTCTCATGGCACTCCATTTAGGCTTTGTGGCAAATGGGTGCTTAACGCAGCAGCCATCCTGCTGATGGAACGATCTTCCACCCTATCGGAATGCTGAATTGACACTTTTAAAGCGACAGCTGAAAAATCATGATTCGAGCTAATTGACTGCATAATAAAAAAATAATAAAAAAAAAAAAACTTCTGCTCTTTATTTATTTCTCTTCTGAGATTGTCTTATTTGAACAAGTCAAGAACTTGGGTACAACCACGTTTGTGTCTGTTTGCCTAAGGAAGAATCGCGTGATGTTATCCCAAATGTAAGTCGCTTTGGATAAAAGCGTGGATAAATGACTAAATGTAAATGTAAATGTAACGCTTTTACAATGTTGATACACTGAACCTTTATTTGGAGTGTTAGAATAACAAAAGAACAATACCACAAGGAACAGCAGAGTCCATCACCTGTCACAGTAATGCAATGTATTTTTCTCTTCTACACTCCAGGGCTCCAGCACCAGATGGTCTTCCAGCTCATCCTCTTCATCCTCCTCTTCCTCCTCAAACACACTGATTTCCTCAATAGAAGTCTCTAGGAAGTAGCTGCTGCCTTGGCCCTCATTGTTTTCGTAGATGGTAGGTAGGCTGCTTCTCATTCCAAAGCGTCTGCGTAGGGCGACCAGCAATGGCTGAGGCACAGTAAAGATGTCCACGTTGTTGCCCAGATCCACCCAGGCCAAACTGGGAAACATTTTGGGGTCCTTAACCACCTCTATCAGGTCTTTAAGGATAGCTAGAGTCAGTCGGTTACCGTTGATTGCAAGTGTGGTGAGTTTGGGTAGCACTCCTAAGAATGGTAAAAGAAGTCGCAAGCTCTCATCTTGGAGCTCTGTGAAGCTGATGTCCACTGCCGTCACAGATGAACCATTGTTCTGAAGGTAGTATGCCACACGATGCAGATCACGGCCAGAGAGGGGGATAGCAGACAGATCCACGGTATCATTTGTTAATTTCTTTTTCAGTGTAGTTTTAAGACTGAAAAAAAAAAACAGTGTTAGCATTTTAACACATTAAATACCATGTTTATAATATTATCATGTCAGTCATGATATAAAAAATAAATGTGACATTTTTATTCTATTATTTACATACACGTTATTACAGAATAATGTGGTCATTTGAGAGAGCATTTTAGAGTAATTTTAAATAGCAATGCTATGCAATATATCCATTCTTTTCGTTTGCTTTTTTTTTTCTGTTTCAGATGACATTTCAAGTTTTTTTGGTGTAGAACACTGGTGTGCCAACTGTGAGGAGGGTATAGCTTAAGTGACTACAGTCACATACACACACAAGACCATGGTATTATTTATTTTCATCCAATGTAAGTTGCTTTTTGAGGCCAAGACTTTCAAGTGTTCTAGAACAGACCTATACAGATACATTGAGACAACCTCTCAAAAAATAAATCAATAAAATAATAACCTTATGTATTGGTGGTTGAAAAGAGACTTTTAAATAACACTTTTAAAGACAAATTTCACACTTTCTAAAACAGGCCTGTAAAATCCCGGTGAGGCATCAGAAAAATATCCCAAATAAGCATTGGTGGTTCAGTGGTAGAATTCTTTCCTGGCCCTCCAGACCAGGGGTTCAATTCCCGGCCAATGCAAAAATGTATTTTAAAGACAAATTTCACACTTTCTAAAACAGGCCTGTAAAATCCTGGTGAGGCATCAGAAAAATATCCCTAATAAGCATCGGTGGTTCAGTGTTAAAATTTTTGCCTACAGCACCGGAGACCTGGGTTCGATTCCAATGCAACAGCAAGCTTTATTGCCACTTGTTGCATTTTTGCCATCCACATGGTAGCAGGTCTCATGGTTTTCTTTGGTGCTGGGGTAATTCCTAATTTTGCATTCACTTGAAACCACATTGCTCAAGTAGGACTGTTCAATGTTGCAAATGTACTTTTAAGTCTCTTTATGAAAATCAGCCTTAGACATACAAGCAAAAACACACCTACACCTTTCAAACAATTATTACAGTACATTAAATATATGAGAGTATGTTACAGTTGACTTGATTCCCATAAAACATATTAGCCATTCAAACATCAGTCATCATTCAATCTCAAATCCATGTGACTTAACCAGATTTTTTTTTCTCAGATAAAGTCCAGAAAGTGACAGGCAATTTAAATCTAACTCTGGCAACTGTTTCTAACAATGATGACCAATGCTGTTTGTGATGTGCAGAGACTATGCACAGCGCCTGCATTTCCCCCTCTGTCACCAATCAAGCCTGTCCTCCGCATATCCATACATGCAAAGCCAGAGCAACAAAAATGGCCACTCAGTTGAAAGCTTATTTCAAAGCATCGCGTCATGCTCAATGCTGTGGGTTTTAGATTAGATTCTCTCGTAGACTCATAGAAAAAGGAGAGAAACATGGAAATTGGATGTAAGGATAGGGTTCAATGAGTCATTGTTCTTGCCCAGAGCACTCACGTTGACAAGCAAGTCAGAGCTGTCAGAAGAAATGAGTGCACACAACAAAAAACTGAAAATTGTGGCAACTCGGGCTGACGGAGATGTTTGCAATTGTGTGTGGTTTGCTCTGAGGTACTGCTACTGCAGCTCCCCCATTAACTGGTCTGCAGATGAAGAAGTGAATGACACAGTGGCCAGGGGGAAAGGTTGCCAGTTCCTGAAAATAATTGTAAATCAGCTTGTCTTCCATATTTATGCAAGACAGACCAGTTCTTTGCATTACAGTGACACAAAATATACTGAATATATGGGTAGTAATAAAGACTCCCATGCGTGAGCAACAGCTCCTTGTGCACTAACTACACTTTAAATTAGAGAGCTGACAACTGAACAGCAATGCAGCTCCCTCCTTCAATCACCCTGCAGCACGCCCCCCTGCGCCGGGGAAAGTCCATCTGCTTCTCCTCTGCTTTGCATGATAGCATTACATTCAGAGGGGCTTTTGCTGTGACTACAGGATTTGGACTTCCTACGCCGTGTGCTCTATTGTTCTGAGTTTGGGCTTGTCTGATTGGATTAAGGGACGCCGTTAGCACTTTTCTGCGTAGGAGCCATGGGTCCAGCCAAACAAAATGCACAGATCAGCCCTTTTCAAAAACAACACTGTGTGTTGGTGTCATAGTCGTGAGGAAGGGTGCTGAGGGCTCCTGGAGTTGGTGGGATGGGGGTGGAATGGATGGGGTAGGTAGCAGACTGCAATCCAGAACTGGTTGCCCATCTGCAAGGTAACATGGCAGTGCTAATCCTGGATTAGACTCGAGATCATGCACCCTTTATCTCAGGGACATTTTTAACAAGATCTCCTGACATTGTTGATCATCAGGAACAAACCATTTAAGACTGAATTTTAAGTAATGTGGCACGGCTATACATACAGTGAGATATGCCAAAGCATTAAATTAATAAACCATGGTATTTAAATGGTACTTCTAAGAACGTCATGGTAACATATTTTGGCTGGTTATGTTTGGCAGTTTTAATGTGCACATTTTTGCCTTGCATTTAAATACACTGCAGTATTATTAGTATTATCTCCTATCTTCCATGAAATATCAAAAAATCTTTCATGAAGGGGAAATTATGAAATTTGAAAGGTTCACATGTATGTTCAGTAGACAAAACCAATCAATGCATTGATTAAATGAACTGTGGAACAATCTAGAATCCATGGAGGAACTTGACCTGCTTAACGAGAGATCTGCTGGCTCTAATTGCATTGTTCATCCACTCTGCCCTTTGGGATATTGACATGTTTTCTCCAAGAGCTTACATGACCTATCAAATGTAATCTCAAAAACAGCTAGATACTACAAGGAAAGCATTAAAACATAGGCTGTTACATATGACACATTCTGATAAATTTGACCAATTAATTACATGACAAGATGAATATTAATCAAATGAATCACATGCATCAATAATTGCTGAGAAAAGCCCCAAAATAAGACATTTAAAACAAATTGAATTATGGTGGCAGGCAATATCATTACAAAAAGTTAATTGCACTACATTAACATTAAACTGACAGCCCTAGTACTTATATTTCACTATTATACCTTCATTTCCACTAAACACTTGGTTTAATTTGCTAAAGATATACATTGCGTCTTCTGCGAGGTAATATTGGTTGACTAAGCAAACCTGAGATGCACAGCTTCAGTAGCGCTTCTCAACACACACTGACTTGTGGGTAAAGTCTTTTCAAAAACCTGTCAGTGCAGATCTACATACCATGCCACCATGCCTCAAAATAACGTTGTCAAAACTCTCTTCAGATGATTTCTCTACCAAGCCCTGACGACGTGGTAGGTTTGAAGGTCCATTTGCATTAATATTGCCCCATACTGACATTTTGACATAGGCTCTATATAAACTTATGTCTCTGAGACTTTATTTAGATTTAAAGGCGCGATGTGCCGAATGGACAGTCTAAGTCAGATTTTTAGATCTCTCCCTCTTCTCCATGGGCTCTCAATCTCCTCTGGGATGATGTTTATGGTCATTCAGTGAGCCTTCTGCGAGTAGTAATCAGGTTTTGTCTCTCTTCAGTGCCACATACATACACATTTTCCCAGCCATCTTAAATGTGCACTGCACAGAACAATGACTTTCCAGTTGGCTAATCTCATTTCAGTACTGGTGGGGATATAGTCGAGGCTATATATCAATGTGGATAGTAGACAGAAAACTCAGTATAAAAGCATTGCGCTGCCAGGGTTCTCTCTCCATATATGTGACTCTGGAGCACAAAAGCAGTCTTAAGTCGCTGGGGTATATTTGTAGCAATAGCCAAAAATACATTGTATGGGTCAAAATTATAGATTTTTCTTTTATGATAAAAATCATTAGGATATTAAGTAAAGATCATGTTCCATGAAGATATTTTGTAAATTTCCAACTGTAAATATATTAAAACTTAACTTTTGATTAGTAATATGCATTGCTAAGAATTCATTTGGACAACTTTAAAGGCGATTTTCTCAATATTTAGATTTTTTTTGCACCCTCAGATTCCATTTTTCAAATAGTTGTATCTCGGCCAAATATTGTCCTACTTATTTATTAGCTTTCATATGATGTATAAATCTCAATTTCGAAAAATTGACCCTTTTAACTGGTTTTGTGGTCCAGGGTCACATATACAAATACATGTAGTCACACATATACATACATGCGCATAAAAATTGTTTTCGGTCCAAACCTTTTTATTAGTTAGAATTTCAAATTGTGGAGTTGTAAATGAGGTGAACTATTATTGAATCACACAAAAAGAGCTCTTTACTTGAAATTATACACAGCATGCAAATTTCCCTGCAGGAAAACACTCTACATACCTGATTGAACTGATTAATGAATTTATACAAGCCAGTTATGATGCAAATACACAGGACCTACGCTATGAAATTAATTGACACTTGATGATTCTTATTTGGTGCCAAGACTTGTTCAATCAAAAGAGTGCGTAAACAGAACTGTGGGCTTTAGTTTATGTTTCAGTCACAGCATAGCTGAGGATATCCAGGGATGTTTACTAAAAGTTATCATGTAAGATACTGGCCTGTCATACAAAGCTCATCTACCAAAAACAGCCCCCATTGCCCTCAATCTCTCAATCATCCCACCTCTTGCTTGTTGTGTGGCACTGTGATTTGATGCCACCCTGCTTTAATTAGCCATCAGAAGGCCACTGTGGGCTTAACAGTGAGTGTCAGACTGAAGTAGTGCCAGTTCCTGGAGCAGTTAATCCACATGGCAACACTCAATCAACACAATCACACTATCCCATGTGAGATCCCTCCAACAAGAGGAATCTCGGGACATCGGTGCCTCTCCATGGGGTTTCACCTACGTGGATTTGAGCAGCAGGAGGAACAGGTTCAAAATAAAATAAAAAATTAAGAAATTATATTTTGCATAAAGACAGTTAAGCCTATTTTTTTAGGTGGCATTTAATTTCAAAACAATGAAACATATTTTCCTTTAAATTAACATTACTGTAATATTGTAAAATAAATACATAATGAAATCAGAAAAACACATGATACATTTGCTATTTTTGTTCTGTACTATGTTAATGAGTGAAAATCCCTATAATATATAATATATATATATATATATAAATATATATATATATATATATATAGTATATATATATATTATATATAGACAAATTATAATATTGCACAAATCCCATTAATATTAAGATTTCCTATTGTGATGTTTTTTCAAGACGATTAAACACATTTCATATAAATACGCATTACTGTAATACTTTTAAAAAGGCAAAATAAATAAAATACATAATTTACATATTATTAATAAATTATTCTTATTCTTTTTAACCTGCAAAATCCAAAGAAAAAATAACAAATCATATTTTCATAAAGAAAATAAATAAATATAATGTAAATGAACAATTATGAATAAATAAAAACATTGTATTGTGTTTTTTTTAAATAATTTTTTGAGTGATTAAAGGACATTTTCTTATTACTGTGGTACCATAAAAATACTGAAAAATGTCATTTATCAAAAATTAGCTTAACCAACTACACCAGTGGACAATACATGGTACTTGCTAATGTGAGAAAAATTGATAAAAAAGCATATAAGAAGTAATCTAGATAAAGCAGAAAAGATATACAAGTTAAAAGTTCATATAAAAGTTCATAAACAAGGTTTATGCATGTCATATTACTTATCAAACTGATTGTTCCTAGAATCTCCATGGAAGACCCATTTCCAGGATAATCGTGGGGTGCTTTCAATGGCACAGTAATTTTGATGAAAGGTTTGTCTAATTATGCACAATTTGAATCGGATTATAAAACATACCCTTGCCCGTTTTAGAAGTGTAGTAGTGTAGTGTTATATTTGTAGCCATTGAAAGTGCTCCCCTTTGATAAGAGCGCAGGGCAAGAGTAATGATAGTAATTATTATTATGATGATAATAGCACATGATGTGTGTGATAGCACGGTGCTCCTAAAATGGCTGATGAGAAGCACTGCTCCCTTCATATCTGCAGAAACCCTTCAAAAAAAGCACTTCAAAGCTCTGCTAAAGCACATCAGTGCAGCGGTTTGCAGAGATCAAGCTCAAACCCTGCTCGCCGCTAATGCTACATGCTTGTATGCATTTGTTACCATGAGTCTAATGCCTGCACCTCCTTTCTATCTGCCTGTATAAGGCTGTGACATATGGAACGATATTCCGGACAATTTTCAAATAGAATAGCAAATTGTATTTTCAATTGCGTTTTCAATATGTGGACGCATAAATTGTGACATAATCCAAATGCAGTTGCAAATCCTGCATTAGCGTTTGCATTTTCGCTTTCGCGAACGCACAGTTACGGCCAAATTTCAAATGAAAAAGCAAAGTCCATTTGCAACTGTATTTCCCATGTCTTAGGAGTTACGAGCCAGTCATATTTAAATAGCAATATTAATTACCAGTTTGCTTTTTCACTCTCGCTGCGTCACGCATGTAACCTGCCTAAACTCAAATGCAATTGCAATTCCTTTTGCATTTGAATTTCCGATGTCTACACGGAAAGCTGTCAATCAATGTGAGGGGGCGGGGCTATACTAGGGGGCGTGTTTGTGTTGGGAGGTGACGTCACTCACAGACGACCGTGCCGAATGCTCTGATCAATGGAGGTAATCGGTAAAGGCTCCGCTAAAGGCAGCTACCAATCAGTTTCACACCTGTGTGAATGAACAGACAGTGCAACCTTCTTGGCACAATACATAATTCTGTATTTTTTACCCCAAATGTAGCGACTATCCCCTGCTAACAGCGGGAGCCACAACGGTATGCACAATAGGTCAATATTCACTATTAACCAAACGCTTTCACCTGTCTCAGCATCTCTCACTGTTTACACTCACTTGCACTTTTAATCCATAATAGAGAGCGTGTCACACCTGCTTCAAGACCTTTTAGCGTTTGCACTCCACTTGATGCACTTAAACAAACAGACAAATCTACATGTATTTACCTATTTGCCACCTATATCTTATTCCTATCGAATAGCCTATGTGCACCTGCCTCAAGATCTCTCAGTCTGTTTACGATCCGATAGATGCATGTGACAACACAGTAAATGCTGCTACTCTTACTCTACCTTACCCAGATGACACTTCAGCAGTCAGATCTAGGTGCAGCTGTCACAGAACATGCCACAGCCAAAGCAAGATAACATTAAAAATCACGTGCATCAATCGCAGTGTCCAGTGGCTGTAAATAGCGAGAGCTCTTGAGGCAGGCGCAACGCTTTGGTACCACGTATTGGACGCAAACTCCATAACGGATTAAAACTGTTGAATAAAATATAAAGTAAGGTGGAAAATAAGTATAGATTTGCACTGTCTGTTTGTGCATCAAGTGGAGTGCAAACGCTAAAAGGTCTTGAGGCAGGTGTGACACGCTCTCTATTACGGATTAAAAGTGTAAGTGAGTGTAAACAGTGAGAGATGCTGAGACAGGGGAAAGCGTTTGGTTAATAGTGAATATTGACCTATTGTGCGTACCGTTGTGGCTCCCGCTGTTAGCAGGGGATAATCGCTACATTTGGGGTAAAAAAAGACAGAATTGTGTATTGTGCCAAGAAGGTTGCACTGTTTGTTCGTTCACACAGGTGTGAAACTGATTGGTAGCTGCCTTTAGCGGAGCCTTTACCGATTACCTCCATTGATCAGAGCATTCTGCACGGTCGTCTGTGAGTGACGTCACCTCCCAACACAAACACGCCCCCTAGTATAGCCCCGCCCCCTCACATTGATTGACAGCTTTCCGTGTAGACATCGGAAATTCAAATGCAAAAGGAATTGCGATTGCATTTGAGTTTTGGCAGGTTACATGCGCAACGCAGCGAGAGTGAAAAAGCAAACTGGTAATTAATATTGCTATTTAAATATGACTGGCTCGTAACTCCTAAGACATGGGAAATACAGTTGCAAAAGGACTTTGCTTTTCCATTTGAAATTCGACAGTCACTGTGCATTTGCAAAAGCAAAAACGCAAATGGTAATGCAAGATTTGCAATTGCATTTGAATTATGTCACAATTTATGCGTCCACATATTGAAAACGCAATTGAAAACACAATTTGCTATTCTATTTGAAAATTGTCCGGAATATCGTTCCATAGTGACAGTTGAGTTATTGGAAAGGCCTGTCTGCAAGGAAGTGATGGATTATATAACAGTAGCATGGCGGGCACCCAGCCAGCAGAGTCATTGCAAAATGGCTACAGAAACAGCATTAAAATGTATTACTTCAGAAGGGATGCACCCCAGCGGCTGATAGCCAGTTTGAGCTCTGCTACTATACGGTGGATTGGTACCGACTGTCTGCTTGGCCTTTTTAATGCGTCAGCCCTCTGGGAACTTATGTGTCGGCAAATTTGCCAGGTTTCTGCCAAGGTTACAAACAGTGATGTGATGTTTATGCTAATCAAAGCGTTTGGAGGGCAAATGCATCTTTTCAACATGAGGCAGATATTTTATGGCTCTTGTTTGTATTCATGCTAATACTGTAACATATCTTTTTGAATGCCTATCAATATTTCTGTTAAACAGACTTCCATGTCTTACAAAAAGCACATGGTTTCGCTATAAAATAAAATACATACCTAAAATATATTATAAAATATACTTAAATAATCAACCTTTTTGACCTGTACCATCATGCATTAAATATGATTTAATTACATGAAAAAGAAACATATTTTCATGACAATTAAACACATTTTCCCGTAAACGCTCATTACTCTTGCAATGCCTTAAACACATTATTATTAAAAATTTTATTAATATGATATATCAAATATATATTATATTTTAAAATCACACACACACACACCTACATATGTGTGGATTATTAAAATATGATCTATATCGAATAGTTCTAGGAACATCAGTCTAAATATACCAATAAATTAGCTATATATATATATATATATATATATATATTATAAGTTAAACACACCCACATACACCACTCATATATATATATATATATATATATATATATATATCTATTATATATAGAGAGAGAGAGAGAGAGAGAGAGAGAGAAGAGCGCAGAGAGAGAGGGCTAAACAATTATTTTCTTCCGTTTTAAAGGAACCAAATACCACTACAAAATCAAATAAGCTACTATAGTCACAACATTTCAAACACCCACAGGCCTGAGAGGATGAAGTCAGGCTGAAACAGTCTTTATATATTTCTTTTTTACAACAAGCTAATTTTTCTGTACTAAAAGTTCCCATGTGGTCAACAGGCATTTATCACGGATAAGGCTTAAGGATCCGCTTAAAGGGGTCATAGGATGCTTTTTAAAAGATCATTATTTTGGGTATTTGGTGTAAACGAATATGTTGACATGCTTTAATGTTCAAAAAAAACACATTATTTTTCAAATACTGTTCATTATTGTAGGTCCTCTATGCCCCGCCTCTCTCAAAAACATAGTTTTCAACAAAAGCCCCTCCTTTGACAAGCGCAGTCTGCACTGATTGGCCAGCTGACCCAGTGCATAGTAATTGGCCGAACACCACAAGCACACGTCAGAAATGTAACGCCCCTTACCATAATCCTGAGCTTCATCTTTCAAAATAAATGTTAAGACAGAGCCCAAAAGGGGTCTCGTGACAGACACAGTGATGAATCTGGTATGTTTTTGCAGTACACAAGCCATGGTTAAGACTGCTGACTCCACTGTGATGTGTCTCGCTCTCTCTCTCTCTCTCTCGCTCTCTCGTCTCCCTGACATGGCTGCTTCAACACTAACTGCGGTTACTGAAACCACGCCTTCTTTCTTTGCGTGCACATTTGGGCGGCATTATGCAAATATTTCCACATAGTGAGGTAGATATGTGGGGGCGTGTTAGAACGAGCCGTTTTAGGGGGGCGTGGCAGAGTCTTAATGTTGATAAAGAATATCTCTTTGGTTTTGAGCCTTTGGAGTCTTTGCCACTTCAGGGATCTTATCTATGACAATCAGCTTGTAACACTCCACAGAGAAAGAAAACTTGAAATCGCATCATATGACCCCTTGAACACTGTTGTCAAGGTAGTGTTTGCAGAATGGCATATCTAATAGGATTAAATTGAGTGAAGTGAAGTAGCTCTACACCTCAACCAGGGCAAAGGGGACGAGAACAAAGCAGAGCGATAACATCAGTTTGTTAAATAAAAGCAGGGCGACCGGAGAGTGAAGGGAGAAACAGGAGAGATGAATCAGACCTGTTGATGACCTTAACCTCAGCTCTCCGATATGTAGGTCTAACACATTTACGCAGCTGTCAACAATTCAGGTCAGATCAGAAATGGGTGTGTGTGTGGGGGGGGGGGGGGGGGTTAAGAGTAACAGCAGAGACTGGGGTTAGAGTGTACACTGCAGGAAATCATTTTAACTATCTTTTTTGTCCTTGTTTTCCAGTACACAAAAAAACAAAAAACTAAAATCTAAGCACCCTAAAAAAAACCTGTTTTTAAAATTTAAATAAAATATTCCACAAAAAAATCTAAACAAGATAAATTCAAGTGGACAGCAAAACTGTAAGATCAAAGGACTCAAAGTGTATTTCTCATAATCTAAAAGATGCCACAGTGAGTAAATGGCTGCAGGAAAATCTGGTACGTTTTTCAGATCTCTCAGAACAGATCGGATGCACATCATTCTGCTCAGGTTGACATCATCTTCAAATGTGGGCTAAAACGCCAACCCACTCTCAGGTGGACATGTGCGCGTATGTGCCTGTGAGCGAGCTGGTTACTGTCCGCCAGCAGTGGGCACATGCATCACGTAAGCTGAAACCCAAGCTGCCCCACATGTGTTCGGCTCAATCTGTCATCTAACGCACCAGCCAAAACAGGCCAGTTTTATAGGCCACCGTGACCATCCGCTGGTCCTCATTTGGGTCAGACTCACTCTGCCGTGAATTCTCATCCCATCATGCTCTTAACTGTGGCTCTCCGCTGACCGGGTAGCGATGGGTCGTGTAGGTTTTACCCCAGCGGCAGGCAACCAACACGCTCCACGTAGCGCTTATCAGAATGAAGAGGATGTTAGCTGACAAATATCAACTCCTCGCTGCTTTTAATGCGAACGCAAATGCTCCACCAATAAACTTTACTTCAACACGTCGCGGGCGACCCCGAAGCAGAGCCAAGACCTCCATACGAGAGGGGAGAATTACACAGAGGGCTGCTGCTGGCTCATCTTCACCCCTGCTGACTGCTTTATTAAACAGATTCATCATTCCATTTGGTTTGGTGATGCCGTTATGGCTGATAGGCGGAACGATTGCCTTGCAGGAGTGCTGGGTTGATGAAATAACAACTGCCGCTGTGCTGTTTCATGCTCTCGCACGAGGGGCTTTTCCAGGAGCTATCAAGAATACGTGGGTGATTAGCCTGGAATCGAGAACAGGCTTTAAAAACACCACAAAAGAACACTGGCTTCTCAAGCATAGAGGCACACAACAGAGAGACGTGATCTGCAATGAATAATATAAATGAGATAAAAGTGTTTTGATTATTCGTACTTGTCTCATATATATGTATACACACACGCACACAATATTTTCATAACATTTTGTCAATTAAACATTTTTTATATTTAATTATTTTCTAACGCTTAATTAATAAAATATTTTATATTATTAAATCTGTAAACTCTTGTAGTATCATGTTTATTTGTTAATAAATATATATTGTGTCTAAAATATTATAAATATATTATAATATAACTACATATAAAATATAATATACACATATATATATAATATATATATTATACACATTTTTGCATACACGCACTTTAACCAAATCTTTTAACCATATTATATATTTAATTACTATAAGACTGGTGTGCGGACTTAATTGTAATATTAAGATATTTTAATTATAAATAACTGTATTATGTATACCAAAATATAAACCATAAAAATACTATATATAAAACTAGAAAATAAACATATTGCATTATAAATATATTATATAAATATATATAAAACTTATCTTTTTTACATACAATTATTATAATTTATAAAAATAATCTATAGCTATTAACTATATTTATATACTGTAAATAATATATAACTAATCTATGCTCAGAACTACAATGCATTCACTAGAGTGTAAGTTTATTAATCAAAACTGTGAAGGGAATATGCTCAAAAACACCCATCGGAAAATATTGCATGTTGCTCATTGATGCCACATGTGCCGCTATGAATGAGATCCAAAAGCTAATTGGAGGAGAAGTTACATTTTACACAAAGCTATCGAATAGTTTCATTAAGGCTTGGAATAAAGCACACAGACCACTTTCATAAATCATTTAGTTGTTAACAGTCATTTTTGGAAAAACAAATTCAAAAAGTAACTATTGGTGTGGATGCCATGAGGGTGAGTAAATAATGACCAAATGTCCCTTTTTGGATGAACTTTCCCTTCGACTCTGGTTCTAGCAGCACAGATGCTAACAAACACCGTTTTCTCAGCTCTCTCTCTCTCTACTTGAGTCTCTCTGATACTCTTTGTCTTTCAGGTTTCCCCTTCCGGCCACCTAACCTCTCTCTTTAAAGCTTTTCTGGGAGAGGTGCTAGGCTGGAAAAAAAATCAATGTGCTTTAAAGGAGCCAGAAAGCTCTTCTAAAGAATATTAGACAGAGGAAAGAAAGATGGGACATCTTTAAAAGCCGAGAGCATCAGCAACACCGCATCTTTCCTCTCCTCGTGTTCCCTTTAAATAGAACAACGATCGGCCTGACAATATCTTCACACTCTAACAGGCGTCTTGTTCCACTTAAGCATTCAATCTTTTCCCTCACGACCACCTCCGAGGGTGTGACAAGACAAACGGAGGAGGCATTTCTGCAGATTAGGCTTTCATTACAGAGACTGAAAGAGCAGAGGTTCATGAATTACGTGAGCGATGGCGATGATGGCTTGTTATTGTTCAGGCTTGTTTGGAGATGAGTTGGTGATAAAACAAGGAGCAGAGGAACTAAATTGCAGCTGTCGAAATCTCCCAAACTGGGTTAATTGCTCTGGGATGTGGAGAGAACATGGATATCATTAAAAAGACTTTCCCTTTCGTAATGACTTCCTCACCATACCTGCCCAACGCCCAGAGGGAATGACGTTTCCTTTGTTTCGTATGCTGTTTGGTGGGAAATCATGATATCTGATGAAAGAACTCATCTGAGAGAAACATTCATCCGTCCGCGTTTGAGGCAAAACGCCAATCATGTGGGGTGATATCAAGAGTCGTAGCAATAAGACTTTGCTGTATCCCTTGATTGGGAAGTGGCAGGCACCTCTGAGTACGTCTTCTGCACTTTTACATGATGGAAAGTGTCAGGATCAGTAGACAAAAACTGCAGTAGCTCGACTGGTAGAACAGTGCTTAAAAACACCAACATTGTGGGCTTGACTCCAAGTGAGCACATATACTACTGTCTATAATGTTGCAAAGATTTCTATTTCTAATAAATGCTCTTCTTTGTAACTTTCTATTCATTAAAGAATTCTGAAAAAAAAGGATCATGTTTTCCACAATAATATTAAGCAGTACAACTATTTTCAACATTGATAATAAGAAATGTTTCTTGAGCAGCTAATCAGAATGATTTCTGGAGAATCATGTGACACTGAAGATTGGTGTAATGATGCTGAAAATAAATTTAAAAATTACATTTGAAAATATATTCAAATAGAAATCAGATATAAATCTGTATATAATAGAGATTCAAATACATAAAAATATACATTGTAATAATATTTCACAAATATTACCCGTTTCTATTGTCAGATCCTCATTCAAAACTTTAGAATTAAGATGTGGATTTGGGATGGGTTTGATAATGAATTAAACAATTCTGATTCTACTTTTGTTTCCTTAAATCATGCTTCCTTACACTCAAACAAAGATATTTTGAACAAAGTCTTAAAACAACATGAGATCCCACTGACTTTCTTTGTATTTATTAAAAAAACAACAACAACACTGAGACTATGTAACATATGAACATTTCTTATCATGATTATAGTGACCAAAATGATCGCGGTTATCAGTAATATCACAGTATGGTTAAAATGTGCTGGAGATGTTCTGGTAATGTGCTGGAAAGTCACTGACCCACAAATATTTCACCATGTTTTACATTTAAAATCAACAAACAACAAATAAAATGACTTTTTTTTTGCATAATCACTAAAACAATAACAATATCAATGATGTCCGGATTTTAAATGATAACATGACTGACAACAGTTTATCTAATGTTCAAATATCTAATGTAAATGTCAAATATCTAATTTAATAAAACTGTGTTTTATGCTTCAGGGCTCCAGACTCATTCTTCCCACTGGTCGCTCTTTTGCGACTAACTTTCTCAGTTGGTCACACCAGGACATGATTTGGTCGCAATAATTTTCAATGCAAAAATTAATCAATGTATGCCGATGTACTTTTATCATAGTTTATAGTTATAAAAATTGGGGAAAAAAAACGAAAGTGGTTAACATTCAACCCGTTCTTTTTCATCGGTATTATTTGTGATTTGAATTTTGTGAACGGAGTTTCTCTTTAGCCATGTTATAAGTCGTGCTTCGGATGCTTTCACTTTCGAATTCGCAATCTTGGTGTCACGTTTTACAAGAAACAAGATAATTGTCTCATTGGCTTACATACTGTAGGCCTACATCTATACATCTTTCACTTTTTAAGACTAAAACAAAAGATGGCTTCACTGTTATTCTTAATTAGAAAGCATAACAACAATAAAACAGTAAGATACAATGACAAACTAGCTTACAAAACGTTTATTAACAAAAACGAAAAAGACGAGGCATGGCATACACCACATGCTGTATTATATACCGACTAATAATTACAGAACATTTAGTAAACACTGAGGAATCAAATAAATAAATAAAAGAGAGACTCCATAGCATAACGTGAGGTAAACAGCAAAGATAACAAGCTTTTCAAAATGAAAACAAAAAGAAAAGTAAAACTAAACTTGCTGTCCGTGACAGTGCTTGCATGTTTTTTTTTCCCCCCACAAGAATACCAGCATGTTCACCTTTGGTTTAAGAAGTCATCTTTTACTTTACTTCAGCATGAAAACCATCCATCGTTTCCTCAATATTCGCTTAATTTTTGCTGTGTGCACCTTCGCGCTCCTGACGCGGCGAGTATAAACCAGGCTCTACACTCAAGGTGCTGCGCAGTTCAATTGAGTAGCGCGGTTTCGTTATGGTTTCAGTTCCGTTTGTCATTTGATTTTTCTCATATGCAACAGAAATGGCAGCGCTTATGAGTTAAACAATGCGGTGGTCGCGCCAGTGCGACCGCACACAAAATTTAGTCGCACGGGCAGAAAAAATAATCGCAAAATGCGCCCATTTGGTCGCACTCTGGATCCCTGTGCAGTACAGTATTTATTTATCCTTAGTTGTTCAAATCGCGGTAATCGAATACGGTTATATTGATAATTAAAATATGAAACGTAATACTAACCGTGGGGTATTTATCACGATTTATCGTCAAACCAGTAATCGTTACATCCCTAATAACATTGTTCATAATATGTTTTGTGTTTAGCAGCAGTGTTATTTTAGTAATTAGTAAAAACAGTAGTTATTTTTTATTAATAAGTAGTTATTTTGATTAATATTTTGAATCTGTTTTTACTTTTATATTTTCTTTTTCATTTTAATTTTAGTTATTGTATCATTTTTTGTTTTATGTGTAATTTTTGCTTTGTAGTGCATCATGTTAAACTAAATAAAATGAGAAATGTCGGCAGTAATATATATATTATCATATATATATATATATATATATAACTCTCGGATGGATTGGCATGGTAATGTACATGACAGTGTTAATGTGTTTGGTCTTGGCAGAATAGAGCTGCTACGCTGCTGCTGTGGCAGAGCAAGTACCAAGACTTGCTACTGCCAATACATCCACAAAATGCTGCTGTAAGCATGTAAGAAATAATGCTGCTGCAAATACATGAAATAACCCCCATATAGCAAACATGAATCACCCAGTAGCAGATCTATACAAGTGGAGCTGGGAAAGGTGGAGGATATCTGAAGTGCACTGTCAAACTGCTACGGTCGCACTATCCTATATTTTAATGTTTGACAGCGAGCTCATTGCTCCGATACAGGAGAATCTAAAAAAAAACAATCAATGTGCCTGTGATTCATGATGTCATTATCAGATTAGTTAGACCCATCGTACCTCCACTAGGGTTTCATACAGCACTCTGTGTATGTGTATAAATATGTACAGTGGGTACGGAAAGTATTAAGACACCCTTAAATTTTTCACTCTTTTTTATTTTGCAGCCATTTGCTAAAATCTTTTAAGTTAATTTTTTTTCCCTCATTAATGTACACACATCACCCCATATTGACAGAAAAACACAGAATTGTTTAAATTTTTGCAGATTTATTAAAAAAGGATTACTGAAATATCACATGGTCCTAAGTTTTCAGACCCTTTTCTGTGACACTCATATATTTAACTCGGTGCTGTCCATTTCTTCTGATCATACCTGAGATGGTTCTACACCTTCATTTGAGTCCAGCTGTGTTTGATTAATCTGATTGGACTTGATTAGGAAAGCCACACCCCTGTCTATATAAGACCTTACAGCTCACATGCATGTCAGAGCAAATGAGAATCATGATGTCAAAGGAACTGCCTGAAGAGCTCAAAAACAGAATTGTGGCAAGGCACAGATCTAACCAAAGTTACAAAAAAATTTCTGCTGCACTTAAGGTTCCTAAAAGCACATTGGCCTCCATAATCCTTAAATGGAAGACGTTTGGGTTGACCAGAACCCTTCCTAGAGCTGGCTTTCCGGCCAAACTGAGCTATCGGGGGATTAGAGCCTTGGTGAGAGAGGTAAAGAAAACCCAAAGATCACTGTGGCTGAGCTCCATTGATGCAGTCGGGAGATGGGAGAAAGTTGTGGAAAGTCAACCATCACTGCGGCCCTCCACCAGTTGGGGCTTTATGGTAGAGTGGCCCGACGGAATCCTCTCCTCAGTGCAAGACACATGAAAGCCCGCATGGATTTGTGAGATGGTGAGAAATAAGATTCTCTGGTCTGATTAGACCAAGATAGAACTTTTTGGCCTTTATTCTAAGCGGTATGTGTGGAGAAAATTAGGCACTGCTCATCACCTGTCCAATATAGTTCCAACAGTGAAGCATGGTGGTGTCAGCATCATGCTGTGGGTGTGTTTTTCAGGTGCAGGGACAGGACGATTGGTTGCAATTGAGGGAAAGATGAATGCGCCCAAGTACATGGTTATCCTGGACGAAAACCTTCTCCAGAGTGCTCGACCTCAGACTGGGCCGAAGGTTTACCTTCCCACAAGACAATGACCCTAAACACACAGCTAAAATAACGAAGGAGTGTTTTCACAACAACTCTGTGACTGTTCTTGATGGCCCAGCCAGAGCCCTGACTTAAAAACAAATTGAGCATCTCTGGAGAGACCTAAAAAAATGGCTGTCCACCAACGTTTACCATCCAACCTGACAACTGGAGAGGATCTGCAAGGAGGAATGGCAGTGGATCCCCAAATCCAGGTGTGAAAAATTTGTTGCATCTTTCCCAAAAAGATTCTCATGGCTGTATTAGATCAAAAGGTGCTTCTACTAAATACTGAGCAAAAAGTCTGAATACTTAGGACCATGTAATATTTCAGTTTTTCTTTTTTAATAAATCTGCAAAAATGTAAACAAATCTGTGTTTTTCTGTCAATATGGGGTGCTGTGTGTACATTAATGAGGAAAAAAAAATAACTGAAATGATTTTAGCAAATGGCTGCAATATCACAAAGAGTGAAAAATGTAAGGGGGTCTGAATACTTTCCGTACCCACTGTATATATATATAGCTGAAATAATTTGTAAAAAATATTTTATTTTATTTCAAGTAACAATTTTTTTTAAATGGTTTTCATTTTAGATTTAGTTAACTATAATAACCATAGTTTTGCATAGCGAGTGTGAGAAAATGATCTGTTCCATTAAGTAAGTGAAGCGGCTCAACATTAACCCAATTAAACTTTCATACCCGTTTAAGCATCTTATGCCAATGTCAGGAATGACTAATCTTGTTTTCTTCTAGTTGTCTGTATTTCAATTTGTCAGCGCAGAGTTTTCTAAGCTCTGATGTCAGTTGTTGTCCTCGCTGTGGAGGTGTATCCTGATAAGGGACAGATGGACAGATGTAAGACTCTTACCAAGCTTGAGACTTCCTCCTGGGCACGTTCTGTCTGCACCACTTGGAGTGAGGGGTCAGGTGATAGATCAGCTGCCTGCAGATCTTCTCAGAGGACTTGAGAGCATCAGTCTCCTGAAAAAGCCAGAATGAGGAGAAGCAGGTGATGAAGAGCTATTCTGGGAGACGGGCTGCCAAATAAAGCACCAATCTGAGGGCTTCACTGACAGAGAACCTAAAAAACTTGAATGTTTACCATGTCTAGTGCTATTACAAGGGTTGCAGAGAGGTAAACTGTTCAGGTTAATCTGTCAGTGATTATGATTAGTGTCATTAATAAGCAATAAGCCACAAGAGCCTAAAACCTTTGTTAACATGATAAATTCACTGTTATGTGGCAACAACATGGTAGCAGGTTATTGCTTGTATAAAATGGTATGATAGAAGACACTGCTATTTAACTATTAAGTTTTCAAGAATAATCATTATAAAGTTTCAGTATCAAGTTTGGGGTTGGTAGGATTTTTTAATGTTTTTAGAAGGTCTCTTATGCTCACCAAGGCTGCATTTATATGGTCAAAAATACAGTAAGAATAGTAATTAAAATAACCTTTTTCCATTGGGATATTATTTAAAATGTAATGTATTCCTGTGATGCAAAGCTGAATTTTCAGCATCATTACTCCAGCATTTAGTGTCACAAGATCCTTCAGAAATCATTCTAATATGCTGATTTGGAGTTATTATTATCATTGTTGTGAACATAGTTGTACTGCTTAATAATTTTTGTGTTTTTTTATTCTTTGATGAATAGAAAGAACATCATTAATTTGAAATAGAATCTTTTGTTACATTATAAATATCTTTACTGTCACTATTGATCAACTGAATGCATGCTAAAACGTATTGATTAATTTTCTTGACACTACATCCTATGAAAAAAATCTAAAATGAAATGTATGGAGACATTAAATTAATATTTGATGGGGAAATGTACTTAATTGCTATGAAAATAATGTCATATTGTTAAAATAATCTTAATGGTCCTAAAAAACTTTAGATTCAAAAGCAGTGATTAGTGCTTCAAAGAGTGGTACTCTTCCTTAGCATATAACTTGAGATGAAGATGAGAGTTCAGTTAAAATGTCTTAGTTATTCATGTCATGTTGAACTACTGGGTGAGAGGTTGGTTTAAAACAATATCAAGACCTTCGGTCAACCATGCTTGAAGCCATTTCTGCATCAAAACAGGCTTTGGCTCGCCTCTCTCTCTTTAAACGGATTGGCCAGAGCAGAGCTGAGTAAATCTAATCAGTGCTGAAGCACAACAACGTGAGTGAGTGCATTAAACACAAAGACTGGGCAAAGCCATTGACTGGAGTCGACTTGCTCGTACTATCAATCTAAGAAATGACACGAAATAAACATGTACATCTTAGTGGCCTCCTGACAGCTATTCATTTAAAACAAAGACGCTTGTTGAATCTTTAATGTATAGTAAGTTGGTTTCTGGTAGCAGTGAGTGACAGCAATTATCAGACTACTTTTATTGAACTCCCCTAATAAGACGCCGTCCATTAGTCGATTAGGTCGATCCAGAGGGAGTTTTACTGTCGGAAGAATTTACGTGGACTTTCAATCAGGCACTGAACATTAAGACATTAGCCATAGCTCAATCTCAACTGCCACATGTAATGAAAACTGTCATTGTAAAAGTTACATGAAAAACAAAATCTAGTGCTATGCACCACACAAGCTCTTAAAATTCCTTTCCATATTTCCCATGAGTCCCAGCATGAATACTGCTGCTTCGATTGAGGATCCCCCCCAGCTACTCTCCCGGGACTCAAACTTCATTAGTTGCTGGTGTGTGAGACACACATATCTGTATTTAAGGATTTGCCTGGGGAAGTTCCGCTAAGGTCATGTTCCGCACGTAGATGACGTTAACAGAGACTACAACCTCTCATGAAAAACGACCACACACAGCTGCATATTCTGCTTTCCACTCAACAGAGACCACCTGTGTACCAGATTGTCCTGATCCAGCAAAAACAGTGCTGATTTTTGATACACTGTTGTTCAGAATTTAAGTTTTTTGAATATATTATTGCAATTACATCTTTCTTTTTGACGTTTATTGAAAGTGATATCCATCACTTGAAATTAAATAATAATTCCATTTAATGTTAAAATATATTTATTATTATTTATAAAATAAAATAATTTATTGAATTTAAAGTAAATATTATTTATAATGAAAAAAATCGCAGTTTTTATGAATCTGTTAATAGGACAACATTAAACTTTTAACATCTAAATTAACACTAATACAATGAAAGAAAGAAAGAATATGAGTTGGAAACGGTAACTATTTTGCTGTAAAAAATGCAAATGGAACCAGTGACTTTGGCACAGAGTCTGAACCAGAGACTGGGGGGGGGACAGACATTGCTATATATTAATTTGATGAGTTTTCAATCAGTGAATTGTTTCTTTTTGATCCAGTAAATTAATTTACACAAACTTTCTAAATGAAACTTTCTGACGCTACATATGAGTTCACAATTTAGTTTAGGGACCAATTCTCACTATTAACTATTAACTACGACTTTTTCAAAAAATAAACTCCTAATTTGCTGCTTTATTCAAGTTAGTAAGGTAGTTAGTTTAGGTATTGGGTAGGATTAAAGGATCTAAAATATGGTCATGCAGAATAAGGCATTAATATATGCAGCCAATATGCTAGTAATATGCATGCTAATAATCAATTAGTTAATAGTGAGAATTGGTCACTAAGCTAAAGTGTTACAGAGTGTGGTGAGTTCTCAAACACTCAATAATTTCCTTTTGATCCAGTTCATGTTACTCACACTGTCTGAATAAATTGATTCATTAAATGCATCAGACTTTCTGCAGCTACATAAGCAGCTACATAATGAGTTTTTAATCAGTGAATCATTTCTTTTTAATCCGGTTCACGTACCCAAACGGATTAATTAAAATTAATCCAACTCTACATAAAAGTTAGTATCCCTCAATACTGATTATATAAGTATAACAAAGCGGTTTGGCTTATGGGCAAGACATCTGAATGGCATGAATCCATTTATTTTAGAAGCAAGGTGGCTTTTCTGAGCTCAGTGGGATGGGATTTGCTCTACCTGTCAGCAGGTAACTGGATGTTTATTAAGTCAGAGAGGAAGAAAAGAAGCAGAGAAAATTGAGAGCCCTTCAATCCCTCGCTCTCGTTTTCTGGGTTTACATGATTAGTTCCTCAAGGCTTCTGCTGTTGAAGGAGGCTAGCAAGCATTTTTACAGCCGCCTGCGAGAGTCCAGTTGGGAATAAGAGAAAACTTCACCACAGATCCAGTCTGAATACTCTTTTTGCAATGTTAAAAGCTCCCTCTAATCCCCCCTCAGATCTGATCCAAAACTTTTTCCACAGCAAATACAAAGCTACAGTGCAAATGCTAATTTTTGGTTATGGTGCTTGTGTAACCGAATGTTCCCTTTCAGTCGGTCACTCTCGACGTCACGTCGGTGACCGACGAATTGGGATCTCGCGTAGAGGGACCAATCTACTTCGAGTGTAAACTAAACGAGCCAATGCACATTGGCATGCGATTAATGCATCCAGCTGCTGCTGATCACAGCGTGAGTATAAGTAGGCAGCAGGTGCAGCGCATATTCAGCTTTTCGCTTCGGAGCCGAGCGATCACATCGTTCCGCTCCTGACTACTCTACGGAGAGAAGTCTGAACGAGTTCAGCACGCTCTTTGGCGCTCTTGGTGTTGGTGGTACAGCGCTTCAGCGGTGGTGGTTTCTTGTGTCGAGTGGGTTGCACACATCAGGGTGCACTATCCCCTGTTTGTGTTGAAGGCGGGCATCTCCCTTGTGCGCTCATGCTAAAAGAGCTTTTTCCCTAAAAGATCAATTTCGGGTGCGTCTTTTTAAAGAGGACGTTGCTTGGCAAACTTGACGTTACGTCTTTATAAAGACTATGTGGGTCTTGCTATAGACAACGTATCACTCGGGCGTTTCTGGATGCGGTCGTTACGTGGCGCTGGGTGATGTTCACGATCGCTGCCTCTTGTGTCTGGGTATGAAGCACGCTGAGGTGGCTTTCGTTGATGGCTCATGCTCCCATGGCGGGGGTATGACCATCTCGGAGTTGCGGACCAGACTCTGTTTCCTGCAAGGGGGCGGAGTGCCCGTGCTACTGCCTAGATCTGGGGTTCCCTCTGATGGCAGCCGGGGGTGTCTTTTTTCTGGCGGTGGGTGGACTGGTCTTACGTCACGGTGAGGAATTCCCCTCCGGGATGCCCAAGCCCGCCGGCACTTCGAAACCGGCGGAGCTCTCAAAAAGAGCAGGCTGTACCCTCCCGGGGGGTACCACCTGTTTTTTCTGAGGCTCCCCCCGACGATCGGATGTCGATTGCAGCATCGGAGTGTGAGCCAGAGCTTTCTGGAGAGGAAGATTCGGCTGTGCTGCTGCTCTCTGGGACTGTAGCAATGCCTGAATTGGATCCGGAAATAATGGTTATGCTTTCCCGGGCCACCGTAGGGGTAGGTCTCGAGTGAAGACTTTCACCGTGTCCCGAGCCCTCATGGTTGCACGATTGGTTCCCGGGGCGGTCCGCGCTGGTTCTCAGCGCCCCGCCTCTGTGCCTTTCTTCCCGGAGGTGCATGAGGAGCTCAACGGGTCGTGGACAGCACCTTTTTACTGCCGGAAACTGATTTGCTGTATCCTCCTCCCTCACCACCCTCGATGGTGGTGAAGCTAGGGGGTATACAGGGGCCCCCCCGGTGGACGGTTGCAATGCAGTTGTGTCCTGATACCGCCTCCAACCGGCAGGGAGAAACGTGCCTCCCCTCCCGGGTCTGTAGGAACTCGACTGCCCAGCGATGCCTATACGACCTGTGGAGAAGCTGCACAAAAAAATCCGCCTTACACGCTACGGCGTGATTGCAAGTGCACCAGGCCAAGGCACTGAGGGACTTGCACGAGGGTGGTCACGACCTGGAAGTTCAGAGAGAACTCCGCACCGCGGCGGACCTCGCGCCACGAGCGACGAAGGTTACGGCGCGGTCTCTGGGTCGTGCCATGTCCACTATGTTGGTCCAGGAGCGCCAATTCTGGCTGTGACTGGCTGACATGCACGAGACGGACAAGACACGATTCTTGAACGCCCCCTTTTCGGCGATACGGTGGAGAACTTGCCCAGCAGTTCCCCGCTGACCAAAGCAGACTGAGGCCATCAGGTACATCCTGCCGGTGTGCAGCTGCTGCCGTCGCCGAGGGCGGCCCCCCTGCCACCGCCAAACAAGAGCAGAGCTCCTGCGGCCTCCAGCAAAGCTGTGCCGTGTAGCCAGTCGCAGGGCAGCCGCCCCGCCCGTCCAGGCCCCCGCCAAACCTGGTGGCAAGCGAGAGAGCAAGAGGCCGGAGACGGGCGACCCGAGTGGAGGGACGTGCTCTTCAGTAGATGGTAAGCACACCACTCCCTCCCCGGAGGAGGGCCGGGTGGAGAATCTTTTCATCTTTTTCCGCCATTGACCTCTCTGTCGGTGGTACCCAAATTCTCGACAACGAGCAATTCCTCTATTTTTTGGGTCCCCAGAGGGGACGGGGGTTGTGGACGATCTAGTACGTATCACACTCACCCTCCTCTCTCGCCAGTGAGCAGCAGTGGGCGGATCGGGAGGACGAACCAACGGACTACCCACGCACCCTCTGCTCAAACGCAGGTCAGTGTTGCACACACTCAGACCCCGCCTCGGACCGGCAAAGAGACGCCCGGGCCGGGTCCCTGCGTTCCTTTCACGCTGCCCCGCGCTGTTACGCCTGTAGTTCCGTTGATGCCACTTTCGCGGTGTCTGGGAGCCTGGCTAGAGCTACCCAGCTCGTCTCGATGGCTCCTTCGAACCCTCAGGCTCGGCTATGCGATTCAGTTCGCCCGGCGCCCTCCCAAGTTCAGGGGCGTCCACTTTACGTCAGTGAAAGCAGCAGATGCCCCTGTCTTGCGTGCAGAGATCGCAGTCCTACTGGCGAAGGACGCGATAGAGCCGGTCCCTCCAGCCGATATGAGGTCGGGGTTTACAGCCCTTACTTTATTGTACCCAAGACAGGCGGTGGGTTGAGACCTATCTTGGATCTGCACTTCTTGAACCGGGCCCTTCACAGGCTCCCGTTTAAGATGCTCATGCAGAAATGCATCTTCAGGTGTATCTGTCCCCGAGATTGGTTCGCAGCGATCGACCTGATGGACGCGTACTTCCATGTTTCGATCCTTTCGCGCCACAGGCCATTCCTGCGGTTTGCGTTCGAGGGGCGGGCATACCAGTACAAGGTCCTGCCCTTCGGGCTGTCCCTGTCGCCCCGTGTCTTTACGAAAGTTACGGAGGCAGCCCTTGTTCCCACGAGAGAGCAGGGCATTCGCATCAACTACCTCGACAATTGGCTCATACTCGCCCAGTCTCAGGATCAGTTGTGCGAGCACAGGGACTTGGTGCTTTCAAACCTCAGCCTGTTGGGCCTTCATTCACTGGGACAAGAGCAAACCTCCCCGACGCAGAGGATCTCTTTCCTCGGTATGGAGTTGGACTCGGTCGAACAGATAGCACGCCTCACGCAGGAACGTGCTCCGTCGGTGTTGAACTGCTTGAATACATACCCCCCCCCCCCCCCCCCCCCCCCCCCACCCCCCCCCCCCCCCCCAAAAACCCCCCTCAAGAAGCAGGATGGCGGTTCCACTGAAATTGTTTCAGAGGCTCCTGGGGCATATGGCGGCCACGGCGGCAGTCACGCCACTGGGGCTACTCCATATGAGACCGCTGCAGCACTGGCTCCATGGCCGAGTCCCGAGGTGGGCGTGGCAACGCGGCACCTTCCGGGTCCAGGTGACAACGGCCTGCTGCCAAACCTTCACCCCGTGGGCAGACCTTGCGTTCCTCCGGGCAGGAGTGCCCTGGAGCAGGTCTCCAGGCATGCTGGTTGCACAGATGCCTCAACCACCGGCTGGGGGGCCACGTACAACGGGCTTGCATTGTCAGGGGTTTGGACGGGGCCCCAAACAACACTGGCACGTCAACTGCCTCAGAGTTACTGGCAGTGCACCTTGCCTTGAGCCGTCTCAAAAGGCGCTTATGAGGCAAGCATGTACTAATCTGCACGGACAACACAGCGACCGTTGAGTACATCAACCGACAAGGTGGTCTGCGCTCCCGTCGCTTATCGCAACTCGCTCCTCTGGAGTTAGAAGCATCTGAGGTCGCTTCGTGCTGTTCACATTCCTGGGCTGCTCAACCTGAGCTCCGACAGCTTTCCCCGAGCTGGTTCGCCCGGGAGAATGGCGACTCTACCCTGAGACAGTCCAGCTGATTTGGAGATGTTTCGAAGCCGCTTAGGTAGACCTGTTGGCCTCTCCAGAAACCTCTCACTGCCAGTTGTTCTTTCGCCCTGACCGACGGAACACTCGGCACGGTCGCTCTGGCACACAGCTGGCCGCGGGTCCTTCGCAAGTATGCGTTTCCCCCAGCGAGCCTTCTTGCACAGTTGCTGTGCGAGTTCAGGGAGGACGAGGAGCAGGTCTTGCTGGTGGCCTATTGGCCTTCCCGGACTTGGTTCCCAGGACTAATGCTCCTCGCGTCAGCCCCTCCCTGGCCGATTCCTCTGAGGAAGGATTTACTGACTCAGAGACGGGGCACCCTTTGGCACCCGCGTCCAGACCTCTGGAAACTTCATGTCTGGTCCCTGGACGGGACGCGGAGGTTCTGTGTGGCCTACCCCAAGAGGTAGTTGACACCAACACTTCAGCGAGAGCACCGTCTACGAGACTTACGCTTTGAAGTGGAACCTGTTCGTTGAGTGGTGTTCTTCTCGCCCTGAAGACCCCCGGAGATGCCCGATCGGTGTTGTGCTGTCCTTCTTGCAGCAGGGTCTGGAGCGAAGGCTGTCTCCCTCCACCCTTAAAAATTATGTCGCTGCAATCGCTGCTAACCAAGACCCCGTAGAAGGGAAGTCGCTGGGAAAGCATGACCTGGTCGTCAGGTTCCTTAAGGGGCGAGAAGGTTAAATCCTCCACGGCCCCCCTCTATCCCCTCTTGGGACCTGAGTCTGGTGCTCGCGGCACTACAGCAGGGCCCATTTGAGTCTTTGCAGACGGTTGAGCTGAAGTTCTTTTCGATGAATACTTTGCTCCTGCTGGCATTGGCCTCTACCAAGAGGGTGGACCGCACTCATTTTGGTCAACGCTTCGTGCCTAAGTTCGGGCCGTCTGCATTCCCAGGTAACCCTGTATTCCCCGGCCTGGGGGGGGGGGGGGGGCTACTTGCCCAATGTTCCGCTACTCCCTTCAGGGATCAGGTGGTGAACCTCCAAGCGCTGCCCTCGGAGGAGGCAGACCCAGCCCTAGCTTTGCTCTGTCCCATCCGAGCCTTAAGGTGCTACGTAGACCGGACGCAAAGCTTCAGGACCTCAGACCAGCTCTTTTTCTTTCACGGAGGCCGGCAGAAGGGGAATGCCTTCTCTAAGCAGAGGATGGCCCACTGGTTTGTGGATGCCATCACCCTGGCTTATTAGGCTCAGGGTGTGCCCTGCCCGCTCAGGTTTCGAGCTCACTCAACTAGAGGTGTTGCATCCTCCTGGGCGCTGGCTTGTGGCGCTTCGCTGACAGATATTTGTAGGGCTGCGGGCTGGGCGACCCCTAACACATTCGCTAGATTCTATAGCCTTCGTGTGGAGCCGGTATCCTCCTGTGTTCTCACCTCAAACGGGTAGAAGCACTGAGAGGCCCCGGCTTCGGGTCGGCTTACAAAAACCACTCCAGAGAATCCATTTAGTAGACCCTGTTGAGTTCCTCCATACCCTCGGCAGCCAGACATGGCGGACCGTCCGGCGCCAGGCCTTCACTCGCTGAATCCGCGAGAACCGGTAGAAGGCTGGGTTCCATATGTAGAGGCCTAAGTGGTTCCCATATGTGTAAATTCCATGGTATAGCCTCAGAGCCCGTGTTTTCCCTGCAGACTTCTGCCATTCCATGAGGGTTCAATCACCTCCATTCTTCCCTATGCACCTAAGGGATGTTCATATGTGTCTTGCTTCCGAAACCTGGGGGTGGTGTCCTTCGGGATGGTTCGAGCTTCCGTAACGCCCCTGTTCCAATTAGAACGGGTACGTTTTCCTAGTGTTATCCAGTCTTACTCAGTGGGTAGTGCCATCGTAGCTGTAGCTGGTCCTCTTGTGCAGGCCCTGGCCTACGCCAAAAAGTAGGGGCGCAGGTGGCTTCCACAGGACACTGGAAGGGGCAGTAGCTGTGGCCTTTTGGTAGGATCCCAATTTCGTCGGTCATCCGACGTGACGTCGAGAGTGACCGACTGAAAGGGAACGTCTCGGTTACGTATGTAACCCTCGTTCCCTGAAGGAGGGAACGGAGACGTCACGTCCCGTCGCCACAGCTCCTGTACCACCGCTGAGCGGCCGGGTCACCGGCTCGGCTCCTCAGCGAAAACCTGAATATGCGCTGCACCTGCTGCCTACTTATACTCACGCTGTGATCAGCAGCAGCTGGATGCAATAATCGCATGCCAATGTGCATTGGCTCGTTTAGTTTACACTCGAAGTAGATTGGTCCCTCTAAGCGAGATCCCAATTTCGTCGGTCCTCCGACGTGACGTCTCCGTTCCCTCCTTCAGGGAACGAGGGTTACATACGTAACCGAGACGTTTTTCTAGGATTGTATTACATTAAATGGATAAAATAAGAAGCAGAGGCAGAACAGTCTATCTATCTATCTATCTATCTATCTATCTATCTAGCAGCTAGCTATCTATCTAATGTCATATCGATCTATCATTCCTTCTGTCCATAATGCCTGTAAACTTTCTAAAGGCATTTTAAGTCTTTTTTCAAACTTTTTAAACAAAGATTTGTCAGTCCAACGTTTAAAGTTTGTCTTGCTTTTCAAATTACAGTTAAATGATTTTCCATTTTAATTGACATCCATTCCAATTTGAACTGCAATTCTGCATCGTTTGCTACCTCATTTCAAATTAAATACAAATTGAGTAATTGAACTGGAATTTGAAATGGGAATTTTGATTCTAAGTCAATGAGTTGCATCCTAATTCAGTCTATTACAATTGTTTATGCTCATGATGTGCTCCTGTTCTTACTTTAGCGAGCTTCACATTGATTTACTGTCAAAATGGGCCATTGCAATACGTGACGGAATCGAAAGGCAATGTCAGAGCCAGCCATTTAGTTGGTGACCTCGCTTTCATTCTTAATCAGGGAGAGGAGTTAGGTTACTTTAGGCTACCCAAAATGTCAGCTATAGTGGGAATCTTCCTTTATCAGACATGCAAACTGACTGACAAAAAGTTTGCCCTGTACTAATTTTTATATGAGAAATATGCAATCCAGGTACACTGGATAAATGTGACTGTGGCTGAAAAAATGACATTATGTTGTTTCTTTCATGTTTCATGTTTCGCAAAATTTCAAGTGAATGTCAATTTTAACAGCGCTTAAGGTACATTTGGTTTTATCCAAAATGTGAATCTGTTTTAATTTGTTAGTTGTTATACATATCACACTAGTTGGGATATGAAAAGTCTGGTGACATGCGCTACAAAATGAATGCTCTATCAGGTTTGGAAATAACACACCACCAACACTAAACCCTACCTTAAACCCAACCAATAGTGTTAAAAAAGCAAACATGAGATAAAAATGCTCTTTTTCCCACAGTTTTCAAAGCACAATGCAAAACTGTGACATTTCATTCACTGATGCAATTCAGTCGGTAGCGCTAAACCCGGAAGTGCATATACTTACTTTCCAGCAACCCGCCAAAATAAAAGCCTGCTGATATTACAGTGCTGTACCAGGTGAGCTACTGAGCAGGTTTACTGTGTCAGAAAAGCCACACATATGGATCTGGTTATGTGATATAACTGTCAAAACGTTTTCGTTTAAAAATCATGCACTATGGTAAAAGTGTTTTGAGGTCATAACATAGTATTGCACAAAAATAATATGCTGTTAAGAAATAATCTGCCCTTGTTATAATAATTTGTGTGAAAAGGAATAAAACTAGTGTTCATTTCAGCTGGAAACTGCAGTCAGTTGTATGTATAGGTATGTTTTTGGAGTTTTGCGCATTTTTCTAAAGAATCTATGTTGGAAACATGACATCTTGATTCAATTTGTTATTCAAAAAAAGTCTTGAAAGAAAAGGACAAGCCATGCCCGTTCAAGTGGATCTATTATTGGAAAGTGCTCCTCTTGCTGCCCTTTCTGTCCAATTAAGTCCAAACAGAACTGTGGAATTTCAGCATGGAATGAAAACATCACTGATGGCTCTCTTGAGCAAAATAAAGGTCAGTGTCATCTTTCTGTACTTCTGACGTTTTGCAAACTAATTTAGGACGGTACTGAAGCATGAGCGCCCAAACTCCAGTCCTGGCCATGGGATGACAGCTGCCTGTGGTCTTATACAGGCGGCGGAGCTGTAGAATTGTCCAGCCAAGCCTCTTACCGCCAGCTAAAAATAAATGCTCTACATATCATGGAGACTGAGTAATGAACATGTGCACAGGTTTTGGCTCAAGCTAAAGCAGGGATCCAGAGTTAATGTTGATAGCTGTGAGCTGGTATCGAGTCAAACCCTTCGACTAGCCACCTCGTGTGTTTGTGTTTACGATCATCTTCGTTTATTAGCACTGGTGGCTTACCCTCTTTGGACACTGCATGTCTCGGGCCAAATTGAGCAAAAGCTCGTGGGAAATTGGATCCACTAGGTTGAGGAAGGCAGCGTTCTTGTAGAGGATGTCGTTGAGAGATGTTCCTTCAAGACCCAGGTCCTGTCGAGAAAGAACAAGAGAGAGCGAGAGAGATTGTTAAGCATGTAGGATTACAAATGCGAGTAAAGGTCACAGATAAACCTCGATATTAAACAACTTAATCCTTTCCAATCTCCATTCGAGAGATTACACGAGGGTTTTTTTTGAATGACATAGAGAAAAAGTAATCTTTCCATCCTGTTTAGAAGGAAACTCTAAATAGCAGTCGAACTGCTTGTTGATCTATTGCTGGACTAGCACTGCTAACCTTTAAGTCCAGCTTCTTTAAGTATGGCAGAGAAAGTGTGTGCAGACACAGTGACAGCTTATTAGCCAGGCTTATCGTAGACAGCTAAAGTGTTTCCCCCCCACTGAACAGCCAAGGCAAGCGAGTCTGATACGACCATCAGGGAAAGAAAAAAAAATCAAGAAAAAATTCCCCGAGGATGATGTTTCTTGTTTAATCCATCGGCTAGTGGAATTAGTAGGGACAAAGTGAACGTATAGAAGTGAATACAGAGGGCGAAATACATTTGATGCCTCCAGGCAAACATAGCATCACAAAGCAACAACTACACCACCCTGTGAGTCAATTCAAAGACAGATCCCACAGAAATTGATGAAGAAACTGGCAGGAGGAGGAAAGCTGAGTCCAGGGAAGTGGAAACCTCCCTTTGGGTTGCACGCTGATATTCTGTTTCTCAGGGATTCCCAGACATCTGGAAGCTCCTCCAAGCCCTCTGTTTTCCATCTGCAAAGCTTTAGCATTTCTGTTCTGCAGTACTTTTTGAACACTGTAACCAAATGAATATGATTTCACTGTAATTTAAAAAACGCTTTTGTATAAAGCCTTTAGTGGAATTTCTTTGGGGGCAAAAGCTCTTTGTGCTTTGTATCTTTACAAAATGACAAGAGCAGGTGGAAATAAAAAGCTAGTTAACCTTTGCTCAGTAAAAGATTGAGAGTTACTATATTCTCTGATGCAGCTTTTCAGCTGTTCTTTTTTTCCTTCAAATAAAACGGTTTAATTTCCTGAAGGATGACGTCATTTAGGAACTAGCTTTTGTTAAAGAAAAAAGGGCAAAAGTTTTTGTTAGTTAAATAATAAAAGACAGAAAAACCTATACAGCAATATTTGAAAATGTTTTGATCAGAGAAAGAAAAAATTAAGAAACAAAAATAGCAAAATCCACTTAAACCAAAGCAGTGAAATTATTTAAAATTAATCCCTGTGCTTATTTAATTGTTATTTTAATATTATATTATACACTATAATAGTATTTTTTAACATTTTGAAATAGCTTTTTATTTTTATATTTTCAATTTTACTTGAAAGTTTTTGTACTTTTGTTATGTGCTTATGTAATTTGTATTCGTTTTTGCATGTATTCGTAATATTTCTTTAAAGCTTTTCATTTAATATTAACATTTTATTTTGTTTCAGCTTACTGTTTCAATGACTGAAAAACACTGTTCATATTTTCAGTTTTAGTTAAGAATAACAACACTGATTGTGATAAAAGTTAACTAACTCATTTGATTTCCATCTTTATCCAGCATATTAAGACCAATAAATGATGGGGACATGAAAATATATGACCCAGACCCAGACAATATAGGCAAAGCAGTGTCATATCTGGGAGATTAAAGTCAAAGAGACATCTTTTTAAATTCAATACAACCACAAAATCTTATAGCATTGACATCCACTGCATGTGCTCAGTAGAGCATGTAAGCAGAGTTGTTTCCTGAGTTTGCTCAATGAGAGTCAACGGCGGAAAATGAATTGCACTCATTAGGGCACAGGAAGAGCTACAGCAGAGATAAGGGATGTTGTTTTTGTCCTCCTCTCTTTGGTTCTTTTTTACTCTCTCTGGGGCAAAAGGAAGCATCCCACTTCATCATTTTGACCCCCAGTTGATTAACATCCAATCCATTTTTCCCGGAACAGAAAAGCTGCTTTTCAACACGCAGAAATTAATTTCTTTCAGCAATCTACGGTCTTAAAAGGTAGCAAGATTGATATTTTAAATCAAATGGATAAAAAAAAAACTCCCATGGACAAACACTGAAGAAGGGACTCGAGCCATGAGAATTCAGGGTAGCCTAAACAACCATAGGGATCTACAATAACATAGTAATTGTTGTTTTAAATATATGCGAGCTGACATTGTCGATATCATTTGCAAAAAAAACAAACAAACAATAACACATTTGTTCAAAAGCATTCACTGCAAGATGAAACTTATTAGAATGCAGTTAAAATGCCCCTATAATCAGTGGTGCACATAAGTGGTACGCAGGTGCGCATGCGCGACCAAAAAAAAAAAATGCGCTGTGTAAATTTGCGTACTGACATGGTTGACAGCTGTTAATGCACAATTACCATTTTAGATCGACAAACTGTAGTACTGTATAAGATTTCTATTCAAACTGAATAGATAACGAATGCGAGTGCTACCTGGCTCCAGGGGTGTTCAAACCACAATAATACCAAACCGTATTACTATTCATTCCTTTGTACTGCGCATTCAGATCGGTAGCGCTTTTAAAAACAACACCGGAAAGGCGACATAAACTAACTTCCGGCCACCCCCAAAACAACCTGCATGATCAGTTTACGTTTTGAAATGATGAGAGAATGGGTAGCACTTTACAAAAATGGGGAAGAGCGAATAGTTATCGATTTGTATTTTTTCAATGTTACTATACTAGGCACTAGATAGGTAGTATTGGTATATCTAATAGCTTAATGAAGAAACACGTTTTTAGTCAACCCATAATAATATTATAGTTAGCACACGTTTATTAGTTAGTTTATTGTCAGGTTTAATACTAAAACATTAAACAATAAAGTGCAACAAATATTATCACTACGATTATTTTGTTTTATATAGTTATTTAATGGGTTGACACTATGGCAGTGTAAGGACCAAAACCAAAATCTCCAGTTCTCTTATGAGACCTGTAAAACTGACGTTAATTAACGGTAAAGCCGTAAAAAGGCTACAGTAAAAAAACCTTTTAAATGGTTAACCGGTAAATTCCCCCTACTATTCCGGGGAACAACTGTATTGGACATTAGTTGGAACGGTAGTATAAGAGAAAAAGAAGGAACAGAAAAAAAAAACGAAGCCTTTTGGGAGTAAAAGACCGTATAATTTACAGTGCATAACCGTAAATGGACATTCCCAGAATTCCCTGCGTTACAGTTCAAATTTTATGTTTTTTTGTTGAAACACCACTATGTTTCTTCTTAGTTTTTTCTTATCAGTTTTTGTTTTGTATATTAGGGTTGTGTGTTAAACCTAATATTGTTAAATGGATGTTTTTTGCATTATTTCAGTTTCATGTGTGGGTTACCATGATGTTGTTAGCACATGTGTGTGCATAGCACACGATGCACGCTGTCTAATCTTTTATTATTGAAAAAGCATGCTTGAGAAAAATCATGAAATACCATCACTTATCTAGTTTGTAGATACAAATAGTGCCCATTTTTGTATCATATTAGATGACGTGTAAAAAGGGTGAATATGATTATAACCTGTGAATAACACCAACCTCAGAAGTAAGAAAATACTTATTCCAGACCATAAGCGTTATACGAGATACACAACAAAGGAACATGCATGACCGGCGATTTGGAAAGGGTTACTGTAATGAGCCATCATACCAACAAAAAAAAATTGACCTTCTAAACAATAACGTGGAAAAAATATTAAAGGGGACTCAACAAAATAATTAGTACCCGGGCATAGAATCAACCAGGTTTGACACACCACTGGACCATGGTACTAGAAGAAGAGAATCCAAATGGATAGTTTCGTAAAACTGGAGAACCATTGATTCAAAGATTTGCAGTTTCTATAATGGTTATAATTACGCCAGGATGGGAAGGATATATAAATGGGCACAATTTATGAGAAATTTCGCAGGAGGGGGGGAGCATTCGTTGACCCCGCACACTTTTCATAATGCAACTTTAAGTTATAATATCGCAAGTTTGAGACGCGGCATTTCTTCCGTTTCGTTCTGTTTTTTTTTTGTTTGGTTGGCAGGTAGGAGTGAATATTGGAGATAAAGAGAGCCATTTGTGGTTTGCTTTTCATCATGTGAAACATCATGCAGCAGCAGCAACAGCCTGTAGTTCTGTGTAAGAACTAGATAATCTGCTTTATTAATAAATGATGTATTGTACCTTTCTAAGCAGTTTCAACACACCGATGGCTTGTTCCACCTTCTGCTCCTTCAGCAGGGTTTGGATCTCCCGAACCCAAGCCACTCTCCGGACATACGGGCTGGGACTGGATTTGCGCAGCATTCCGGGGAGCTTGTCGGACTTGAGCATCAGTGAACTGAATAAAAACTCTCCTCTTCCCCCTCTCCTCTTCTCCACATCCCGCTCATGATGCTGTCCCCTCCGAAAGAAAGTCGTCTGGCTGTCCAAACTACTTTGTCTGGTCAACTTCGATCCCATGCTTCAACTTCCCTATTTCAGTATCAAATAATACAAAGATTATAAGATCATAAAGCATGAGTAAAGTAAACCTCATAAGCTCTCTTTAGTGAGTGCGCGCTCATAATTACACTTCGTCGTGTTCAGTTGCTCGTGTAGAATCAAATTGATCAAGTAAAATTCAGATTGAGCGCACGAAATAATTTAAATGTCACTTTCTCCGCGTTTCTCGTGCCCCTGTGCACCTCCGCTGTGTTTGTGTTCTTCCAGGCTTCCCCACATGCCACGCCCATATCTCAATCGCTGTCCAATCAGAGCTCTCGATTTCCACATGTGTTTACAGGAGACTCGGCTCCGCCCACTTTCAACAGCTCAGTGTTTGTTGGGAAGCCCTTTCTGTGCTGTCAGCACGTAAACTACTGTATTGGTATCGGGTTACTAAAAATTCTGTAATAGTAACCATCAATGCAACCATAAAACGAACAATTTCAGAGAAATATTTCTAGTGATTCACACAAATAAACCTTGTTATCGAATGACAGTATTAAAAGATGTAAAACGGTACGTGGTTGTTCAGAAAATACGCGTTTTAATTTTTCGTTAATGCCTTAATCTGTCACAGATTAATCTTAATCTTCGCACGAAGGTGCTGAATTTAATACAGAAACTATAGGATGCATTTTCTTTTTGTTTTCTGTAGCCTATGTGTTTTACCGAAAAAAAACCCCTCTCCAAACAATTCGGCGAGTTAGTGAGACGTCCGAATGATTCAGACTGAATCGAATCAGATCGTTTGAATCATGATAAAGAACCGATTCAGTAAAGTGATTCACTCGCGAATAGGTTAGTTGCGATTCTGAACAGAGTCGACTGGAAATACGAACACGCGACTAGTTGCTGTGAAAATTATTCTCGTGTCGGCCTTAATCAGTTTTATTTAACTAAGCTTAAGTAGGCTAAACAAAGCAGTTTGAACTAAACGCACAGGCCTACTGAAATTAACCAAAGATGGCGTCGTAGGTTGTCGCCATGCAGTGTTTTGATTTGTACATGGTACCAACAGTAGGCTAGTTTAAAGAGTATGGTTAGACTTCTGTTAGCAGCTAAATGTACACAGTACAAATCACTCCTTATGTAGCTAAATCATATAACTGCCAAAAAAATAGTACAGAGACATCTAATGATTCAAAATCTAGATATTTGGATTTCTGGACATGTACCATGGTGTTTTTTTTGGACATGTTCACTGGAAGTGTGTGTTGAGTAAAGGCATTGCAGAGGCGTGTTAGACCAGTAAACAGAGGTTAGAGGTTTTTTTTAATGTCTACATTATATGGAACATTAACTTCCCATAGTTAATCATTCACTAGAACTAGGCAAATATAATAGATTACAACTTGAACGGCTTAACCATTCAAAGATTACATGCGTGAATGCAAGTGATACAACAAAAAGCACCATGTAGCTGTGAAAAGTTTGCTAGTGTTGTTCAGTGTTGCCAATTTGGGGATTTTGTCGCCAAATTGAGCTACTTTCCCATTGTAGCTGCGACTTTGTTTTTTTTTTTCAAGGAGCTATTTTAGCTATATTTAAATAAAACTAGCGATTTTTTTGGAGATTTTTTATTTTTTACTTGGCCACTCCCATGCCGTAGGCCCGTGACCTCTCACGTTTGCTCTCAATCATGCCAGTAACGTTAGGTGATATGCGTTTATGGCAAGCCGTTTTGACTTTTATTCATTCTCAGGATATGAATTCTTGATATCAACAATTCAATTTTCACTAGTTAAAATGTTTATTCTTGATATCAGGAATTAGATTTCTACTAGTAACAATGGCCAATCTTTGGCCAATGCTGACGCTAAAACGAGGATTGTGGGAAAACCAGATCTCATTAATATTCATGATCTCATTACCATAGCTATTCTTACCTGTAAAAATGGCATTTCTACATATCTGTAAATGTATTTTTACTAGTTAAAATGTTATTTAAGATATCAGTAATTCTATTTTCACTAGTTGCAAGGGCAATTTCAGATATCAACTGCCTTTGTTGATATCAATAATTACTTTGTTACTAGTAAAAATGTGAATTCTTGATATCAAGAATTCAGTTGTTACTACAGTAGTTGAAATGTTAATTCTTGATATCAGTAAATGTATTTCAACATGTTACATTTGTTATTTTTGATATCTAAGAATATATTTGTGATATCAATATAATTTCTGATATCTAAAATGGCTTTCTTACTAGTAACAATCACATACATGATATCAGAAATGAACATCGTCACTAATGACAATTAAATTGTTGATATCAAGAATAGACGTCTGTACTAGTAACCATGTGATTACTGATATCAAAAATAAAGGTTTTTACTAGTAAGAATTGTATTTCTGATATGTGAAATTGGAATTTCAACTAGTAAGAAATCAATTCTTGATATCAACAATTGAATTTGAATGGCAGTCTGGTGACATTTAACTAGTGAAAATACAATTACAGATATCAGGAATTATCATTTTTACTAGTTGAAATGTAATTCCTAATATCAAGCATTAACATTTTAACTAGTGAAAATGTAATTCTTGATATCAAGAATTAACATATTTACTAATGGAAATTTAATTCTTGATATCAGATATGCATTTCATTTAACTAGTAAAAATTAATGTTGATATCAAGAATTCAATCCGAGATGCCTAAAAAAGTCAAAAGGGACCGGGCATGCCCATAGTAGGAATATCTATCACAGATGAAGGAATAAATGCAAGATTGTTGCAGATATACAGAGTTTCAGAAGAGTTTCAGAGCAACGCTATCTACTGATTATCTAACGTAAATGACATGTCCAATCTGTTTCAAGAATAAAGTTCAAGAAATATATATATTAAATATTAATAAATTGGTGCGGGGATATATGCTTTCATCAGTTTTATGATAAACGGACTCAATAATTCATGCGACTACAGTAAAAAAAGCATTTACTGTCTAAAACCCAGATGTGGCTATTATTTGGATGAAGGAAGGTTAGACTCAACCCGAAAAACAGCGACAGTCTTTGACTTTAATATCCACGAACACAAAAGTTATGCCACACATTATGCACAGTCATGGCACACCAGATATGAGTGTAGAGGACACAGTGCATTCATCGGTCAGTGTGTGCGGGATGCAGGATTTGATTCAGTTTTTAGTAATAAGTGTGTGTGATGAAATACGTTGTATGAATAAAGTTATTTGTTCTTGGAGATCATAATATCTCATCTGTGTAATTTTTGGGAGCAGACAGGGATGCACTGGTGGACAAATAAAACAAATTACCAACATTATGTGTCTTTTGTGTCTTTCCATCATGTTTGATGTGCTTGCAGATCACAAGCATTTCCCTAATTTCACTTCAGAAATTTTTGTTATATTTAATCTTTTGTTCTATTTTTTTATATTGTCATCATTTGTAAAGTGTATATATGTATATTTACTTTCTTTTACCTTTACCAAATGTACCTGTATTTACTTTGTTTTCATATTTGGCGACTTTTTTGTGAAAAATGGAGACTTTTGAGGGTGGTTCTAGAGATTTTCTGAGGGAGGGGTTTGGCAACGCTGGTGTTGTTTTTTGCAGACGTCATTCTGCTGTGATTGTGGCACAGGTGGGTTTACCATCACCACTCAACCTGTGCCCTTTACAGTGTCAATAAAACAATTATGGATGATTTGACGGTGTGATTTGGTTAAAGTTTGATGGCTGTAGTTAGACATTGAGAGCCAGAGGTTCACAGCTTTGGCTCAGTCAGCCTGCGGAAAGGAGGCTCATTCTGTGGGTGACTACAAGAGGCCTGTGAAGTTTTTAGGTAGGTGATACTCCCTATACTCAAACATCAATGTACATTAAACTCATGAGTTATGAAATTAACGGAATCATCACAAGAGTATTTTCACACACAAAGCAAGGAGAAAAATATGAGAAAAAGCAGAAATGTTGTGCAGCATCCTTCCCGTTGTTGTGTCTTTTATGTTGGAACACACACTGAACTCTGAGGATTGTAATTTGTGCTCTTTTGTTGCGATTTGTAGGAGGAAATAACACAATGTTTTCTGTGTGTGTGAGAAAATTCTAGTCTCTTGTGTGGTGGGTTTAATTTTGTTGGCTGCAGGCACTGCAGGTTTCTCTGAGATGTTCTGCAGTTCGTTCCCACACACAGCACAGTCTGACAGGATTTAATGTGGACAGTAGCAGGGCTTTGAAACTATGAAAAGGCACTTTTCTGAGGAGGATTTCACTTCATACAAGGCTTTTTTTATTCCAAGTTTTCAAATTATAAATGCATGAAATCTTGCTGCCTTTGGCAGGGATACATAAAGCTACATTAAGCAGCATAAAATGTAAAATAAGAAAGAGCCAGGATGCATTCTGTTAGTCTTTATAGTGCTCATTTTGTTCTCAAATGATACAGAATCAGGAGTTCATTTACACTGGGAACCAATGCAAGTGTACAATGATCAAATGAGCAATACAAGCATGTTAGTAGCAAAACTAGACTAGAAACAGCAGTAATGGAGAATCGCTAACAGCCAACTAACAGAGAACAATTTATTATGCTTTTTTTGAATGCATATTCTTTGCAATTATGCCTTGACTATGTATTTAGCCAGAAAGTAGAAAACGTTGTAAGTGTATTCAATCTCCAGCTGTTAGATCTGCTGTTAGTATTCTGTTTTATGAATTATGTTGTGTTACATAATGGTTAGAAACGGTTGAAGGGCACCTTTAAGCACAACTTACATTGTACAATCATTGATTGCAAAAGTTAATATGACCAGGTCATGGTTATATGATAATACACAAGCCCCATTTATCTTATCTGTTAGGTACAATTAGTCAATGTTCTTTTCATTTCACTTAACAGTTATGTGTTTAAATTCAGTAATTCATTTTGTTCAGTTTCACTTGAAGGTTCACTTGATTGTTTCAGCTTGGGCTTTTCACACTGTGCTTAACCTTGGGTTATTGTTGTTCAAAACCCCAATTTTAACCCACCTCTGCTCTCAAAACCACCCCCCGTGTGTTAATTAACGGGCATTCCGGGTTATGGAAACCCCTGTTCTTTTTGCCTAGGTTATACCCACACCTTATGTCAATGCTAAGTCGTTGTGTAACCATAGCCAGGGTACCCCCCCACGCACTTTCATAACCACTCTTTGGTAATTTCGACCCACCTGCCCCAGGTAAAGGGTAAAGGAATCCTGGGTTAACTTGTGTCATGATTCCCGCTGCTCATAATTTACCTGGAGTTAACATTTAACCCTGGGTATCCATAAGCTGACATTTCACACTGTATATGGCTAGAACCCAGGTTATTTTTCTCATTTGCATATTTAAGGTGTCAGTGTTTAAATTCACATACTTGTTTTACCTCCTCCACATTCAAAAAAACAATGAGAAGCCAGGTTATTATTCTACTTTTGAAATGTATGTTCCGTGTCGGAATGTGTGTTTTTGTTTTGGTCTGTGTGACTCAGCCCACTGCCAATTTACCCATTATAGTATTTCAACACACCGGGTTGCCAGCTGAAAACACCACGGATCAGTGTCCCCAGCCATGGAAGGCCTAGCAAACGACGGGTCAGAGATAAATTCTAACTGAGCTAGATACTTTCAGATAAGGTGGCATAAAAACATCAAAATTTTTGGGCTTATCTGTCATATCACTATCATATACCTCTCCGCAGATTCATTTCACATTCCTTAGACACTTTGCCTGTTCCGCATGTTTGCAGGGACTTAATTGGTGTCAGAATGTCTTACTTGTAGCCCTTGGGGCTCCCTCACTTGCTGAGTTGCTGGCGCTATTGTTGAAGTATTTGTCCCGCGCCCCCCACACGCCTTCTTTTCTTCTGCTTGCAGGGCACGAGAAGGACCTCTAATTGTCTTCTCTAGACACGACACTGGAAATTAGTCCATGTACTCAAGGCCGCATCCTCTTCTTCTTGGTCGGCTCATGCCAGCTGGGTCCACGTGCTCGCAGAGTCCCGGCAGGTTTGACGCCTCGGTTCTCTCGAAACTCGCAACATTCCATTTTGCCCATTCTTTAGACCTGTAGGTTTTTGTGTTCTTCCATAGTATGCAAATAAAATGGATCCATTTGATCGACCCCTTAGATTTCAGAATTTATATTTGTAAATAAACAGCAAAGATGGTAAGGCAAATGCGATCCATATGAGAGAGCACTTTCCACTACCCCACTTTTTCTGTCCTTGACGAGCCTTGTTCCCGCTAATTCGTCTGATTTTTATTGCCATACTAAAGTTTCTCAACTTATAATGATAAAAATTTGTCAGTTAACTTAAAAATGTGCTGCATGAAGTCAAATCTACTTAATTGGTTTATGTAAGGGAACGGATGTTAAGAGTAATTACCCTCTCTCCCATTCCCCATCATTCGCTCTTCCTTTCTCTTTCTTCCTCTTTCACTATTCCACTGCTAGGGCTAGGGGCGTTTCGCCTGCGTCTACCTAGCCCGTGGACTGGGTACGAAGTGCGACAGGAGACACAGGGTTACTGTCACCGTCTTTATCGAAGTATTAACTGGTTAACCGGTAGATGGCACAACATGCTCCATTAGATTGGATATGTACAAGCTGATAGGCTACGGAACGGGTACTTTAATGTGGTCTCATCCAATTCACGCCAATCCTAACCTTATACTCACTCCTTAAATACATGATAGTTCACCTATCAATTGTGTTGCAGCTCTTTAAGAGGCTAGTGAAAGTGAAAGTAAATCGGAATAACGGAAACTCACGTCAACTAGCGGCACACATTCATAATAAAAGTCCTTCCCCTATAAACATACAGAGGGAATTTAGAACAGCCGCCCCCAGATTAGCATAGCTAATATGTCTAAAGATAAATTCCCTAGTCGTTAGAGTCCATTTCACCTCCATCCGGAAGTGCGGGAAGTCTGACAAGTTTTGCCACAGGTCGTAGGTATAGGCGATCATTGACCTGTACTTGAGCTGACCTGATGTGTCCATCAGCACTGGGTATCAGTTTGACAACCCGACCAACTGGCCATTGGGCTCTGGGAAGCTGCGGGTCGATTATCATGACCACCGTGTTCTCAGCTAGATCTTGAGTTACCCGCTGCCACTTCTGGCGAGTCTGGAGACCCGGGAGGTAATGTCGTGTGAAGTAAGACCAGAAGTGATCAACGATAGTCTGGGAATGACACCAAAGACGCTTGGACAAGGGCTCAGGGGTGTAAATCACCTGGGGAAGTGAGGCGTCTCGCCGCCCCATGAGAAGTGTATTGGGGGTAACCGGATCCAAGTCTGCCACGTCTGATGAGACGTATCCTAAGGGCTTGCTGTTCAGGATACCCTCAACTTCAATCAGTACAGTCTGCAGGACATCCTAAGGCACAGACGGGCTCCCAATTTGGGGGGGGGGGGGAAACGACTAGTAGTGCAGACTTTACCGATCGGATCTCCCTTTCCCATATGCCTCCGAAGTGAGGTGCGGTGAGAGGATTCATCCTAAAAGTGATCTGGTAGCTAGCCAGCTGCTCCTGCAGCCTGGGCTCCATCTCCTTGAAAGCTTCTCTCAGTTCGGTCTCGGCTCCCCGAAAGTTGGTTCCCTGATCTGAGAGAATCTCGGACGGGGTTCCTCTACGTGCTATGAAGCGCCTTAATGCCAGTAAGAATGCATCGGTGTCGATGCTGTTGAGTAGGTCAAGGTGAATGCATCTGGTCGTCAGGCACTTGAAGATGACGCCCCATCGCTTCTCTGTGCGACGGCCAATCTTGACCACGAAGGGCCCGAAGCAGTCGACTCCAGTGGAGAAGAAGGGAGGTTGGTATAATCGCAGACGAGCCGATGGTAAGTCAGCCATAATAGGTAGAGTCGGCTTAGCTCTCCACTTCTGGCACTCTACGCACTCTCTCTGGTGTCGTTTGATGGCTTGCCTGCCCTTTAGAATCCAGAACTGGCGACGTAGCTCTGCAAAGACCCTATCAGGTCCTGGATGGAGTATACGCTCGTCAAAGTGCTTTACAATGAGTCTAGTCACCTGATGGTGGGAATCTAGAACCACTGGATGTATTTCAGCTTTACTGAAGCCATCCAATCGCCGTAGCCTACCTCCCACACGAATTAGACTTAACTCTGGGTCGAACTCGGGTGCAAGCGTGTTCAGACGGCTGGCTGCGGGCACCTGGTTCCCTGATTTTAATGCCTTGAACTCCTCTGGGAAGGAATCCTCCTGACATTGACTCAAGATGAGCGCTTCTGCACACCTGTAATCTAAAGATGCTGTACTCGTATCTTGGGCGGCCGCCCCATGGAGGGACCGGTAGGTCGCATCGACCAAGGCACTCCAAGAAGCATACTGAGATGCATCAAGCATGTCTGGATTTTGATGGTCTGCAACTAATCCACAGAAGACGGCTTTCCTGGTCTCTGAGGTATCCTCTCGGGCCTCTACAAGGGGCTTGGCTGGCCATCGGTCTAGTGGTTCGCAGAGGAATCCTGGGCCTTGACTCCACATGTCAGAGTTCGCCAGCTCCATGAGCGTCCTCCCTCTGGTAATGTCGTCCGCCGGGTTATTCGAGGAATCAACGTACCGGCAAGAGTGAAGCTCAGTCAACTCTTGTATTTCCGCCACCCTCGTACCGACGAACACCTTGTACCTACAGGACTCAGACTGGATCCAGGTGAGCACTGTAGTCGAGTCTGTCCATAATGTCACTGTCTCTATGGCAATGGTCAGCTCCTGTCTTAGGAACTGTGCAAGCTGAGCGCTAGTCAGTGCTGCACACAGCTCGAGGCATGGTATTGAGAGCTGCCGCTTGGGGGCTACCCTAGAGCGAGCCATAATGAAGGCAGTGTGGATCTTACCGTGCTGTTCGGCACGGAGATAAGCCACCGATCCGTAAGCAACCTCGGATGCATCGCCAAACACGTGTAGGCTTAATCTTGATTTCTCCACATCAAAGCCGGCAGGAAGATAGCACCTAGGAAGCTTGAGTCTACAGAGATTAGGCAACTCCTTCTCCCACACATTCCACTTCTCCAGCAGGTCTGCAGGAAGATTCGGATCGTCCCAATCCCTCGGTCTGATCCAGAGCTTCTGGACAAGAACCTTGGCTCTGGTGATGAAGGGAACGGAGAATCCTAAGGGGTCATATTGCGTTGCTAAGACCTTATAGATATACCTCATGGTCGGGTGATGCTCTGCTAGTGCACGATGCCTGTAACCTAGGCTGTCTTCTAGGCAGTGCCACATTAACCCAAGAGCCGGCTCCAGCGGGTCTGAATGATTTTGCTGTAACCACAGTTCGATGTTCTCTGAACGAGCATTAGTTGGTAGGTGCTGGACAACGGAAGGGACATTTGTTGCCCACTGCCTGATCTCGAAGCCCCCAGACGCTAAGAGAGGCCTCATCTGGTCAATTAGTCGCTTGGCTTCCTCAGCAGTGGGAAGGCTCCGTAGGCAGTTGTCCAAGTAGAAGCTTCGCTCTATGGACTGCAACAATTCCTCATTCCCGAACTGCTGGCAGCGAATGTGCTTCTGCAGCACAAAGATAGCACAGCAGGGGCTGCATGTCGTCCCGAAAGGCAAGACTTGCCATTCGTAGACGTCCGGTGGGTCCCTTCGGCGCATGTTCCTCCAAATGAACCTTAGAAGGGGTCTGTCCTCGAGTAGGAGTCTCACTTGGTGGAACATGCCACGTATATCCCCACTGATGGCGACTGCGTACTGCCGGAACCGGAGAAGAACTCCTAGTAGTGAGGCACCAAGGGTAGGACCTGGAAGCAACTGCTGGTTAAGAGAGACACCTTGGTATGCAAAGGAACAATTGAAGACCAACCTATATTTGCCGTTATGCTGCACGAGGTGGTGTGGTATGAACCATGACTCCTCGTCTACCTGCTGGCATTTGGGGTACCCTGATGCATACCTGGCAAGAGCTTTGTATTTCAGCTATACACATTAACCCTCTCGGGGTCTCTAATCAGGCGCTTCTCAGTGTTCCTGAGGCTGGACAGAACGGATTCCGTAGTCCCCTTCAGCGGTGGAGCGTCTGGAGCACGAAGGAGTGGAGTAGCGTAGCTCCAGACTCCGTCAACTTCTACTCGTCGCGTCCTGGTCTCCAACATGTCTGCAGCCATCTGATCCTGTTTAGACCGAGTTATCACTTTCTCGCTGCGAGATGAAAGGACATCGAGCTGCCAGAGTCGCTCGACATGTTGATAGACAGGGTCTCGCAGTGGTGTAAGAGAAGTGAACAAACACTGCGGGGAAGATATCTGATGTGGGAGCAATCCATCTGGTCCCTGGAGGACCCAACCGAGCTGCGTGCGTACAGCGAGTGGTCCGCCCACTGGTCCCAATCTGATGGGCTCCTTTGGGGTAATCAGAGATGGATAATCGGACCCGATTAAAATTAGGGGTTGGACCCTATCGAAAGATGGAATGTGGATCTCTCTGAGATGGTGATCACATTGCTGGAGCCTCTTAACGGGGTAGGTTTGCTCGGTTAGCGTGAGGAGAGGCGCGGTGAAGACCCCCTTAAGGCTGTGCTTCTCCTCTGGCCTTGACTGCGAGGAAAGCAGCAGGTCAATTGACTGCCCCTTCAATTCTGTGATGTCATGTCGGATGGTGCGAAGGGCCATAATCTCTTCCCTTCCCTCAATGCCTAGCTGCTGGACTGCTGCAGGAAGGATGATACTCCGCTGAGCCCCAGAATAGCGTAGGTCGAAACAGACCTCTTGCCTCTCCACAGAAGCACCGGAACTACTTTCAGGTACACACGACCCATGAAACTAGGAAAAGTAAGATATGCTTGCTCGTGAGATGTTGTCAGCAGCACACTGTTAGGACCATCCTGGGCAATGGAATGCAGGACTCCGAGATGTATATTACCACAGTCCCTGCAGGGCTTCCTCAACGTACATTCCTCCCATTTATGACTTGTGCGCCCACATTTCCAACATCTTTTTCCATCCTTTATCCACTTTAAAATCTGATCAGGTGAGCACTCAGTGATTTTGCTACACTGCAACAGGTAATGCTCCTGACTCTTACAGAACAGACACAAACGCTTCAGTCTCATGGCTGATGACTGAGCATGAGCAGCAGAGGTACGGACAGACTGCCCTGTGCTAGCTTCCATGGGCTGCTCACTGCCATGATAGACTGCAGTGGATCGAGTCTGGGGCTTAGGAACAGATTGCCGATCCCTACATGTGACCTGTACTCTCTCGGTCTGGTAGCGCTGCACCATCTTGAACGATAAACGTTGCGCTTCCACCTTCACCTTCAACCAGTCAGCAAGGTCATGCAGGTTATATGGGTTGAGGCTGTCAGTGTGCAATCGGCCTCGCAACTGTAAGTGCTCTATAAAGCATCTCGGTAGTGTTTGGGCAATTTACTGAGGAGTCTATCGACATGCCCCGTACAAGAGAGTTCTCGCCCCTGTGGACCCTCGAGTGACATCAGCATACCAACTAGCAAATCAACATTGAGTGCAAAACTCTGAAAGGCCTTTGCATCCCCAACTCTGATATCAGGTGAATTCAGCAGGGCTGCGATCTCGCTTTGTGCCAGTTGATGAGGCTGACCATACTGTCGTTGCAACGCTATCATTGCTGCCATATAGGGTGCAGGATGATGACGGCATGCTTGGGCGATCAACCTAGCTTCCTCCAGAACCAACTCCTCCATCAGTACCCTGTACTTATAGTGCTCGGTAAGCTCTGTGTGAGGATTGAGAAGATTATCCAAGGCCATCTTCAGGTCTGTGAACTCCCTCTCACTATCATTCACGAGCTTAGGCAAGGCTGGAATAGGAACTGGTTGTAGCCGGGGTGTAACGGGCATAAGCTGGTAAACCGGAAGAGGAGGTGGTGGCTGGTGAACCACTGAAGGGGGATACCAGGGCTGCACAGGAGTCTGAACGGGAGGCTGAGCAGGGTGATAGCCAGTGGTCGGTAGCGGAGGGCGATACGGGTCAGACACAGCAAACGACTGCCGTGTGGATTGGCTTGGCACGTGAGCCTGTAACTGATATACAGGGGGCACTAGGGGTCTGTACGTTGTAGTGGTCAAAGGCAGCTTCACTGATGTAACGATATGTGGCAGTGATGAGGTAACCTGACATGCAGGATCTGCTGTGCTGAACAGAACCGTCTGCTGTCGCGTTACATATGGAACAGATAAGGGGGGAACACCATGGTATGGCAAATTAGTACCATACACAGCAGGAGGGGTAGCTTGTGTCATGTGCCACAAAGCGGACTGGTGAGAAATATCGATGTGGGCCGTCTGAGCTAGACATGACTGGCCTAAATATGGAAGCGGGACAGATGAGACTGCAGTAGCCTTCGGTCTGACCACAGGTGGTGAAATAGCTCTGGCTTGTACATCCGCCTGGAACGTGGGCGATGCATCACCACTGCTGAATGAACCACACTCGGATGGGCTGTGATACCCTGGAGGAGCTACTGAAGAGCTAGGATGACTGTCAAAATCCAACTGATGACTCCTAGCAGAACCTTCTCCATACTGCACCATCGATAGATCACCCATGGGCAGCTGCTCCCCAGTCGAGACTGGCTCGGCCTGTCCACTGTGGTTCAACTGCGCTGCTGAATAATCCATCCTTGGTAGGTGGTACGAACTGTACTGAGGCACATGGTCTGGTATGAGAGACTTCGGCAAGGCTACATCATAAGCTTGCAGACGTGTGGAAAGCTGGCGTGCTCTCGACTGTGTACGAACAGCGTGCGTTGTATCAGCGGAATGAAGCTGGCTCTGTTGCTCCATGTCACCGCAGTGAATATAACATCCGGCTCGAAGGACCAAAATGAACGGGACTAATAGATCGGTAGGGGTGTTGATGCTAATCCACCACGGGACTCGGGTAAGAAGTGCGACAGGAGACAGGGCACTGTTCAACTCTTTATCTGAAGTATTTAACTGTTCACAGTAGATGGCACAACATTGCTCCAATTAGATTGGATATTGTACAACTTAAGGCCACGAAGTGTTAAATGTGGTCTTTATTCAATCACGCACATTAACACCTGAAGAAATGGCAGATCAAGCGGCTAGTGAAAGTGAAAGTAAATCGGAATAACGGAAACTCACGTCAACTAGCGGCACACATTCATAATAAAAGTCCTTCCCCTATAAACATACAGAGGGAATTTAGAACAGTAAGTGAAAACTATTATTTAATACCACTGAATCAAACTGAGCACACCAATGATCATCATTTTAAAGGTCACATCTAGTAGAAATAGATCCTTAAGACACGACACCAGAGGTGAAAAAATATGAACTAATATGTATCATCATACTTCCCAATTGATTAATGTTAATTAAATATGCAAATTAGGCATCACCTAATTAAATAGGCGTTCATTTGCATACATTTCAGGATCAAAATTCTTGTTTCATTTTGTAGGCATATTAGTTGAAGGTTTTTACAGAGGAGATTTTGGATATCTCTTTTTATCACTCCATAAATCAGAAAATATTGTCATGATCCAGGAATAAAGGAATGAAATGTTTTATAAATCAGGTGAATGATATATGAACAAATCCCTCTGTAAAAACATTAGGAATATAGATCTCAGATTTGTGCAACAGAAAAAAAAAGCTTTGGAGATGTACTGTAATTACAAAATCTACAGATGCTAATGATAAAGATAAATTGTAATAAAATGAAAACACATATTGCACTTTTTTTGTCAATGCATAATATATATGTAGTATATTTGTACTTTTTTATTTTTTTTTAGTTGGTGCATTCTGATATTTAAAATGATATAATCAAGGTTGCATGGCAAATGCCCTCTCTGTGTGTCCTCCAGGGATATCCTGAAGAGAGGTGGTTCCGCTGTAGATTCTGCCATTGCTTCTCTGCTGTGTGTGGGATTGATGAATGCCCACAGCATGGGCATCGGAGGAGGGCTCTTCTTCACTATTTATGATGCCAAAACAGGTATGCAGTCAGTATTTCCTGTCTGATTCAACCTGACACACCAGTCTGCAGTGTCTGTGTGTATATAAAGAATTTCTGTGCATATTTTAAGGATCTATTTTTAAAATTAATTAAAACAAATATTTAATATTATATTTAATAATATTGCAACTTAATTTTTGTTTTTATCACAACTGGATAAAATAAATGTAAATAATTAAAAATAATATAAAATGTAATGTGTGTGTGGTGTGTGTGGGTATTAGATATAGTGGTAACATACAGATATGTATATGTGTGCATATTGTTATACTGACATAAATGTAGTCTGGTTAATTTAAATAAAATAATTATATAAATATAAGTTGATATATACCAGGCTGCTGAAGAATTTATGCAGTAATTAAAGATCTATTTTATAATATTGTTTTTTTTAATATTAATATGTATTCACATGTATTAAAAATATATGTTTACATATAGATAGGTATATATGCATTATTTGCAAACAATATTTTTTAAATATTTTTATGCACACATTGTAATATTTAAATTTATTTTATATTACTTATGTTCTATATTTATTTATGTTTTTGGATTTATTTATGTTTATAGATTATTTATTTTATTTTGCAGGAAAAGTCGAAACCATCAATGCACGTGAGACGGCTCCTGCAAATTCAACCAAAGACATGTATGGAAATAGTACGGAACTTTCCCAGAAAGGTATCTATTAACTACATTACATCAACTGGGAAAATCATTAGTGAAACAGGATTTACACAATGAGTGGCCTTGTGATACAGTGCCAGCATGGAGAGATAAGCGTCCAAAACTATCAACACAATTTCAATCAATAACTCACAGCAGATCAGGCTCTATATGGTTAATGTAGAACTTTTCGAGGAAAGCCATAAAAATACAGAGTTCTGGCATGAAACTCTAGATGGCGCAGTCCGGTAGGTCTAACTCAATCTGACCTAATGCCATCGTTATCACATGGCCTGGCTGATTGGTTCTCTCCTGTATCAGTAGCCAATGAGCTCGCTGCTCAACATTCAAATATATGACTAGTGCTTGCCGTAGCAGTTGCAACTTGCTTCAGAAACCCTCCACCTTCCCCAGCTCCACCTGTATAGATCTGCTACGAGGTGATTCATGTATGCTATATGGGGGTTATTTCATGTATGTTATTTTTGCAGCAGCAATATTTCTTACATGCTCACAGCAGCATGTTGTGGATGTATTGGCAGTAGCAAGTCTCTGTACTTGCTCTGCCACAGCAGCAGCGTAGCAGATCTATTCCGCCAAGACCAAATATATTAACATTGTCATGTACGTTACCATGCCAATCCCTCCAAGAGTTGTCATGACAGAGATGTTTTTCAGTTCATTGTGCATATGGTCTCGTGCCACAAGAATGTATTGACATAAACTGCCACATTATTTATATAGTTTGAAATTGCTGCATTTTTATTTTTCTTATCTTTAAAATAAGTTTGCTGTCTCAGATCTGTTAGTGGTTTTAGATAGTACCACATGGAATAAAGTGTGTAAAAATTAATCCACAGGTGGTTTGTCTATCGCTGTTCCTGGAGAGATTCGGGGGTATGAAATGGCCCATAAACGGCATGGAAAGCTTCCATGGAAAGAGCTGTTTTTACCAAGCATACAACTGGCCAGAAAGGGCTTTCCTGTTGGCATCGCATTGGCAAGTGCCATTAACTCAAACAGAAACATCATTATGGATGATAAGATGTTATGGTGAGCGTACATGGATATTTTCAACCAAGATGTTAAACATACAAAAAATCTGTCCATATTCTTACTTTGAACAAGGTGCACTAAGTAATTTCTCTTTGATATGACAGTGGGGTGATATTAGGGGGTTTCATATTATAAAAACATTTATATAATGTAATTTGTAATATGGCATAGCTACTTTTAACCACTACTTTTATGCACTAACATTTTCTCCTTATTGTTTGGTTATTTAGTTCTGTGTTCTGCGATTCCACCGGCAAAATCCTGCAGGAAAACGACACCATCACCTTCACAAAACTGGCTGAATCTTATGAGTTCATAGCAGAGAATGGGCCTGATGCTTTCTACAGCGGACTGCTCGCTGAGAACCTTGTGAGGGACATCCAAGCTGCAGGTTTTTTATTCACACATATGTCTATTCCATTATTTGGTATCAATAACTCATTATCGGACAACAGACTAAATTAAGTCAAAAGTGTGGTTGGACGTGGTAATCTAACTCAAAATCTGATTGGTTGCCTGAAACATCGATTCAAGAATATGTTCTGCTATGGTAAATCACAATAAGCGTAGAGCCACGTTTTTTATTTCTTGTGAGATAGACTTGACTGCCCATATTAGTGTGTTAAAGATGCTAAGTTGTGCAGTTTCTAAGCTTCTGTTGTGCCTGAGGTGTTTTGGTTCATTGATTTTTTTTTCTCAAAGAGCACATCGAACGTGTCCCACAATGCCTGGAGTGCTTGGCCTCCAGTTCCACCAGCCCGCCGCCACGCGCGAGCCTGGCGAAGTGCTAAGCGTCCGCACACCCGCCACACATGAGGCACACAGAATCAATAACTCAGTAGGTTTGATCTTATTAAGTTGCTTAGCATCATGCGTCATACAGGCGTGTGTGTTGCAGAGGGGATTATAACTCTGGAGGATTTACGAGATTACAAGCCCTTGCTGGATGAATCCCCCCTCACTACCACCATGGGTGAATACACAATGGTGACACCAAACGCGCCTGCCAGCGGCCCAGTCCTCACACTGATACTCAACATCCTGAGCGGTAGGTACAGAGTTCAAACACTGGGCAGCCTATCCTGGACACAAATGGATTGCTTTTTATATATAGGGATGTTTAATACTTTGTATATAGACTACAATTTAAATAATATAGCCTAAACTAAACTGTTTCTAGTTTATCTGTTTAATTTTTCAATATAAATATCAGTCTGTTTTGAAATAATATTTCTGCCTGCTAGAAAAAAACACACACACACACAAAACCAAAATTTTGATTATGGTTCGAACCGTAGTTTATTTTAGTGTCATTGAGATACTATTACAGTTTTTATTTTTCCATTTTTTGTTTAATTTTAGTTTCATTTTTGTAATTTTGTTGTATTGTTTGTTATTTTATTTTATTTCAGTTTTGGTTTTTAGTTATTTTAGTACATCAAGTTGAGAAATGAGAGATGTTGCTGTGACAACTAGCTTGAATAAAACATTGTACTTTTATTTTTTATTATTTCAGTTATGTTTATTTTATTTCAAGTAACGAAAATGTTTTCTTTATGGATTTAGTTTTAATGAACTAAAATAACCCTAAAACAAATATAATTTCTTTGTGTGGTTTAGATATTTGATTAAAAAATACTATTATTAAAAACTGAATATTGATTTTTATGTACACATTGCTAAATGATCAACCAGTCAGTAAATAGAAGTCTCACAAACCTATAGTAGGTTCTTTGTTAATTCGAGTTAAACATATCCAAAAAAATGCCTCGCTGTTCTGATTCAGCACTGATTCACTCGCTAGCGAGTTCAAAGTTGTTTGATGAATTTTTTTGAGTCACTCATTTAAAAGAACCAGTTCATAAGAGTCATTATGCATCAGAGTCACAGCTCACGCGTGTATTGGGGTGGGGGGGGGGGGTGGTGGTATGCGAGAAACACTGGTACACACTCAAACAAGATCATAGGTGACTTGTGAATGCATACAAAGCTTTCCATGCTGGATTTTAAATTATTGGTGCACATATGCTTATTATGTTATGTTATATGTCATTTTTATTATTGTAAATGTTTATTTACAATGTGTCATTTCAGCCATAGTCTGGAGCCCTGAGATGAACAAAATTCTCTTATTTAATGTTTCTAATACTTTACCCTGGGTTAGTAATTAAAGGTGATGTGTGTGTCTTTTTTACATTAAAATACTTTCATTTATATTTGTATAAACAGTATATTTATTTTTGTGGCACTATTAAAACATAGGTATAGGGCTTATATCTGACATTATATTTCACGCTTGTAATTTTTTATGTCACAGTGTGACTTTATATCTCACAATGTAAACTTTTTTTTTTTTTCAAATAAAAAAAATAGAAATCTTGCATAGTAGCATTTTGCGTTATCAAAAAATATTTTAATGATTATTATCGTATGATTATAATGACTATTTTTATCGGGCAATCGACCCTCCTCTGAGGTGAAAACAAGTTACCATATAAACCAATGTGGATCAGCATGAAAATTAACGTTATTACGTTGGTCTTTTAGCAAGCGCGCGGCGATCTAGACGTCACACGCGACAGCGGGATAGAGGAGAGAGGGATAAGGCGATAAGGTGGTTACGAGCATCACAGAGCGGGCGAAAACGATGGTGTCAGGGGGAGGATGAGACTTCAGAATGTCCCAACTTTTCTTTGCTATGAGCTATTAAAAATCCCTTCACCCTTCGCTCCTGTCTCTCACACCAACACTAACGTGGGCTGTTTGCCACTAATTGGACACAAACCAAGCATGGAAAAATCCATGCAGTCAGCGTGTTCCGACCCTTTCCTTGGGGTTCCACCAGTAAGGGATACTCTGAAGCAGCCTGTCATCTGAGATTCATCAGTTTTGCTTTCTTGCAGCGAGCTGGACGCTCTCCACAGCTCTGTGTCTTGGTCTTTTTCAGACACCCACTCTGTAGCTTTACTGATGAGATACTTAGTCATTAAGTTGCAGCCAGACAGGGCACGGCTGTCGATAAACACTGTTAGCACTTTTTTTCACAATATAGCTTAATTTATTCTGTAGTTATGAAACATCTTCCATGGTGAATCACTCATAATTGTTCAATTATTTCAAATAATGTCTGGCATGAATGGTCGAGACAATTTGGGAAGTTTTCAGACACTAAAACTGGGTCAGTTGTCCAATGATAAAATAATAGTTGACCTAAAAATGAAAAGGATGTCGCCATTTACTCACTCTCATGTCATTTCCTAACACACACGAATTTACTTTCTTTTATGGAACACAAATTAGATGTTTTGAAGAAAACCGTTTCATTGACATCGCAATAAATAACCCCATATTGATTACCCAGCTAAAAACAAAAATTCTCAGAACATTCATAACATCCAGTTTTTAAAAAATGTTTTTAGAACTTTTTTTAATGTTATGCGAAAAGTTGATTGTATCATTTTGCAAACGTTATGGGAACGTTACTTTTGTATGTGCTCTGAACATTCTGAAACAAATAATAAAATGTAAAAAAGACTAGACGAACGGTCCACTTTTCAGAAATAAAAAGTTCCAAGATGTAGAAATAACGTAAATAACATTATTAAAGCCCAGGGAACTCTGAATGAGCGTTCTATTAATGTTACTGGAAGAGCGTTCGTATCTCTGAGAAGAACCTTGCCAGAACGTTAGCCAAAGTTCTGTGATGTTCTCTGTTAGCTGGGTAGCTCCTCACATAAGGCTTCTGAAGATCTTTCTGTGGCAGTCATCTTGATGATTGGCAGTTCTAGCCATTTATATGACAACAGTTAGCATGTTTGAGTAATCACAGAATTACTCACAGAATGTAGTGAATCTAAGTGAGAACTTATTCTCTTTCCTCAGGTTATAACTTCAGTTCAGACAGTGTCTCCACCACTGAAAATAAAGTCCTCACCTATCATCGCATAGTAGAGGCGTTCCGGTTTGCGTATGCCAAGAGGAGCGTCTTGGGGGATCCAGAATTTCTCAACATCTCCAGTGTAAGTTGTGATGATAGCGATATTTCATTAGAAAAAAATTTAAATTATGTAATATTCAATGTACTCATCCTCATGTTGTTCTATGGAATACAAAATAAGTGTTATTATTTACTTCCATACTTTCCCCCTTGTATTTTGTCACTTATACTTTTTTTTTAGAGTTCTATATAGCTTTAATTTTAGTAATTTTAGAACATCAATTTATTATTTTATTTTATTAGTTGCCAATGCAACATTTCTTAAGTTTAAGGCAACATTTTATTTTTTTAAATTTTCGCTATATTTTATTTTATTTCAGCTTTATTCCAATTATCAAAACTGATTTTTTTAATAGGTTTAGTTAACATGAACAACTCCATTTTGGACTGGATTGATATTATGTGGCCAAAATAATAGTTGAAATGTCCTTCAAAAAAGAAGATATTCTTTTGTGCTCTGTAAAAGTCATACAGGTTAGAAATGGCATGAGGGTGAGAACAGAATTTGAATTTTTGGGCGAACGGTTCCTTTATATATCTCTAAACCACAACCAACATGCATTATCTTATGTAAAAATGCTCCCGTGTATCTTCAGCAGCTGTTCACATTGACACAGGCATATGTTAGCCAGCTGTGATCAAAGCCATTACTGAAACCGGTGTGCTGCATCTCACGCTAATCACAGAGCATGAAAATAGTGTGCTATTGAAACTGCTCATTGTGCGTTCGCCCTTTTGATCAGCTGTTCTTTCAAGCTGTAGATTATTGTGCCACCAGCAGGGCCGCAATAATGATCTTCTTGCCTCATCCTCTTTCTCGCTGGCAGTTCATCCAGAACATTACCTCAAAGGACTACGCTGACATGATACTCCAGAAGATCACAGATAATACGACTCAGCAAGAGAGCTACTACGAACCCGAGTTCTACCTTCCCGACGATCACGGCACATCACATGTGTCAGTGGTGGCAGAGGACGGCAGCGCGGTCGCCGCCACCAGCACCATCAACCTATAGTGAGCATTTGCAACATTTTTCTTTGCCAGTTAGTTGTTTTCTCCAACATAGGTATCTATTATGCATTATATAGATACTGATTCAGACATTAATTTGATATTTAAAAGAAAAATTACAAAATTCTGTCATTTAGTTACAGAGTTTACACCTTACAGCAAAATCAGCCTATGATTGGCTTACGTAAGCTGGGATAGAAGTTCATTTAACAAAAACTGAATATTTAACATTATATAATAATAATAATAATACAGTATTTGTAAATGGAATCTTATTCTTTCTCTTCTCCTAGTTTTGGCTCCAAGTTTATGTCAAATTCAACGGGAATTATACTGAACAACGAGATGGATGACTTCAGTTCTCCCTTGATCACTAATAACTTTGGAGTTCCTCCTTCTCCCAACAACTTCATCGTCCCACGTGAGAAAACATGACCACAGCTCAGGCAATAACATACTACCATACTACTCTGCTGTTCTTGTAGTATGCATACTACAAGCCAAGTGAAGCCATACTTTACATTGATTTTAGAGTTTTATGTTTTCTTAACATCATTACATATGGTAAAATCACTGTAACAAAAAATATTGATAAAGACACAATATTATAAAAACACAATATTAGTTATAGTAAAAATTGGCATGTTAAGAATATCTCACCTTTACCTAATATTTATTACTGAGACTTTGTTGTTGACAAGAGGTCAGATCAAATAACTACTCTAATAGTAAAATATTAAAATAATAACTTACTATTAGTTTAATATGTATGGAATGAATACAAAATAACTAAAAATAGTCTATTAAATAGAATCAATAGGTTAAATGTAAATAGCACATATAGATATTAGAAATACCAATATTGTAATTATATTATCATTTTAAGCTACATCTTTGCTGTCAAGTCAGTTCAAAAGTAAAATTTTATCAAAATGAAAAATAAGGCAATTATTTCTCAGAGAACGGCAATATAACGTTTCAACTATAGATATAGGTTTTTAAAATATAAGCAAGAGTCAGAGAAAATATCAAATACTTACTTTAAAAGGACTACAAAAGTAATATCAAATACGCTTAAACTATGAAATAATATTTAAATTATAATTATCAGTATTAATGTGTATATATATCAAATACATTCATATAAAAATCTAATATGATAATAATTTTAAATAAATGTCATTTATTTATAAAATCATTTATTTTCATTTCTCATTCTCTACTTTTTCAAGTGAGTTCAAAAGATCAGAATTGGATTAGAAGTGCAAAATAACCATGCTTATTTCTGAGATGAATGGCACTTACAATGTTAACACAATTACATTATGCTGTTTAGTAAGCATTATACTATGTATACTATGCAGTATGCATAACGCTAGTACATTATTTCAAACACAGCCATGAACTTCGGTGTGTCTTTGAAGATTTTGCTTTAAATGTTTGGTAACTCTGTTGCTTCTCATCTTTGCTCAGATAAAAGACCCATGTCTTCTATGTGTCCTGCCATTCTGCTAGACAAAAACAATAAGGTTAAAATGGTGGTTGGAGCCTCTGGAGGAACAAAGATCACCACAGCAGTGGCCGAGGTGCACTTTCATTTTATTTTAGCCTAGATAGTTGTGCTGGGCATAGTTCAGACCTTATAAACTCATACATAACTGACATTTTCTGCACAGGTGATCTTAAATGCACTATTCTTTGACTATGACCTGAAGAAAGCGATAGAAGACCTAAGAATTCACAATCAACTCAGTCCAAACACCACGCAAGCTGAGCCTGACTTTGACAAGGTGGGTGAATCAATATTATACAGGTTTCATTTTAAACAATATGACTAGATACAGTGGGGCAAAAAAGTATTTAGTCAGCCACCAATTGTGCAAGTTCTCCCACTTAAAAAGATGAGAGAGGCCTGTAATTTTCATCATAGGTATACCTCAACTATGAGAGACAAAATGAGAAAAAAAATCCAGAAAATCACATTGTAGGATTTTTAAAGAATTAACTGGTAAATTCCTCGGTAAAATAAGTATTTGGTCACCTACAAACAAGCAAGATTTCTGGCTCTCACAGACCTGTAACTTCTTTAAGAGGCTCCTCTGTCCTCCACTGGTTACCTGTATTAATGGCATCTGTTTGAACTCGTTATCAGTATAAAAGACAACTATCCACAACCTCAAACAGTCACACTCCAAACTCCACCATGGCCAAGACCAAAGAGCTGTCAAAGGACACCAGAAACAAAATTGTAGACCTGCACCAGACTGGGAAGACTGAATCTGCAATAGGTTAGCAGCTTGGTGTGAAGAAATAAACTGTGGGAGCAATTATTAGAAAATGGAAGACATACAAGCCCACTGATAATCTCCCTCGATCTGGGGCTCTACGCAAGATCTCACCCCGTGGGGTCAAAATGATCACAAGGACTGTGAGCAAAAATCCCAGAACCACACGGGGGGGACCTAGTGAATGACCTGCAGAGAGCTGGGACCAACGTAACAAAGGCTACCATCAGTAACACACTGCGCCGCCAGGGACTCAAATCCTGCAGTGCCAGACGTGTCCCCCTGCTTAAGCCAGTACAGGTCAAGGCAAATTTTTTTTTTTTTTTTGGGGGGGGAAAAAAGGGTTTGCTAGAGAGCATTTGGATGATCCCGAAGAGGATTGGGAGAATGTCATATGTCAGATGAAACCAAAATAGAACTTTATGGTAAAAACTCAACTTGTCGTGTTTGGAGGAGAAAGAATGCTGAGTTGCATCCAAAGAAACACCATACCTACTGTGAAGCATGTTGGTGGAAACATCATGCTTTGGGGCTGATTTCTGCAAAGGGACCAGGACGACTGATCCGTGTAAACGAAAGAATGAATGGGGCCATGTATGAGATTTTGAGAGAAAACCTCCTTCCATCAGCAAGGGCAATGAAGATGAAACGTGGCTGAGTCTTTCAGCATCACAATGATCCCAAACACACCGCCCGGACAACGAAGGAGTGGCTTCGTAAGAAGCAATTCAAGGTCCTGGAGTGGCCTAGCCAGTCTCCAGATTACAACCCCATAGAAAATCTTTGGAGGGAGTTAAAAATCCGTGTTGCCAGCGACAGCCCCAAAACATTACTGCTCTAGAGGAGATCTGCATGGAGGAATGGGCCAAAATACCAGCAACAGTGTGTGAAAACCTTGTGAAGACTTACAGAAAACGTTTGACCTCTGTCATTGCCAACAAAGGGTATATAACAAAGTATTGAGATGAAATTTGTTATTGACCAAATACTTATTTTTATATAATTTGCAAATAAATTCTTTAAAAAAATCCTACAATGTGATTTTCTGAAAATTTTTTTCTCATTTTGTCTCTCATAGTTGAGGTATACCTATGATGAAAATTACAGGCCTCTCTCATCTTTTTAAGTGGGAGAACTTGCACAATTGGTGGCTGACTAAATACTTTTTTTCCCCACTGTATATGACTGAGATAATGTACAACATCTCCTCTGTGTTGTACACTGTAAAAAAAAAAAAGATATTTTATGGTTAAAAATGGCAGCTGTCGTTGCCGAAACTTTACCGGATTGAATGTAAATTTACAGTAAAAAAAAAGAACGATATTTAATTAACTGATATAATGTTAATACACCAAAATACTAAAATCTGTTTTGTACCTGTATAATACACTGACAACCACCATAAAAACACAGGTGGTAATGAGAAAGCCACATGATGAATCAAAGTTCAACACAAGCAGTTTTTCCACAAGCTGAGGTAAATATTAATATATAGAAGATCATTATATATAGAAGAATATTAGAAGACAGTTATACACAAAAATACATAACACCATCTTGGTAACACACAACACTAAAATAATGCAATAAACATGCAAATCAATAAACTAAGAATAAACAGTTGGTTCGATGAAAAACAATCAAATGTGAGCTGTCACAGAGGGACTGTCAATTTGTTTTTTACTGTAAATTATAAGATAGCTTATTCTTTATTACTTCCAAAAATTGAAAATGTAACCGTATTTAAATGTACTGTTACATTTTATTACATTTTTTTTCACTCTATATAGTAAGGAAACAATGTTAATCAATTAACAGTTTTTTACTGTATTTTTACCACTAAAATTAAATTTCTTTACAGTGTAGGTGAGTGTTTTTGAGTGTTGAGTGGTCACATTTTGCCCTAAAATGAAATTATCGTAACCACAGTTTCTTTTCATTTTGGAGTGAAACATCACCCGGATATTTTCTTGATATTTTCTTTGGTTGTTCTGAATACACATGTGGTTTTGGCTAAGCACAACTCACTCACTATCATCCCACAGGCCATTTTGGAGGGTCTTGCCGCGAAGAACCATGTAATAGAGGTGTTGAAGTCCATGGGCGCGGTGGTTCAGGCCGTGGTGCGGTACAATGCTGGCCTCAGCGCTGAGTCAGACCCCCGTAAGGGAGGATATGCAGCTGGGTACTGACATCCGACTCAGCGATCCGAGTCTCCGGTCCATCTGGAGGCAATGGAGATGCTACTTTCGAGACCCCAAGGACACTTTCCCCTCATGCTGCTCTGAAACAAACAAGTGCCTCCATCAGAGATCCTACAGGCGAATCAGCGCCGGACAATCCAAAGCTCCGGTAATGTTGATCTCTGCACAATCCATATTCAGTAAAAGAGGAATAAAACACATTCAAATACACTCCCAATGGAAACACAACATCATTGTTTCTTCCAATGACATCAGTTAATCTCTACAGATCTACAGATGTTACTGCGGGGTGGTATGGTATTTATTTCTGCAAATAAACATGTTGTGATGGCGATTATGAACTTTCTAGCATGACTTCTGTCCATACTGAGATTTACATCCTGGCAAGAGACATTTTTTTTTTCAAGACTTAGCAGGAGCATCTCAGGGGAGGAAGTTTTAATCATGCTTCTAATAAGAGCTGAAGCGTGAACAAGAGTTGAAATGCTCGTTTTAATGTCCCACGAGTATGTGGTCCTACCCACAGGCACCGGCCTAACATCAAGCAGCATCATTAATGCTGAAGTTGTAGGGGATAGAGATAAATCACATAAACAGGCCTTAATTAAACTTTTAAACTTGTACTGAACTGTAGAAAGTAACTGATAAAATGTATGTTCAGTTTATTAGATTAAAGAAAGTCAACCCAAAATAACAGTTCTGTCATTCCAAACCTCTATGGATCATTCTTCTGTGGAACACAAAAGAAGATATTTTTTGAAGAATGTTGGTAACCGAACAGTTTTGGGTTCCCTTGGGTTCTATAGTCATTTTTTTCCCATACAATGGAAGTCAGTGGGACCCAAAACAATTTGCTGTCCAAAATTATTCAAGTCTAAAAAATATACGGTGTATAAAACCATGTAATTAGTTGGCTAACGATTAGTGATGAATTATTAAATGTTATTATTTAAACTGAACTATTAGAATTAATTATTAAAATGATTGATTATTTTTTTCCCCCTAAAATGGCAGCTGTGAGGTAAATTGTGAAAGTGGCTGAATTAAAATGGCATCCAAAGGCAGGAATTACTATTAGAAGTACTATTAGTATAAATACAATTGCAAAATGTTGATTTGTTTCTCAAAATTAAAATATTCTGAATATTAATGCTTTTTTTTTGTGGAAATTTGAAAAATGTGCTGCAAAAAAGACTTTGAAGTGGCATAGTGCATTACTAAACAGTCCCCCCCCCCCCCAACCCCTCATTTGATGTTGTTCATCATTTATGATATTATGTAAATCATTCATGTTTTCACCAGTTTTGTATGTATGTATATATTGTATAAATATATAAATAATTAAAAGTAAAAGTTCCAAACCAAAAACATGTAAGAATGAAATTAAATGAAATAGTTGTGATTTAATTTATTTGTTCATTTAAAAAAAATACAAATAAAAATGATTTTGTCAGAATATATAGCTAACCATAATGCACCCTTATACATGTGGACATTGTGGATTTTCTGGAAAAAAATGCTTAAAATATAAACTGCTACAAAGGTGCAGAATACTGTCTGTGCCCTTGAAGTATTTTGGTGTAGTGTGGTGTACCTGCAGATGCTAATTCTTATGCTAACCAGTGCCTGATGCTATTACCTTGGTCAAACATAGCTAACACCAAATAAATTGGTATACAGTTTTCATGATTACAGCCATCAAATGCTAAAATGTCTCAGTTTTTGTGGCCTATGTGACCCATTTATTTCAGTAACTCACAGTTTTGAGGCCAGACGCGGGATATTTCAGCCTCTGCGCTCCAGAAAGGAAAGCTGATTTGCACTTTAAACAGAAGTTCAAAGCTTGTCGTTATTATAGCGGCTCATATCATAGCTGTTATTAAAGGTCAAGTTGTGAAGTCTGTTTAGATCATGTTTTCATAAAGCAAACTCTACGCAAGTACATGGACATGTTTTGAGTCCCTGCCTCTTCATTTGCCAATATTTTAGCATTGTCTTGTGCTTTTCGGGGGCATTTGTTCCCGTCGGGTGGCTTTGAGAGCTGTTGGGTTCGTGCTGCTAGGAAAAGGTCAGGCTCTTTCACTGTTCCCAGCCCTCCCATAGGGGCTGACAATAAAGCCCTGTCACATGGCACTCGTCGCTACAATGGCGACCACCATTTAGCCCAGAGCACAGCCCAGACTTTTAGTAAAATTTTTGAGGTGGAACAGTTTGAGACTTCACAGCCCCAGACGGTAGGTTCAGACATTGGTCTGCTAATGATTTTATGGCGGTTGAGGACAGCTGGTATCCGCTGCATTCACATCCAGTCAACAAATTGCAAGGTTATGGCAAATAATATCGAGTTTAAATGATATTCACCTCAGCCTAAATGCAACCCCGGCAAAATTTGGAGGCAAAAAAGATCCATTGTCTATTATCAACAGTGTAATGATGCATGATGCTCACAGTTCACACAGAAGTCACTTTCAAACCAAGCAGTTTTCTTGAACCTGTTATGAAATCGCTATGGAGAAATTTTTCACCCTTATGTGAAATTCCATATTGTGCTAATTCAAATTACCCTAACCACACCTTAACATTATCAAACTAGTTGTGATGTCACCTGAGCATATTAACATACAGCGACTGGTTTGGGTAAAACTTAGGGAAAAAATTAATGCGCTCATGTCACATATTACTATATTTAAATTAGTTACTAAAAGCCATTTGTGCACTTTCGTAGACCTTAGTAAGGTTAGATGCTGTATTGAATTTAACATCAATGAAAACAAGTCTTTGAGGGATATATTTACAGTCTTTACAACAGCAGTCAGTATAAAGTCCTTGTATCATGTATTTTCACAATTCACTTTTTTGTCTACGGAAAATCTTTTTTTAAATTTTTTTTTTATAGGCACAATATGTACGTTTTCGCCGCTAGAGGTCGCATTTTCAAAACAGTAGCAAAGGCGAAGCTTGATGATGCTATGAAGGAAAGTGGAATGATGGGAGATGTCGTTTTTACCAGCCAGAGATGTCCCAATCATGTTCACGGATGTAATTAATTAAATTTTTTTATAATTTTTTTTAATATGATCCTGTCCTTTCCACATGTATTCAAACAGCGAATAAATTATATAGAGAAAGCGAACAAAGAACATTTAACGTTACATTGTCAAAGAACAGTATGCCTGCCAGCGAGCGCGCACACTAAACAAAACTCCGGTGTTTCAGCGATGACTCATCTAAACGCCTCTGATTGGCCGCTGCGTTCATAAACTCAACAGACTCGTGTGTGATTGATTATAACGCGCCACACTGTAAAAACGCAGAAAAAGATTCATGGTGCAACATTGAGCAGATCTAAATTTAATGCTGCAGTAAGCACTTTTCATTTCATTTTCATTTTATTCGCAACTGCCGTAATGGATTTAATTGAACTGCAGCAGCATTTTTGTCCATGTGTGTTGCCATAGTTTCTACAAGTGGAAACCGATAGCGCGGGGGGGTTGGTGGGGGGGGGGGGGGGTGGGGTGGGGGGGGGGGGTGGGGGGATATACGTAATTGATAGGCGAGTCATTATTTAAAATTGGAATTTCTGTGGATTTACCAATCCTTGGGAACTTTTGGGATAACATAAGTGCACAACTGCATGAAATATATCACAATGTGCAAGTGGTTTTTGGATATTTTATTACGAAACGTATTTTCATAAGAGTTTCTGCAGCTGAATGAATCATTTAAGAGTTTCATCAGCTGAACAATCGGTATGTTGTTAAACAACAGAATAATACACTGAACACTGTTCTAAAATTCCTCACAGCCTCTTTTTAAAAATTCCTGTCAAAAAAATACAGTTCTTCCCTGACTGGGCTACTATTGCTAGACTGGCTGGATTAATAAAAATGTATTTAACTGGCACGATATACACTTGAAAATTTGGAAATAAAAGTTTGCATCTTTTTAGCTGAAAGCGTGCGTGTATATTGCTGGTATCTGATTTTGTTGACCTTGTACTAAAAATGATCGACTATAGGCACTCGCTGTACGTACATTTTCTAGACATGCCCCCAAAGCGGCAACGTCGTCCGTCGAGCATTTTGAGCGGGAGTTTTTCGCGCCAGTGTGGACACGTACCGTTGTTTCACAGAGGATGGAAAACGCTCACGAAAAACTACGTTTGTGACTGTTTTGTGCAAGAAACAACAAAAATTAGGTAAGAGTTATGATTCGTGATTAACCTGAGTATAAAGAACAAGAGGAACGAATTCATCCCTCCTGCCCCATAGTGGGAGTTGCGTGAATAATTTTTTAATAATGCATATCTCTTCCCTCCGAGGGAAAACCGTTTGCATTCAGCTCACTGGGAACACACATAAAACTGAATTTAATCACATTAGGCTTTGTGGACTAACTTCTCCCGTCTTCATGATTTATTCACGGTCTCATTTAAGCTTGTGCCTGGACAGCAGACAGCGAGGGGGTAAGGTCGAAACTTAAACCAATTTCTTCGAGAATAAAAGACTCATTTAAAGACATTAGAAAGGATTTATTGTGACGTATGAAGTGAAAAATGCACTTCAATGTAATTCAGTTAATATGTCAATAGTCCTCTGGTGCATCATGGGACATGGTGGATATGTTGAATATCAATGTCAATGTCTGAACAGCTCCAATAAACTATATAAAAATAGTAGAAAAGTAGAAAATATTTATGATTTAAGTTCAACCAACGGATGCTATTAAAAACGTTTATAAAAATGCAATATGGAAATATAAAAAGTTCATATGAAAAGTAGAACATATAAACAAGTAAAACAATAATTGCTACGTCCCAACATTTACAGTAACAACTTTAAAAATATGTGTGCATTAAGAAACATTGACCTCAAGTATCGCTCTAGTCTATAGAAAACAGTACTGGATGATGTTAAGCGCTTCTTTGTACAAAATCTGAAAATGTGTATGCTGACAGTTTTTGTACATAGCTAAAGGATTTGGCTACAAAAAAAGCTACTTAACAATTCATAATTCAGGCCAGGAAAAAAATACAGGTCATAAAAAATTAAAAATAGTAAATACAAAAAAAACAAAACAAAAAAACAACCCCCCAAACAAATATTATGATCAGCAAAAAGGTTAAAAGTATCATATAGAGATTATGTATTTTTGTAGGCAGAAACAAGTCATCATTTTAGCACTTCCGGTTCCATTGTCTTGAAGTCTGGGTTGTTTTATGTTTATTTATGTTTTTTTTTTTTTTTTGAATGCCTGACACGAGGTCTGTGGTGAACACAAGCTCAAAATGTTTGCACATTTTATTTTACTACATTTACGACAAAATTCCTCACTTAATGGGCACTTGTGATTTTTTTTTTTTTTTTTTTAAACTTCAACTGGTCTTGAAAAAGGCAGTGACTAACGAGTGGCCAAATGGGACTACAGATGTTATCGGGGACATTAAACGTCATCACACCGAACAGGAAACAGGATAATACATGTGCTCACTCTGTTGTGTTTCTAATCGCGCTCTTGCAAGCTATTCTAACTCAACCTTTTAGGGAAAACGTTTTTAAAATAAAGATGTATGATCTACCTTCATTATATAGTTGACTCTTTCCTGAATGAATCCCTGTGTTTTTGAGATGCAACCCTTGTGACAACTTCTTCTGTGTGACAACTAGCCCCGGTCTCCCTGACATAAAAAAACATACTTACATGCACTCAAATCTTACTGTAACTCTCGTTTGTAAGAGTCCAACAAAATTGGACATGGACGGACAAACGCACACCATTGTGCACAATCACCCTGTGTTTGAATTTATGGTGTCTACAGGCGTCGCTGAAAGGGAGCGCTGACCCTTTGTTTCCACTCTCAGTTCCTCCCAGGCCTGAAGAATCACCACACCAATCTCTTAACAGCTGACAGCACAAACAGAGGCAGGGTCAGTATCCCGCTGACTCGCCGCGCTTCCTGGCGTCAGATACGGCACTGATGCACTGTCCTTCTTTCGAGATACCGTTGACCACATTTAAAAATGGGTAAATGTTTTTCGTCACGTGGTGTCCTAACGCTTTCATTGCCTCGATATCTGACTGAGAAGAACAAAAGAACAAAATGTTACCACTTACAAGTCATTTTGATTAACTATTTTATAAAATGATGATTATAACCAGTGACCGGGGGCCTTTCAATAGAAAGTAAGAGCAATTACAATCAGTTCAGCCACACTAACAACATGTGATTATTGGTGACCTTATAATGTTAGAGCGGGTCTGCATTCCCAAGGACTTACTTCGTTGTATCCATCCTCAAATTTGACTTTGTTGCTGGAGTCCACATATACTATTTTTTCAGTGATAGATTTGTCAAGGTTCATCCCAAACCACAAGTGGTTCATAATGGACTGAAATAGGAAAAGAACAAGGGGATGTTCATTAAAGAAGGTTTGTCATTTTCAGCTGGATATCTCTGTACTGCATCTGTGGCATGCTGACGACTACCACAGATGATCGTTTTTAATGCAGACAATTTTATATTTAATTCAACTTTTGATACAAATTCTAATACAATTAAACTAAATTTGGTTCTTTTTAGCAGGAAATCTCTGTGCTGCGTCTGTGGCATGCTGTCGAGTCGACTACCCCAGACAATCATTTTTAATGCATCGTTTAGTGCACATATGAAATGTGTTTATAGACTAAATGGATGACAATTTTAAAGCTCAATATGTTTTTACTGGAACACTCTTGAAAGTGCTTTTGAAATATGTTATTTTAAAGTCAATATTGACAGTATTCAGACTTTTTTCAGGGTGAAACTGAATTTTCAGTGAGAAGAGGAAGAGCAAATGATTATATTTTGAAAAAAGATTACAAAAATATTTTTTTAGACGGTAATACCATGGATATGCTATAAAAAAGAGAAAATAGACATTATGTTGGAAAATAAAATTCAATCAAAATAATAGTTCAAATAGATGATTAAAATGTAAATATAATAATTCAACTAAATTAGGTTCTTTTCAACATATTTCTGTACTATTCTGTGGGATGCTGTCGACGACCACAGGCAATCTTTTTAGTTTTAGTTAAGAAATATTTATAGACCATCAGACAATTTTATAGCTCAAGTCACTTTTTTTTACTGGAAGATACTGTATATGTAAGTGCTTTAACAAAAATATGATTTTAAAGTCAATACTGACTGGATTCTGAGTATTGTCTCGGAGAACCGGAATATTCAATGAGAAGAGGTGGGGCAAATTATTATTTTGATAAAAGATTACAAAACCAAACCGTTTTAGATTAATAAAAAAGGGAAAATAGACATTAGGTTGGAAAATAAAATACAATTAAAAAATATTTCAAACAGTTGATTAAAATTTTGTGACAAACATTTAAACAGTTCCAATAACCAAATTAGTACTGTAGATGAAAACTGTTAGTACATGCAGTAGATGTAAGATGTATTTATGTGAGCTGTGTAGTTCACAAAAATAGGTAGAACATTGATAACACTGATAACTTGTTTGATTTCAAGTAGAGTTTGTCTCACTAGGGCCATGGCTGTGGTGATGTAACTTCCTCCTGATCCACCAATCACCAGAGTCCTCTCCTGGGACTGCAGGATGGTAGGAGCCATGGAGGAGGGAGGCTGCTCGCCTGGAGAGAGAAAAAAACACAGTATGGTGACAAGAAGTTTCACGACATGCAAAATGTAAGAAGATATATTTGGTGAAGGATCTTCACCTGGTGTGACAAAAACTGCTCGGCCGCAGAAGTCAGCTAGTTCATTGTTGAGGATGATACCTGTTTTAGGAGAGTAAACAGTTGACCCAAACCTGAAGACATAAGATTTAAAAAATATTAGTTCATTATTTAATTTATAATATTATTGAATTTCTAATGTTTTTTTTTATTTATAATATTTGTAAAATATAGACAGAAATATAAAATTAAATATATATATATATGCTGTTTTTTTAAAATTTCTATTCATCAGTATCGAAGTTTAAACAAACTTATTAAGCAGCAGTAATATGAAAGGATTTCTGAGATGAAAACTGGAATAATGATGCAGAAATGAGCTTTACATCACTGAAATAAATTACATTTTAAAATATATATTAACACAGAAAACAGTTCTTTTAAATTGTAATACCATTTCACTATATATACTGTATATATATTTTTTGTTTTTGTTTTTGTGCGTGTGTGTTTTTTGACCAAATGGATAAAATACCTTTTAAAAGCATTAAAAATCTTACTGAACCTTAGTGTTATTTTGTAGATATATACACACACATACATATAGTATGTACAGTATATTCACATTCTATCCCTTTAAATTTTGAAACACAATTTCTACTAGGATTTCCTGGATTTGTAACTCTGCTGAGCATATGTTGTAAATGTGTCTCACATTTGGTTGATGGTACTGGTGACTGACACAGCACTGCCATCTGTTGCCATCACTGAAACATGTGTGGTGCCAAAGCGGTCGACTGACGGCGTGATGTTGTAGTAAGAGGCGTTGTGTGTGGAGCCGTCAGTGATCAAAGCCTTGATATGCTTAATGAACTCCTCATCTTTGATGTACTCCATCTGCATTCACAGAGCACAAGAAAAACATGAATAAATCTAGTATAATAACTTCCCAGACAAATGTATTCAGTTTAGACTGATCATTATTTGCATTTTTCATTTTTTGACAGGCGTGGAATTATTTATAATGTTGCTAAATGAAATCAAATCTTTTCATACTTGCTTTGAATGCATGCTTCGTTAACACATATTTTGATTTCATTTCAAGCATTAATTGCTTGCATTTGTGTGGCCTTCATAAGAAATAACATCCGGCCTTTCATAGTATTTACTCAACCTTACACTTGACGTCTAGTGATATTATGCTTACTACTGCCAAAAATAGCAAATATAACAAAATTAAGCACATGAGAAACTGTGCTGTTGTGTAATTTTTTAAGGAATGTTCCAGACGGAAAATCATTTTGATTTTAACATGAGCCCAAGCACCACAATATGTTAAATGAAATTGTATCCATACATCTCTAGAGTCGAAGTAGGGGTCTTTGAGGTTGTGCTTTTGTCCATTGGCAAACTTAACCGCCTCAAGGAACCGATGCAAAGTCAGGGTTTTCTGGTCTCCTTGGTTGGAGGCTGGAGAAAGCCCGAACCCTGAGAAAAACAAAACAAGGTTTAATATTTATAAGTAAAATCTGATTCAGTACAGCTGGCATAGTTGGTTTTTCTTTTGTGATCTACTCCTACCATGCATTAGTTTGAGGATAAAGCTGAGTATTGCTCCCCCTGCTGGTGGAGGAGGGAAGTGCATCTTGTATTCCCCAAGTTGGACTGACCACGCGTCACTGACTCTGACCTGAAAAGTGCTCAGATCTTCTAATGATAACACTCCATCTGGAAAAAACAAAAGTAAACTGTGTAAACAAGCACACCTGCCAAAAAACTTGTTTTCGGAAGCACTACATCTGTTCTGATTGCAGCGACTGCCATTTAAATACAAACAGTACTTCTCTGTTGTACATCTTGTATCAAGTCCTTGGCGATTTTTCCAGTGTAAAAGGCATCGGCTCCTTCTTTGGCGATAGTTTCCATGGTTTCTGCCAGCTGAGGGAACTTGAGGGTGTCCCTTGGTGTCTTGTCCTTGTAGAACAGTTCACTAAAAAGAAATAAGCTTATAAAACCAGACAGAAAGCGACTCAAGTAACATAAAGCAGCCAGGTGAAACAAAATGTGATGAAACTTGCCAAGAACATGTCTGGGTCATATTTCGCCCCAAAATAATAATAGTGAAAAAAATAAATCAATAAATAAAATTAAAATATTTAAATACAAAAAAATATAAAATGTTTTGATAGATGCTGTAGAGTTCCTGAAGATCTTTGTTTATATAATATTATTATTTATCTAATTTATGTATGTTTATATAATAATGTTTTTGAACTAAGCCTCTAATGCTCACCAGAGCTGCATTCATTTGAGCAAATTTAACATATTTGAAACATATAGAAACATTAGACATATTTAGTGAGTTACAGTATGTAATTCAGCAAATTATGATTTAAAATAGACAAAAATGGTATTTAATAGAAAACTGGAGACAGACTCAATGCTGCTTTGATTCATGCAGCAGAAAGTTTCTTATTACACAACAATGAAAGAGGTCTTATATTTCCTGAGGTTTGCCTGCGGCTAAGTCATAACCTACTTCTTTGACACTGATTGTCAGGAATGCTCGTCAAGGTTCATCACACTTGTGCCCTTAAATAAACTATTACACTGAGATGACAGTCATAACAAACAGTAGTGTACATGATAGTGTGTATGTGTTTGCTTGGAGAAGATACATTACCAGAGTTCAGTGCCATTAATCAGCATCTTAATTAATTTTTCCTGCAAGAAATAAGTGAGGTAGTCTGGCATGGGGAAGCCCTCTCGTGCCAGCTTGATAGAGGGCTCGAATAGTTTGGCCCAGGGCAGCTTTCCATACAACTGATGAGCCCTTTCATAGCCACGGAGTTCTCCTGGGACACCTATCCAGTGACTTCCTGTGAGGCGCGTGGACAAATAAAGCATAAAACAGTTGGCGCACAGCACCATTCAATCATTTGGAAAATTCTGATTTGTATCACAGGAATAAAATACATTTTAAAATATATTCAAATGATAACAGTTTAAACATTTTAAATTGTAATAATATTTCACTATATTACTGTTTTTTACTGAACCTATTAACAATAGGTATTTTATGAGTTACACTTTTTGAAAAATACATTTAAACTTGATTTAAATGTTCTGAAGATCTAAATGAAGCTTGCCAGTGCACAATTCTAGGATGTTGTTCGTGTTTGTCAGGATGTTGCTAGGCTGTTACGTATATGCCAAAGTTTAATATTAGGGCTAGGCATCTACATCACTAACCTTAAGTGTGAACAATAAGGAAAATCAAATTAAAAGTCTTGAGTAATACTGGTCTGAAACGAAAATAAGAAAAGCCCTTTTAAAGAAAAACTGTACATTGCCAAATCAGACTATTTCCTGCGTTAAAAAAAAGCTTTAGTTTTGTTGTCAGTGGATGTTATTGCATTTCAAAGAAAAACACAGTGAGTTTCGTTCTTTTCCAAATTACATAAACTATAGCTTTTGGGGGAAAAAAACTAATCTATGAAGTAAAAATATTACGGAAAAATAATTAGAGTTGCATTTTTGTGCATGAACAGCATGTGAACATTTAGGCAACTACACAAAATTGGTCAACAGTAGAATTCTCTAGCATTCTGGGTAAAAATGTTTGGCAATAGTGACTCTAATCAGTCAAAATGACATTTTAACTGTCCAGGAAGTGCATTTAAGAATTAGAAACAAGCTAAACAAGTCCACTTTAGTACATACTTCCCCTTAAGATATTTCTACGCACAATGTCCCATTGTACTTTCTATATTTTCAAATGGCATGTTTAATCTAAGAATTGTCATTGTTTACTCATACCACTTATTATTTTCCTTCTTCCGTGAAACAGAAAAGCAGAATGTCCAAGCTTGTGGAAAGTGAATGGTGATTTATTTAGCTAAACTCCAAAAATAAAAAATAAATAAGACACCAGTTTTTAATGGAAGAAAGAAAATAATGTGGAGTTGGAATGACATTAGGTTGAATACATGATGTAAATGTTGGGTGATTTTTACTTCCTGTCTAAATGAGAGGCCAATGAGGGATAGTTTACCCTGCTTTCATGTGGAGCAAGAGCTTTACCTGGAGCAAGTGGAGTGGTTTTCGGACACTTATTCAGCAGATCCACTCGGACATCTTTTGGGACTGTTTCTCTTGAGCTGATGATTTTCACTTTGCCTTGAAAAACAGAGGACTCTAAACTGTTTATGCAGATTTTATTTTTCAAAACAGCGTTATTATCTATCCTCGTTATTTACATCATGTATATTTTTCTTTGTCTCTTTAAAGAACACTGCTTAAACAATAAACTAACAGTTCAATCTAGCTTTCCACAAAATTTCTAGAGAAACTCATATAGCTGTACTGGATTATATTTGTAGAATTATGAGTCATAGTCAAAATAATGTGAATGGCATGTACTGAATTGCTCATGTAATGGGGAAAATAGATATGTCAGTTTGAAATGAGACTTTGCATCACCTCAATCACAAGACCAAGACAAAAAACTATAATATGCTAATTTCCATTTACTTGTATAGTGTTTTTTACGCAACTACAATACATATACATGGACATACCTGTTTTGTCCATAATGGTAAAGATGGACCCTCCACCCAAGCCCATGCTCTGAGGGTTGACCAAACTAGTGCAGAGCAGAGCTGCGATGGCTGCGTCCACCGCTGAGCCCCCCTCAAGCAACATGTCCCTGTGAACAGAAGACATGTCTCATAAATTTAGCATTGGGTTCCAGGCAGCTACGACTAGTGCATTATTCAGGATACATAAAGTTCAAATGGCTAAATCCCATATAGAAATCAGTAATTTTCACACCAAAACCAAGAGAAAAACAAGAAATTATAATTTGCATTAAAACGAAAGTTTGTTTTTGATTTGTTGTACTGGGATTTTTTTTTAAAGACTTATTTTTTGGTGTTTTTGCATTTTATTGATAGGATAGTAGTGAGACAGGAAGCGAAGTGGGAGAGAGAGGGGGGATGGGATCAGGAAAGGTCCATGAGCCAGGACTCGAACACAGGACACCTTACTTACACTGATAGTAAGCCAGGGTGGGAAAAGTATGTGTCAGCAAATCATAATGAAGCAAAGGAAGCATTTAAGGCATGGGATATAGCTGGTAGGCCCAGACAGGGACCACTTCAGGACCGGAAAAAGTTAACCAATGGAAAGTATAAATATGCAGTTTGTTATATCTGTAAACATGAACAAGTGATGAGAGCAGATTCAATAGTGGAAAATCTGCTTTGTAATAATGTGAATGATGGAAGAATAATGTCTGGATGGACGTAAGATCAATAAATAGGAGGAATGTGACATTAACATGCTCTATAGAGTGTGTGTCTGGAGCTGTGAATATAGCAGAGCTGTGGAGACAACATTATTTTGCTCCATGTAAAGTGGATGCAGTCTGTATGGATACAGGGAGTGTTACAACAAATGAGGTATATCAAGCAATAATTCAGCTTAAAGATAGGAAAACTGATAGTTTAGATCAAACTACTGCTGAACATTTAAAATGTGCGAGCCCTAGGCTTGCGGTTCTTCTCGGAATTTGCTTCACTGGTTTTATGATACATGGGCTGCTGCCATAGTCTATGTTGTCAGTAACCTGTTATTAAAGGCACAATATGTAATTTTCGCCACTAGAGGACGCGTATTCAAAATAAACAAATAGACAAAGGCGTAGTTTGATGACTCTGTGACTGAGTGTGGAATCATGGGAGTTGTCGTCTTCATCCCCACAGCCGACGCAATCCGACGGGACTCGGGCAGAAATCATGTTCATGGATGAGCTAATGATTTTTTAACGTAGTAGAATGAAGCAGGTTAGCTGAAAGCTGCGGGGGGGGGGGGGAAGCGAAACAGGCCGCTGTACCGAGCGTGACACACGGCTCGAAAGCAGCGGAGCTTTTATTATGCCACAGTCGACCGCTTACGCTCCTTCCGGTCGTGTGTATACGGGGGGAAAAAAGCAGAGCTGTTTTATCATACTAGATACATTTGACAGTTCTGGTATACTGCTACTCTGTGCAGTCGTCACCGGTCTATTAAAACTCAGAAAAAAAAAGAAAGAGAAAAAGAAAAAAAAAAAAAAAAAAAAAAAAAAAAAAAAACACCATATAAGCGTCTTTGGTGTTTCAATGTTTTCCACAAAACAAAAAACCAGGGGTTATGAGTTATGACGTCATTGGCAGGCGACACAATGACACTATGGACACACTAGTTAAAATTGCTTATTTCTCTGGATTTAAACATTCTTCGAAACATTTGGGATAATGTAAGTACATAAGTCAGCAAAATATATAACACTGTTCTAGTGATTTTTGAATATTTTAATAAAAAAATCTTACATATTGTCCTTTAAGGATAAGGCTGGCAAAGTAGGTATAGTTTAGATAACTATAGACCAATTGCTTTAGCTAGTGCTCTGTCAAAGGTTCTGGAAAGAATCATATTCGATCGATTAGGTGTTTATCTTGATACCACAGACAGCCAGTTTGGCTTTAAGGCTCAACATAGTACTGATTTGTGTATGTTCTGAATTAAGTAGTAGAACTGTATAAAAGACAAAATTCCACTGTTATAATTGGCTTTATTGATGCTTCTAAAGCTTTTGCTAGAGTTAAATCATCAAAAGTTGTTCAGTAAACTAAGACAAAGGGCTAATAGCATGTTAAGAATTTTGACATATTGGTACACTAATCAAAGGATGCAGATAAAGTGGGGTAATTGTGTGTCAGATTCATTTAGAGTAAGAAATGGAGTGTGGCAAGGATGTCTACTTTCACCAGCCCTTTTTAAAGTCTATATGAATGACTTGTAAGACTGTTATTGACTGTAAGACTGGATGTATGCTTGATAATACCATAGTCAATCACTATACAGTATGTATGCTGATGATAGTTGTTTTTCCCCCCGATAGTGCTGGTTTTCAACAGCTGCTAAATATGTTCTGATTATGGGATTAGATATGTGCAATATAATACAAAAAAGAGTGTTGCCATGATCTGCAGAACCAAAAAACATAGAGATTTTAATTTCCCAGATTTCTATTTATCAGCGCAAGTATTAAATGTGTGTACTGAAACAAAATATTTGGGTCATATCATTAACAATGAAATGAGTGATGGTGATGATGATATGTATAGGCAATCTCGTAAGTTATATGCTCAAGCAAATACATAGGTGCGAAAATTTTATATGTGTTCTGATAAGGTAAAGCTGAACCTTTTTAGAGCATATTGTACATCTTTTTATACTGCTCCCTTGTGGGTTAAGTTTAAAAAAAGAGAGCCTATGTAAGCTTCAGGTTGTTTACAATGACTGTATGAAGATCTTGCTTAAAAAACCAGGGTGGAGCAGTGCACATGCTCTATTCTGTAAGGCAAGAGTACAGTCCTTTCTGGCTTTAATGAGAAATGTAATGTATAAATTTACCTTTCGGTTGGATGATTCACAGAATGGTATTATAATATTGTAGTCACAGTCATGAGAAAGCATTGGTATAGCTGTCTCTTTTAATGTATATTGTACTGTTTTGTATTGTGTGCTTTTGCTAATGGACTTTGAGTCTGGAAATAAAGTTGAATGAATGAATGAATTCATTCAAGTGTTTTTTAAAAACGCATTAAAAACATGGTGCATTGGGGTATGTGACAGATTCACAAACTGTGGATAAATCACAGTTTCTTTACGTGTTTGCGTCAATATGGAAAATGAGAATCTTGAGGCAAGTCTGAGCCAGAGGAGAAGTGATACTTGAGAGCTCAATGAACCTTGAGAAGTTCCAGCCTTCACACACACACACACACACACACACAAACTTGCACAATTGCACAAAATTCTGAAAATTCTTGCTTTCTACAAGATCAGTGTTTGCACTTGTATTTTAAGCACTATATAGGGGTTGTGATATTTTGGGATAATAGGGTAATACACCACAATGGATGATCTCAAATGTTACATGATGTCCTGAACTGATTAAAGGAAATGTGAGATCTTTCAAAGGCAGTGATGCAGTGAGTAAATCAAACATCTGAAACATAAGAAAACTTCTTATATACCACAGTCTTTATATCAGTGTTAAGTGATACAATGGCCATCAATCAAATAATGATATATCACTCATATTCACGGTAATAAATAATCCTTGAAAGCATATTATCAGATTGTGATGGTATGTGCATTTCTGAAGTCAACAAAGCTGTTAAGAAGAAAACAATTCAGTGTTGTTAAATGTGAAAGTTGAGATTAAAGATTAGATCAGTGTTACAGTGTTAAGTGGTAATGTTCTACAGCAGCTTTTGCAACACAAAAAGTCAAGAAAGGAAATTCCCATAGGAAAGAAATCACAAATTTCCATTTAATACTTCAATCATCTGCCCTAGATAGCAAAGAGAACAAACGGAAAGCATTCCTACAAATGCCAGTTATGGTCTGAACAAGAGGAGCCTTGTTGTTCCAGAAACTTCACCCTCCCTGTTCCTCACTGGTGCAATAAGCTGCACGTTAGCTTGCTTATTGTGCATGATTTATTTAAGTCCACAATAACAAACTATGCTTCTAACCACAGGTCGAGAGCTGCAGTTCCAACTACATAAGATTGCGATGCTGTTTGTGGTTGTTCATTTAAACTTTGGTTTTGGGAAACACCAGATTGTTGTTGGTAATGAAGGAACTTGTGACCATAGTTGGCTAACAATGCTTTTGGGAAACGCACCCCTGATTTATTGACACCATCATTCAACATTCAAACAAGCAGCTGAAGACTAACCTCTTCCACAAGTAAAAAATATATATATATATTTCATCATCTTCTCTGCATTTCACCTCTACTCTAATACTGTATAACTATACATATTGTTGGCTCTCTGACAAATTGCTTATGGTCTTTTATTGTGTCACATTGACTAAATGCAAACGTAAAGATTTTTTTCTAAGTTTCATGCATCTCAGATGTTTCTCCTGACCTCCTGATCTCAACATTGTCTCAAAATGTTCTCAGAGAGCTCAATATGACCTCAAATATTTCTTCAAATTCTTTAGGAGAAACATCTGAAATAAAGTTCAGATTAATTTTTGACTTGAAATTGTTAAATGTAGTAACTGCTAATGAAAGTAGGTAAATAAAACATCTAAAAGAAAGCATCTTCAAAAATGGCAAAGCAAGTAAAAAACTTGCCATGGTCTGCATGAGCAAGCAAAAGTATTTACTTTATCCCTGTAGGGGTTGAATACAGATGAACAGCTTTTGTGTCAATGACTGTGCATGTCTTATGTAATCAACATAATAATCACGCCAGAGAGAAAAAAAGCCCTTTTAGAAACAACCTCTGTTAGATACTGATGTGCCAGACAGTGTTTGTGGGTAACGAGGGTGTCTGTGGAGACGCAATGTTCTTTACTTCTTTCACATTCAGATGTTTTTTGTTTGACAGAATGTGCAAATGAGTTCCAAGCATCTCATGACATTAATCCAAAAGAGGACAAATGCCTCCTCTCTCTGGGATATGCCCTGGAAACCTCAACTACCTTCTCTCTGAATCCTTTTAGAGCAGGTTAAATTGTGACCCCAGATGAAACACCAAAGCCAAGTTCTTGGAAATGCGGTCATAAAAGATTTCACACAGTGAACAAGGAAACGCTCTGTATGTTTGGCACAAACTGCAGGAAACGTGGACGAGGGATAAAAAATGTGCCATTCTAAGAGCATGACTTCTCCACAGGGCTTTGTGAAGCTGGTTGATCCAGTTTTGACTGGCAGGAGGTCTTGGCTGTCACTAATGCCATGGCTCTTGTTAGTTTAATCAGTGCTCAGAACAAAAGATCTTGGATGTTGTTTCTTACAGCATCACTCAGAGGGTTTAAATGGTTGCAGAAAATATTTAACACAGAATGCACAGAATATTAATGATCAAATGTCAACAAGAGTGTATGTACACAATAGTCTGGACAGATTCATTCTACATTCAACTTTTTGGTAATTTTTACTATGTGTCATAATTCTAGTTATTCTAAATCTTTAAGACCCATCAGTACAAGTGCATTGTCTAATCTCTTAAACTGATTATCTCTCTACGTTGTTATGTTGTTTATTGTTAATCACTGTTTGAAATACTTGTAACATTACGCCTTATATTAAACACTCTATATTCTTGACATGCAGTTTAACGCTCCTAACTTGTACTGCAGCTGTATTGTACAGAACTGAAAGTCAGTGTTGCTTCAATATAATATTTTCCATGCTTAAGGTTCAGATCTTAATTAGCAAAACGCGCATGTCTTCTTACCTGCCGATGTTGGAGCACCTGACAGAGTCCGCAGAAACAGCAGCGTGCGTGAACGCGTATTTCTGTTTGGTGGCTAAAATGATGCAAATGCAGATAATTACAACCGAGCACACTAAAGCGAGTATGCAGAAGCAGCAGCGTCTCGACTGAGATTTGGCCATGCTGTGACCAGCGCGCGTTCAGCAGGTAGAATGAGACGCGCGCGCTGCTCACTCACTGACTTTGAGTGCTGAGGGGCGGAGAAGAGTCGCGCGACTGAGTGACTTTAGGACGCGTTTACACAAAAACGAAAAGCTTGTGCAAGTTCATAAACTTACTTGAGAGAGTACAGTAACTGTACTGTGAAGTGTGAGAGAAGAACACGAAATGACATTCGAAGGAATCCATGAAACAAGTAGAGACGCGAGTTACTGTACTGTGACTTTTATGAAGCCCCTTGCCACTTGCTTTTATAAAACGGCGTCTACCGAAGTATGGTTTCAAAAAGTTCTATAAATGTTTATATGTTTCATTATTCAGGGAGCCCGGTCTCATGAAAATGCGTATAAATAGTACGCCAAATAAAAACGAAAACTCGTGGTATTGATACGCAAAAAAACTCGTGCATATGATACGCATGTGTTTGGAGTGCATATAATACGCAGTTTTCGCATACATATGATACGAAATTTGTTGGCGTACATATGATACGAAATTTGTTGACGTGCATATGATACGGAATTTGTTGGCGTGCATATGATACGCAGTTTTCGCGTACATATGATACGCATCTACCCCACGACCCTAAACCTACCCATCGCGTAGCATATACACGCCAAAGTCCGTTTTTGCGTATCAATTCCACGAGTTTTCGTTTTTATTTTGCGTACTATTTATACGCACTTATCTTTGTTTAAAACTTCCTGTACATTTATCAATTTAGAATTTAGAGTCAGAACTATATATTTTATTACATAAATACCACAGTACATAAATGCAATTCAATCTTTAGAAGAAACAGCAGTACGGGACACTGGAGTTGACATCTAAAATGATCTTGAAATGAAAATGAAATTAAATGTCTTTCCCTTTTTTCCGTTTGTTGTTTTTAACTCTCGAATTTAGTCAGCGTCAACCAAATTGAGTCATTAATTAACAAAAGTTAAGAGTCTGTTTTTCACCCCTCAAGGACGTTAGTTTGTATTTGCACCCAACTGAGTTATAATGTTTAATTGTTCGCCTAATGTTTTAATTGTTCAGGATATATTCAGCCTGAACAATTAAAACATTCATAACTATACATTGTCCATCATAACGGACATATTTATACATAGAATCCGAAAATTGTACATTTGTAAAATGCACACTTGTAAATAACATATCTGTACATTCATTTAAACAATTACATGTTTTTTTCTCTATATTTCTACTTCTGTATATAGTGCATTATTTAATTTTCTGTTTTTCTTATAGTGTTCAATCTCTACTCTGTAATCCCTATGTATGTCTGCACTATTGTAAGTTTGCCCTATGTCTGTACTTCTGCACTGGAGGCTCCTGTTGCCAAATCAGTTTCCTTGTGTGTGTAAACATACTTGGTAATAAAGCTCTTTCTGACTTCTGACTTATCAGTTTTGATTCCATTAGACATTGTTATTAAAGAATGAAAAATATACAAACAGAACTTCATCAACTACATCAACCTTTAAAAATAGTAAGTTAATAGCCTGTACTTATTAGACATGTACATGATAAACTATCTTTAATATCTCAGTTATGGAAGTGTGATTCCTTAGAAAGACTCTAATAATCTTGTATTCATCTACCCTAGAATTTCATCTCAACGATTTCTCATACTGCACTCATATTTGGCAAGAAGAGTCTGTGAACTCACTTCAGTCAACTCATCACAATCTACTAATCTATCTTGAATGATGACAACCATAACATTAAAAAAGTTGTTAGGTGAGTTTGATCACATTAGAAAAAAAATATATTGGCAAGAGTCTGTCACATTCCTCAAGTCCACATGAGCCTTTGAAACCTTTCTTTCTTAACCTGGAGAAATTGACAGAAGTTGAGAAGACACACTGAAGGCAATTCAGAGAGATTTTTACTTATTTACTGTAAATTAGTTTGAGTTTTTTCCACAGCTGCGTCTTCTTCAAATTAACTCCACACAGCTGCCTTCCTTGGAAGGTCTTTAAGTCATCACATACAATTGAAGAAATGTGTCTTTACTTCCATTTCTCGAGAAAAGATGAATAGTATGAGCTTTTACATTGTGTGAACCTCTTTCTTCCCATATAGAGGATAGCAAGATATTTCCCAAAGCAAAATATTTCAAATAGTTCCTCCTTCATGTGTATACCTGAAGAAACAAATAAGGTCTTCTTTGCACTTGATCAGATAAGTCTATATATAAAAGTTAATATAAAAACTTTTTTTGTGAGTGTGGTTTGTTTGATATTGCTGCCAAGTCTCACTTAGGGATTGATAAAGTATCTTAAAGTATTTAAGTATCATAAAGTATTTTATGATTGAACCCTTCTGATGAATTATGCTTAAAATATAGATAAAATGAAAACAAGATTTAACTGAATTACTTACTATTCACCTATTTCAGTATTAGCAATATAACAAAATAAAGGTTATTTGCATAATAGTGTGTTCAATAAAGGACTCTATTCTTATTAACACTTAAAGGAATAGTTCACTCAAAAATGTGAGTTTGTTTCTATTTCTAAAGCAAATTTATGGATGAAGGACTCGTATTTTAGCTGGAAACAATTATTAATTAAGTAAAAAATGCCTTAATGTTGGATTTGTTTCTTACAAACATGCAGCTTTTCACTTCACAACGGAGTGGTGTGGATTATTGTGATGTTTTGATCAGCTGTTTTGACTCTCATTCTGACGGCACCCATTCACTGCAGAGGATCCATTGGTGAGCGAGTGATGGAATGTTACATTTCTCCAAATCTGATAAAGAAACAGACTCATCTACATCTTGGATGGCCTTATGGTAAGTTTTCAGCAAATTTTCATTTTTGGGTGAACTATTCCTTTAGAAATAAAGGTTTGGATTAGACACAACAAGGGTGATGTAATGTGGAGAAACTTTTTAACCTGTTTTGAAAGGTATTTTTTGCGCAAATCATACTGTGTAATTCTAGTCATCTGTGTGTTGTTATATAAAGGATAACTGAATAAAGGAACTGAAAGCAATTGTTTTGATTCTCGCCACTCTGTGCCTGTCACATCTATGCGTGTTCCCATGAAAAGACACAGACATCTGAGAGAAACAGTGAAGTGGAAGGTACTAGAAAGATCTGGGTTTGGACATGTAACAAAAATGCTGGTTTAGATAGATACTCATTATTCGGTTGGCACTGTTAATAATGTATAGTCAGCAGGTCATTATATGCAATATTCAATATTTAAAACAAAACCTTATCTTTTAACGGTATGTATAAGTGTGAGGAAATATTTCTTGGGTAATCCATCATCGTGCTGGAGAAAACTAGAGAAACAAAGAAATGTCCAGTCTTCCTGACCGCTTTACCTAATTAGAAGTTGTGTAAAAAGCACCTGGAAAGCCCCAAAGTGTGTTTTGTAAATTGTGGCAAAGATAACAGTAAAGATCAGAATGATAAATACGAGGGTTGATCTGATGATGAGTGATTTTCTGTATAACCAGTTAAAAGAGGAAGATAAGTGACATGGTGACTGTTGATACAGACATTTCATGAGAAACTAAAGCATCTGTTGCCAAAGCAGAGTTGGCTAGAGAAACAGTTTCTTCAAGATCAAAATTTATCACAGTTTTCAGCAAATCCATGACTGAGCTGTACCTCATTTGAACACCAAACAGATGCAAAGTTGAGCTCTCCAAATACTCTTGTGTAGCCTAAAAATTGTGCCATCATTTACTCCCCCTCTTGTATTGATTTTGTTTCTTCTGTGGAACATGAATGGGAATGTTGGTCAATGGTGTTGCAAAATATCTTCTCTGCAGATGAAAAAAAAGTATACAATACAAGTTTCTAAAGTCATGAGGGTGAGTAAATGATGACAGATATTTCATTTTTTAAGTAAACTGTCCCTTTAAGCAATATCGGACAAGCAAGAGTGCTGATTTACTGAAAATCATATGTGATTCAGTCTGCTCAGTACTCATATTGCGCAGCACTCGGAGAATTTCATTTTATCAAGCTTGTGTTAATCAGAGAATGACCAGCTTAGTTTGCACAGTCAAGATCAACAGCAGCACCCGATCCAAACCCTTTTCATTTGTTAGTGATAAACTCTTATCTTCAACAGAGGCCCTGACAAATCAAATGTCAAAGCAGGCACAGGAATTCAACATTTTACACCTCATCTATTCACAACAAATACAGCTGATTCTGGAATTGTAACTTTGAGCTGACAGCAAACAACCTCCTTAGCACAGATAAAGAAGCTTAAATCCGGGGAGCTTGTGAAGCTAGTTGAGGAAGATAAAGAAACTTCACTTTATGTTGAAACGCTGAGTCTGAGCTGAGTGCCACATATGAACACAATGAGACAGTTCCTCTTGCGGACAGAAGAGGGCAGTAGTGGTCTGGTAGTTTCTCACTGATAAAAATGATACATGTAATCAATCAGTTTTGTCATTTATGACATACTATTGCCTCATTTTTTTCTTTCTTATTTCTATAAGAAAGAAACTTGAGATAAAGTTTTTTTTCTTAAAAGCATAGTTCATCCAAAAATGAAAATTCTGTCATCATTTACTCACCCTCTTGTCGTTCCAAACCTGCATGATTTTCTTCTTCCGTGGAACACATAAGGAGATATTTTGAAGAATTTTCAGTTTCAGGTCCCATAAGTTTGGAGCGACACGAAGGTAGGTAAATTAAATGAGTAAATAATGAGTGTTAGATTTTGGTGGTTATAAATGGAGCGGCCTTTGTGCTCTTTCTACACTCTAAAAAAATGCTGTGTTAAATACAACCCAGTGCTGCATGGGTAAAATAGGGACAAACCCAGCAATTGGTTTTGTTTTGACCAGCGGTTTTGGGGTTAAGTTTACCCACCTTCTGGTAGTACCCAACCGCTGGTCAAACCCCCCATGCTGGGTGGTCCCGATTTTTACCCACACTGGGTTGTAAAAAACAAATTTACCCAGCATTTTTTAGGTGTATGCTATATTACCATTCAAAACTGATAAATAAATTGTTTTCATGCTGCTGCTAACATAAAGTGAGAGTCCTTTCGAAATAGCAATGATTGATATAAGTAAAACCCTGCAATATCTGGACCAAAAAAATAAATGTCAAAATAGATTATTAAGTCTACAGCACCCTCACTAATTTCAGAAGCACCCTTAGTGATTTAATTCTGGAACCGGGCCTATGCTGATTAGAGGTAGAAGTGATAATTCACATGACCGTGCGTTTTAATGTGGTCCCAATTTTTTTTACTCACGATACTGTGACTGCACTGTGTGAATTTCTAGCACAGGAGTGTATGTTTGGCTAATTTTGGGACGATCTTGTCTCTCTTATCTGATTATCGGATAAATGTCTAACGTTAATTTATACAGTGACTCAATTTCATAGAATTTATTCAGGAAACCTAAACCCAATGGTAAACCACTTACTTCAAATATGATGCACACTGGTTGAAAAACTCCACGCCGTCATGTTCTCTCACATTCAAGACAACAGTCCAACATATAATCACCGAAACTAATCATCTTACATATTTTAGGTAGTATAATTGGACTACTTTTAGATTACTTGACCCCATTTTTTATTATGACCTCGAATTTAGGTTGAAATGCAAATTCGTTGATCATTTATATCATTTAGGATAATTTATCTAGAAATCTGATTATTCTATTTAACTCTTTAAAGGGGTCATATGATGCGATTTCAAGTTTTCCTTTCTCTTTGGAATATTACAAGCTCTTGGTGCATAAAGAAGATCTGTAAAGTTGCAAAGACTAAAGTCTCAAATCCAAAGAGATATTCTTTATAAAAGTTAAGAGCCAGCCACGCCTACCTAAAACGACTCGTTCTAACACGCCCCCACATACCTTCACTCTTAAAAATAAGGTGCTTCAAAAGGTTCTTCAAGTGATGCCATAGAACCATTTTTGGTTCCACAAAGAATCATTCAGTCAAAGGTTCTTTTAAGAACCATCTCTTTCTTACCTTTTTTTTAATCTGAAGAACCTTCTTTCGCCACAAAGAACTTTTGTGAACATAAAGGTTCTTCAGATGTTAAAGGTTCTTTTATGGAACCATTTAGACAAAAAAAAAAAAAAGTTATTTTATGGCATCGTGAAGCACCTTTATATTTTTAAGAGTGTACGTCGCTATGTGGGAAGATTTGCGTAACGCTGCCCAAATGTTCATGCAAAGAAAGAAGGCGTAACTTTTATTCTCGCTGTAGTTTTGTTGTTTCCGCTGCCATGTCGTAAAGACGCAGTGTGCTTCGTTGTAAAAGCGAAACTACTTTGTTTGGTCTTCCAAAATAGGACGATATCCGCTTCGTCATGCCTGGAGCTGATCCTTGCTGGTTGCTGAGTAAATACTACAACTTTGCTCTGTGGATCACCGGATCGGCTTTCACCATGGACGAAGTGGAGTTCAGCCCGGGGTCGTCACATGTCCTTCCGGACGCTCCTTCGTCGAAATCGCCGGCCGCACCGTTCTCAAGCCCGTGCCTGTGCTCACTCTAACCCTCCTGCCGTTCCTCACGCTAGCCCCCGGCCTCTGCTCACTGTAGGCCGCTGTGTGTGACGCTGTGTTTCGTTGTGAAAGCGAATCTACTTTGTTTGGCCTTCCAAAAATGGACACGACTAGAAATCAGTGGTTAAGTAGTATTTACAACACTGTTCAAGAACTGTTCAACCCAAATATTCAGATGTGTAGCACATTTTATGGAGGACTGTTTCCTGGTAGAGTAGACTACAATGCCGGCTGTTCTGACTCAAAGACTGGAAGTACGTTTTTTTATATTTAAAGAGTTTTTTATATTTTTTATATTTAAAGCGAGTTTTTTGGGCAGTGTAGAGTAGTGCTTGTTGTTTGTCATTTCTCCGATCACAAATGCAGACATGGTTTTATGTTTACGCGGCGTGATGCAACGCGTAAAAAGACAGTATAAGTCATTATAATCCATAATTATGTCCCCACTGGATGCAACGAATGCCTCTTTTATAATGGGTTTTCATGTTTTTGAATTATCGCTCCGGCCTGACAGGGCATCATCACAATATGGTAAGGGGCGTAACATTTCTGTCATGTGCTTGAGGTATTTCGGCCAATCACAACGCGCGCTCCATTGACTAGTATTCAAAATCTCCATAACTGCCCTGATGGACTTGTTTTCTACCGCTAAATAGAAGGTACTTGTGCTGTCCTCAAAAAAAAAAATAAAGACGTTGTCTGTTCCCCGAATAGTGAGGTCAAAATAAATTTAATGCAGGATCTAGAAAAAATCTGATCATGATTAAACCAGAAAAATGTAAAATAAATGAACAAAAACAATTTTTAAAGTTTGGGCTCCTAAACATTAGATCTCTCTCACCCAAAGCAGTTATTGTAAATTAAATGATCACAGATAATCGTTTTGATGTACTCTGCTTGACTGAAACCTGGTTAAAACCTAATGATTATATTGGTCTAACTGAGTCTACTCCACCAAGCTACTGTTATAAGCATGAGCACCGTCAGACTGGCCGTGGTGGCGGTGTTGCAGCAATATATAGTGTTATTCTCAATGTTACTCAGAAGACAGGTTACAGGTTTAACTCATTCGAAATACTTGTGCTTAATTTTACACTGTCAGATATGCAAAAGAAATCCGTCGTATCTCTTGCTCTGGCTACTGTGTATAGACCACCAGGGCCGTATACAGATTTCCTAAAAGAATTTGCAGATTTCCTCTCAGACCTATTGGTTACTGTTGATAAAGCGCTAATTGTCGGAGATTTTAATATTCACGTTGATAATACAAATGATGCATTAGGACTTTCGTTTACTGACCTAATAAACTCTTTTTGAGTCAAGCAAAACGTCACCGGGCCACTCATCATTTTAATCATACGCTAGATTAATTATATCGCATGGAATTGATCTTACTGCTATAGATATCGTACCTCAAAGCGATGATGTTACTGGCCATTTCCTTGTATCGTGCATGCTGCTTATTACTGATATTAACTATATGGCTCCGCGTTATCGTCCGGGCAGAACTATTGTTCCAGCCACCAAAGACTTATCTCAACTGCTCTGTGTACCAATAAGTACACATGAACTAGACGAAATAACTAGCAACATGGGCACTATCTTCTCTAATACATTAGAAGCTGTTGCCTCTATTAAATTGAAAAAGGTTAGAGAAAAACTTACTGTGCCATTGTACAACAGTAATACCCATTCTCTCACGAAAAAAATTTGTAGTCTTGAGCGCAAATGGAGAAAAACTAACTTGGAAGTTTTTAGAATTGCGTGGAAAAACAGTATGTCCAGCTATAGACAGGCTCTAAAAGCTGCCAGGCCGAGCATATCCACAAACTCATAGAAAATAACCAAAACAATCCTAGGTTTTTATTTAGCACAGTGGCTAGATTAACAAATAACCAGACGCCACCCGATCTAAATATTCCCTCACAGTTTAATAGAAATGACTTTATAAATTTCTTCACTGATAAAATAGATAACATCAGAAATACATTAACAAATGTAGATTCTACAGCGTATATTACTTTAGCTTCATTCATCGCACCAAAAGATAAACTGCAGTGCTTTACAGCTATAGGACAGGAAGAGCTAAATAAACTTATCACTGCATCTAAACCAACAACATGCCTGTTAGATCCTGTAACCACTAAATTACTGAAAGTGTTGTTACCTGTAGCAGAAGAACCGCTTTCTCAATATTATTAACTCGTCGTTGTCTTTAGGTCACGTCCCAAAACCCTTCAAGCTGGCGGTTATTAAGCCTCTTATTAAGAAACCACAACTAGATCCTAGTGAACTGGCAAATTACAGACCCATCTCAATCTTCCTTTTATGTCTAAAATTTTAGAAAAGTTGTGTCTGCTCAATTGTGCTCCTTCCTGCAAAAAAATTATCTCTATGAAGAATTTCAGTCAGGTTTCAGGCCCCACCATAGCACAGAAACTGCACTTGTTAAAATTACAAATGACTTGCTTCTTGTGTCAGACCAAGGTTGTGTCTCATTGCTAGTTTTACTTGATATTAGTGCTGCGTTTGACACTATAGATGTCATTGACATACTCATAGATCGATTACAAACTATACAGGTATTCAAGGGCAGGCTTTAAGATGGTTTAGATCCTACCTGTCCGATCGCTACCACCTTGTTCATTTAAATGGGGAGTCATCTCAATTATCACCAGTAAAATATGGAGTGCCACAAGGATCTGTCCTAGGTCCTCTGCTATTTTCAATATACATGTGAGCCCCTGGTAATATTATTAGAAAATACGGGATTAGTTTCCACTGTTATGCTGATGATACTCAACTATATATCTCAACAAGACCAGATAAAACTTCTAAATTGTCTAAGTTAACAGAGTGTTTTAAAAATGTAAAAGATTGGATGACCAATCATTTTCTCCTATTAAATTCGGATAAGACAGAGATATTACTTATTGGACCAAAAGACAGTACACAGAATCTCTTGGATTACAATTTGCAACTAGACGGATGTACGGTTACTTCCTCTGCAGTCAAAAATCTTGGTGTTATATTAGACAGCAACTTGTCATTTGAAAATCATATTTCCCATATTACAAAACACTATTCTTCCATCTTAGAAACATTGCCAAGTTACGAAATGTTACCTGTTTGCAGAAAAGCTAGTTCATGCATTCATGCCCTCTAGACTGGACTATTGTAATGCACTGCTAGCTGGTTGTCCTTCATCTTCAATAAACAAGCTACAGGTAGTCCAAACTGTAGCGGCTAGAGTCCTTACCAGGTCAAGAAAATATGATCATATTACCCCAATTTTACAGTCTCTGCACTGGCTACCTATTAAGTTCCGTATCAGTTACAAAATATTATTACTTGCCTATAAGGCCCTTGATGGGTTAGTTCCCGCGTACCTAACTAGTCTTCTACCACGCTACAACCAATCACACTCCCTAAGGTCGCAAAACTCTGGACTTTTGGTATTTTTTTTTTATTTGTACCTAGGATAGCAAAATCCACTAAAGGAGGTAGAGCTTTTTCGCATTGGCTCCCAAACTCTGGAATAGCCTTCCTGATAACGGTCGGGGTTCAGACACACTCTCTCTGTATAAATCTAGATTAAAGACACATCTCTATTGCCAAGCATTCAAATAATGCATCTCACAATCTTTTACTGCAGTTATATCTAATTAAATGCACATTATTATTCTTTAGTTTTGGGTTAAACAAATCATTTTTGCTCTGTTGGAACAGCAGCTACGCTAATTATGTTTGTATTTGTTTCTCTGTTTTTGCCACGGGAACTGGGATTTACACAAGCTTCAGTCTGGATCCAGAACACTTGAGAAGAGATGATGCAAGCCCTCAGAGGATCTCAGATGATGCCAACCCTGAAACAAAATTCAGAACTACCACATTTTGCTATAAGTTTGATTTGCATCATATAATAATTGCTGTTAATATTGTTCATCGTCTGTTTTATTACGTCTTAAATGGATTTGTTCCATACTGCGGGTTCGTCTGTCAGAGAGCACTGGCCCCCGCCTGATCCTGTTTCTCCCCAGTTTTTTCTCCATTCTGTCACCAAATGGAGTTTTGGTCCTCTGCCGCTGTCGCCTCTGCTTGCTTAGTTGGGGACACTCATTCCACGATATCGTTGGACATGATTGCAAAGATTTTTTAAACCTGAGCTGTGTTTGCCATCACTGAATTCAATGATGACTGTCCTTTAACTGAAAATGTGTGTTTACTATTGTCCATTTTGCATTATTGCACCTCTTTTTTCCTATTAATTCTGTTCATTGCTCTGACACAATCTTGTCATTGTTAAAAGCGCTATATCAAATAAAGGTTACTGACTTGACTTGACAACGCACTGGACAGCTGGCCAATCACAGCACACCTCGCTTTTTCAGACCGATGAGCTTTGTAAAAATCGACGCGTTCCAGAAAGGAGGGGCATAGAGGAGAAACAATATTACAGTATGTGGAAAATAATGTGTTTTTTTTTTACTTAAACCACATAAACACATTTCATTAAACCAAATAAAACATTTTTTGCAACATCATATGACCCCTAAACTTATTGTACTCGTTCATTTTGTATTCCATGAAAGCTTTGATTATCAGTCGCACAAAACCCGGTTTACTTATCTCATATCAAATCACAACTCATCAAATCTTGGTCACCAAACCAAGAGGTAATTGACTAATATTATTTAGATGGCCACCCCATGCTTGCTCATTCTAAAAGTACTTTTATTTAGTCCCCATAGATCTGTATACACTTGAATAAAGCAACATTATCCCAAGACAGAGGTTATGACCACTATTATAGATATAAGCCGACCAATATTACTTTCTCTGATAATAGCTTTGGTATGGTCATGCCATGGTTTCCTATGTACACTTAGAGTAATATTACAATAAACAGAGGTAAGGCTCACCCAAATTTAGGTTGGTCGAACAACATCCAGTTGACCTAAATGGAAATTCCCTTTTTGGCCCTTACAGTCTAAGTACACTTAAACTAATGCCAAGTGTTAGCCGGGTCTCTTTCTCATCTGAACTTTAGTCCGTTACTAACCTGACCCAGATATGGGGTAACAAGGATACAACGTGATCTACTAGAGTCAATCTTTTCAGAGTAAACAGAATCAATTAACAAATGTAACAATTTATTAGCAGTAAGGCATTATGCTAATTACATAGCCAATTCCAAGATATCAAATCAATACAAGACATCAAATTCTCAAAGATAAATGTAAGAGTAAAAGATGCGTACCTGACTTCAGAAAAATACATAGTGTGAGTGGTGTACTGGTTTATAAATTCTGTTTGTATGAGGTGTCATTTGTCACTAACCTAATGAAATGAGGGTGCACTAGCAGTTCAGCAGTGTTGGGTATCGTGTTCACATCATTTGCTCTAATGGTTAAACCATGAGGGATTTGCACACCTAATTGCTTGAGTGCAAACCGATGCCTGCAACTACACCCTGATATGGGCCATTGACGAAAATCTGATATCTCTTTCCTCTCTCGTTCTCCTTCAGACTCACACACAAGTACACATACAGGTCATGCCATATGTACCACATGTGCTCTTTAAAAAGCAACATGGCCTAGTTCATAATCGCTGTAAATAAAATGACCTCACCTTCAGCACAGCATTCACCCTCAGGTAAAACACAACATGAGAATGAATCCATCTGCTCCTAACTCACTTCCATTCATGATGTGTGTATTTTAATCTTCTAACTGAGAAAGATAAATGCACTGTTTGAGTCACTAATCTTTGAAAGATTATATTTGGTCTGAGAAAAGTTCTCTAAGGAATAGTTCACCCAAAATGATAATTTTGTTAAAATTGATACTCTATGTCTTGTTCAAAAGGATTTTGTAAGTAAGTAAAATCAGCAGAAAGGAAGTTCAGGGATATTCAACATTTGTACTCAATTTCAAGCATGTTGGAATGAAAGCTCTAAATTAAAAGTATATATAACTGTAAAAAAAATTGTTAAAAGAATATTTTCTTTTTTGCATGCTTTTTGAGTTCTACTTGCTTCCAAAAGTTATTTATTTATTTAATTGTCAGTTCAGATACTTTGGACAAATTGTTAAAGCTTATTTATTTAATTATTTACAGTGGATTATTTGTTATATTTATATTGATGTATCATTCTCAAATATTGATTCCAAAGTATAAAACCTAGGAATTAGAGTTTCCTTGGGTATTTTTCAACGATATAAAATTAAATAAAAATCTCAAATTAAATAAGTTAAATAAAATCTACTTAACTGTACAGTGAAGGTGTTCCCAGCATGCACCAGGACATCAATAATTAATGAAGTTACCGTTTCTTACAGTTTGCAATGGTTTATTATTATTTTTATTTATGTTTATTATTTTGCATGGTTGCTTTTGTTGATGACATTTTGAAATTTGGTCATTTGTTTTGTGACACCTGCAGTTTATTTTCGACTTTTGTTTTTTTTTTAGTTTCTTTTGTCCACAATTTACGTTTTACTGTTGTTGTTGTTGTGTTTTTTTTTTGGGCTTGACAGCCAGTCTATAAATTCATAATAATTACATGGAATTGCATCAGCAGTTTTCTAAATATTTTGCTCAAGAAAAGAAAGAAAGTCAAAATAAAGTCCATGGTTTCAGCACAATGAGGATGAGTAAATGATGACAGAGTAATCTTTTTTTGGGTGAACTATCCCTTTAACTCTTAAATGCAGAAAGGTACTGATTTTTTAGGCCACATCACTGAGCGCTGTTTAACAGCCATGATGTCGACGGAGAGCTCCAAGCTCCAAGCTCCAAGCTCATTAGGATCCTCTGCCTGTTAGAGTTGTCACATTAGACCCAAATTGATTAATTGAAAACAAGAACCCACAGGGAGGATTCAGAAGTGCTGTATGAGTGGCTTCCATCATTATGCTTCCATAAATAGACTTTATAATTATTCCATCCCCTTTGCGTCATGCAAAACTCCTACCCTGCTTTCCCAGCAACAACCCTTCAGAACACGTTATGCTTATTTTTGCATTTGCATTTATTATGCCTTTTTCATTACATCTATAAGGAAACAGTACCAGATATGTTTTGGCTACTGCATTAGTTTGTGTCTTCCTCATTAGGGGACATGTGCATTCAAACTTTTCAGCCTTGCTTGTTTTTAAGGAGAGGAATTACATAGCGACATAATGCACTAGGGGCGGACAGTCAAATTAAAACACATATAAGCCCAGTGCACATCTCTCCTCCACTCAAGCGTGAATGGTTTCCAAAAGTATCTTCATTCAACTGAGTCAGCCCAGCATACACAGGATGGGTCAAAAATAAATAAATAATAATATATAATGAGAGAGGGAAAAAAAGTGTTTTAAAATGCATTGCAGTCTAAATTGCATGGAATGTCATGCACCCTTGTCAAACATTTTGATTGGAATCATAATTTAGAATCAATCCTAATATGATAAAAAAAAATCACTTTTCAGTTTATTTTTCCAAATCTCACTAGATTCTTTATTAGGATATTTATTTCAGTATCATTTTCTAACTATGATAGAAACTCCACTGCAGGGTCATTCTAGTTAACAAAAATGAAAAATTTAAACTAAAACCATAAACTTAATTACTTAAAAAATAATAAACATTAACTGGAATGAAGTAAAATATGAAAAACGTTTTTATTTCAATTACTTGCCAAGGCAACATTTTTATATATATTTTAATTTAGCTCAACTTGATATACTAAAATAAATACAAAGTAAATTAATACAACATTAAAAACGGTCAGACATAATTAAAGAAATTACAATAACACACAAAATGCTTAAATTAACAAAATTACTAATAAAAGCTTATTTAAAATATTAATAAAAACTTTAATAGTGTCTCATTGAAACTAAGACCATGTTCCACTGGCATTCTGGTTTACACACACTTATGCGTTATAATGTTTCATTTGTGTAACTGGGACATCTTCATTAATGTTTTAGAACTTTCATATTCCCTAATTTGTTTATAAAGCTCATTAAGCAACACATTATGCCTTTGTGAAGCTATTTGGTTAATGATGCCTTCATATTTGGCTGAACTTTGCGCCGCTGATGTGTTTATACAAAAGCAGAAGTGTACAGCATTCGGTCCATCAAAAACTCATGGGTATCAAACTACTGACTGTTCAATTATTAAGCCATCTGATGAATGTTTCAGAACCAGCAAACAGTGCCAATAGATGGGGGTTAATTGAGAGGGTGCGCTGTGGCCAGATAGTTGACTGGCAACATCGTTCCTGAAAAGAGCACAGAAATGGACCATTCTGGTAAGTGCCTTGGCCGTAGTTTTTCATTTGAACACCCTGGAGTGTTTTGTTAAGAATTTCTTAACAGTTGCTGAAGTAAACAAACAGAGCGTATTGCAAACCGGAAAGTCTGGAAAATGAGCTGAGGGAATTGAGCCATCAGAGACAGTACTGTAAGATGAGCACCTGAAATTTTAGCCTAAATGTTATCAAGTGGAACAACAAGTACTTTAGTCTCAACTAGTATTTTGACCACAGGCTCATTTAAGCACTGCTATAGAAAATGCATTGCATCCTCCTTCCCGTTAACATGTCTCCAAACATACTGTGCAATAATTTTTTGTAGATGTTTTGCCTTTTGAGTTGTTTTTATTCTGCTCATAACTTTAATTCAGCAAAAATAGTCATTTTAGTGTCTTTAAAGAGATCTTCTAAAGACCTTTCCTCCTAGAAAGCACATCAAATTGATTTGTGCTGTGAAATGAGAATTGTGTAATTGCACTAACATATATTAAAGGGGTCATATGATGCGATTTCAAGTTTTCCTTTCTCTTTGGAGTGTTACAAGCTGATTGTGCATAGATAAGATCCCTGAAGTTGCAAAGACTAAAGTCTCAAAACCAAAGAGATATTCTTTATCAAAGTTAAGACTCAGCCACACCTACCTAAAATGTCTCGTTCTAACACGCCTCCACATATCTACCTCACTATGTGGAAATATTTGCATAATGCGCCCAAATGTTCACGCAAAGAAAGAATGCGTGGTTTCGGTAACCGCAGTTAGTGTTGATGCAGCCTTGTCAGGGAGATGCTGTGTGTTTCTAAGTGAAAGCAAAAGCACTTTATTTGGCCTTCCGAAAGTAGATTGATTTGGGAATCTTTAAGATTACTTACAATAGAACAGCATTGCATTTTATGGACGACCGTTTCGTGATCCTAGGGGAGGGGGTAATTCTGACTTTGCTATGACAGTCTGGTGCTTTTCTGAATCAGCTACTGTTTTGTTATTTGTTTAAGTATTTGCTATTGACTGTTTAAATGTGGAGTTTTGCGCATCGTGTTTGTGTGTGTGCGAGCGAGAGAGAGAGAGAGAGAGCCAAAGAGAGAGAGAGAGAGAGGGTCAAAATATCAATACGACGATGTATCATCACAGAGATTTGATGATACGAGTATCTGTACAGCTGGCGCTGTATAGATATTGTGGCACGTGTGCAGCAGTGAACCGTGCTTATTTTGTTTAAAATTTTACATTTTTACAACGTTTTAAAATTGAGTAGAAAATGCGAGTTTCTAAAAAAGAAATGGTAGAAGCATCTATAGGCTACTAACAGGTTTCATCTGGCAGCATAGGAACCCACTTGGGTTGTTCTGATATACCGAACGTAATCCCCAAAACATAGCTTCACACTTGCGCAAGACGGAAATGTCTGCTAAGTTTGTCTACTTATCTTTGTCTACCTGTCAACCCCGGGCACGCACCAGAGCTTTCTCCACTGTGGATAAACACCTTGCTTTCTGAAAACAGTCTGTTAGCTTTAGTTTAAACGATCTCCACTTTCAAGTCTATTCTCAGAAAAGGGTAATCAGCAGCTGTTCTTGTACGACACAGATAGATAGAGAGATAGCGAGAGAGAGAGAGAAAGGATGTGTATGTATGAATTACTACCGTTTTGCCGCGTTTCTCTATTAACAGTGAAGCTGTGGCTTTAATTCCTTTAGAAACAATGATGCTACCAGCTCCTTGTTGAGAAAGATAATGTAGCTCTTGAGCGATTAAGCTATTTAGTTGATAAAACTGCGGGGCAGCGCTAAAAAGTTTGTTCCTGAATGTCCGAGTTAGGCCGCAACGTGATCTGTGTGTGTGACTGCACCAAACTGCTTGTTTCACATAAATGCTGGCACAGACGTGCATGTTCGAATAGAGTCGCTTTGAACTCGTGCATCTTTGGAAGTGGAGCTGCGCGGAAAGTTACAAAAAAATGTCGTGCACACCGCCACGCGAAACGACGTTGCGTGCACTCAAAGTGAACTTCCGCCAACATCGCGATGATGTCATATTTGCCGCGCGCACCTAAGCGAATTTTTTAAATATATTAGAATGAGTACATTACAATATAAATTGATTAGAACAAGTACATTATTATTTATGGGCTTAAAAACAAGATGCAAACAATCAGAATATTGTACCTGGTGGGGAGTGCCCAATTTTAACATGAAACTATGCCATTACCTGTATTTGTTATACTGTGGTACAGTTATGGAGGCTGTTCATAATGCAGAGGTCAATTGCCTGCTCTGCCAATAGTTAGAAATGGCACTATAGTATGCAGTGTTTAATAAACAGCTGTTTTACTCAATTCTGCTTAGGTGAAATTCAGTGCAGTCCTGTATCGTGATACGTATCGTATCGTGGCCTATGTATCGTAACTTTGCTGGTGATACACAGCCCTAGGTCACATCACAGTGGAGTCAGCTGTCTTAACCGTGGCTTGTGTACTGCAAACACATACCAGCTTCATCACTGTGTCTGTCACGCGACTCTGTTCCCCTTTCGGGCTCTGTCTTTACATTTATTTTGAAAGATGAAGCTCGTGATTATGGTAAGGGTCGTTACATTTCCGACGAGTGCTTGCGGTGTTCGGCCAATCACAATGCACTGGGTCAGCTGGCCAATCAGAGCAGAATGCGCTTGTCGGAAAGAGGGACTTTGTTAAAAACGAAGTGTTTGAGAGAGGCGGGGCATGGAGGAACTACAATAATGTACAGTATTTGAAAAATAATGTGTTTTTTGAACATTAAAGCATGTCAACATATTCTGTTACACCAAATACACAAAATAATGATCTTTAAAAAAGCATCATATGACCCCTTTAAAAAGAGGACAATTTTGTATTTTTGGTCAAATAAATGCAGCACAAGAGACTTAATTGAAAAACATTAATACATCTTACCAGCTTCAAACTTTTAAATAGTAATGTAACTGTGCAAATAAAAACTAAAATGCAGGGCTAAGTGAAATTTTTGCATTTCCTAAAGAAAAAAGTACTTTTCACAAACCTAAGTTGCTGTGGGTGAATTTCAGGTTACTATTTAATGCTAAGGTGTCCTGTCTGGTCGCTCGGATATTAGGTGGAAATTTACTGGACCAATTCACAAGTCTACATTTTGATCTTTAGAGACGGCTCAGGTTCTAAAGCATGGTATTTATATTTTATAATTGTTTCAATGAAATGTATGAGCCCAAAGTTTAATACTTTAAGGTCAAAGATTTGTTCAAAACCTCTTGCAAACTCCACTGATTATCATATAAAATACTTACCTAAACCCATCTGATAAGTGTGATAACGTAGCATGTGAAACTAAGTCTGTTTTTCTGTTTACTGGAGTGTGAGATAAAAATATATCTTGTTTTTTTCTCTCTTTTGCTCCCTTGAATGCAAATGGGCCAGATTGAACCCTGGGGCTTTAGTGTCCCCTGCTGCAGACAGAGAGGTGGGATCTCTTTTAAGAAACTAAAAATTCATAATTTTTTGCTGAATAAAAAAAGTTAAACACAACTCGGGCAAAAGCTAAATATCCCAAAAGTCACAGTATGTGTTCCAGGAGATACAGTGAGACCAGGGGAGCCACATCAATCAAAAAGGAAGGAGGAAGTGATGCGGGGCAAGAGATGGTGAGATGAAGCGAAAGATTCCATCTTTCCCTGGAGCGAGTGAGACGGAGACACAGATGTCAGTGAACACAAAGTCCCAGGAGACTGTGTGGGGCAGAAGCTCCACTTTCCAACATCTCACACACTGTTTGGTCACACGCAGTGGAATTACGTTTTTTGGGTCCATATATAGTGACATAATGCACTGAACACCCTGCACAGCTGAGACTGAAGGAACGCAAGCAACCAGATGGGACTTCACGATGGTCCTGTTCGTTTGAACAGGAAACATCTCGTCTACTTTTAGCCAACCTGCATCCATTATGTAGCTCACACAGTACATCTCGCATCTGCATGGAAACAAGTCATTAAATGTGAAAGAAGTTTAAATTATGTAAAGATAGAGTACAGTCACTTCAGACTGACTGTTGTGTCCATCAAAACATGTGACTGTCCTTCAGAAACAAGCATGATAAGCAGTTCTGTAGCCGGTACAAAGGATTCAAAGGAGCGGCATGTTTTGACTCATGAATATATGGCTCAAAGTCACATTCAGAATGTGATAGGTGTTTTTCTTTGGATTGAAGCTCTTAGTTTGAACAGCATACAGTATCTTGCCACAATGCAATTCAATTTGTGTTTTTTCTTCTATTTTTTTCAGTTGTGTTACTGTGCACAAATACTGTTTTTTATAGCAGAAAATACCTTTTTAATGTAATCTCAGATATTTAAAAAATGTACTTGCGTTTTGTTGTAATTTTATTTCTGTCATATTCATTCATTTTTAAGCAAAACAAATGATTCAGTATATTTGTATATTGCCGGAAGAAAGGAGAAAGATGTGTAGGAAAAGAAAGTCAATTTGAGCAATTTCATAATTTTTACTGTTTTAATATTTTACTGATAAGATGGAATATGTTGATCATTTGTTGTCAATGTCATGTTTTCCTGTCACTGCATTCAATTCACCTGCGCACAAGTCACGTCACACCGTCATTAATATTTTGACGTCCTTTTATTCTTCAATGGTTTCTCGAGGCAGTTTGACGTAACTTTCATCGAGAGAGAGAGAGCGAGAGAGAGAGAGAGAGAGAGAGAGAGAGAGAGAGAGAGAGAGAGAGAGAGAGAGATCCACTTGCTAATGCTGAATTTTGGTGGCAGCGCGCGCTCAATGGGGTCACGAGGGAATGAACAAACTCTGCGCGAGCGACCTGTGCGATGCTCTCGCGCTCTATAAAGTCCTTCACTCAGCTTCCACCGGAGAGATACCCACCTGCCCAACGACACGCTTAAATATTCAGGCTGAGATATCTGACTGAGCTGTAAAACTTCACTAGTTTGTGAGGGTCAAAATGAGCTCCTCGCTTCCAAAAAGCGAATCCACCACATCCCTAATCAAAACGAACCGGAGAGTCCGCGCGGACCCCGCGAGCCACCGCAACGGGCACCGGCATGCGGGAGGCGGCGGAGGTGGCGAGGACTCGTGCTGGACCGATGAGTGCGATGCCACCGCCCGCAGACCTTTGTGCCAACCGAAACACGGACGAAAAGGTGAGAAGATCCAGAATTATCAGGAGGATGGACCGGAACACCGCAAACCGTCACGGCACCACCACACCATTAACCCTCCGGGCCAACTCCACGGGAATCCCCGCACCAGCCGGACGCCCTCGCCGACTTCATCCCTCTCCAAGCGCTCGGACGAAGCCGCGCTGTTCTTTGAAACGAAGGACAAGCATCGGACGGGCTCGAATCAAAGCTTCACCTCCAGTCCACCTCCAGCGCTTCAGCCCAGCAGCACACGCGCCCACGGGAGAGCGAGCGCGTCCAGCGGCGCGCTTGATGCAGACCTCCATCCCATAGTCAAATCAGTCTTTGGACAGGTAGGGTGACTACTGTAGCCTACTATGCTTTTTGAAGTACACTAATGATGCAGTATATCTACTCAAAAATATAATGGCAACAGATTAGTCAATATTTGATTGAGCAAGTTTCAATCAAAAAGTGAATCATTTAAAATGAGTAAGATGGTTTTAGATTGTTCTATATTATGTGCCTCATCTCATGTGGTACAACATAAGTACATATATACTGCATAGTGTCCATGGACCAAGATTTTAGTTCTGTCAAATCAATTAATCACATCCTTTTATTTTGATGTGATTAATCGATTTGACAGAGCTAGATAAAATTGATATCAATAATGAAACCTATTTGTAGGGTCTGTAACTGGCTGCCCCTTTTCTTCAATATTTTCACAATTTTAATCACCTTTTGCCTTTTTAATAGTTCACAACAAATGTTGTGACAAAGTATTGTTATTATAAAAATAAAATGTAAAATAAGAAAATACAAATTAATATTACAAAAATAGTATTATTTACACCTACATACATCATACACAATAATAACATAAAAAATATCTATCTATCATCTATCTATCTATATCTCATCTATCTATCATCTATCTATCATCAATTGAGGTCCTAAATTATAATAAACTAAATAATAAAAAATAGCTTTAGCTATTTTTGTTGTCACACTGCAGTAGGGTAACAATCAACTAATCAACTGTGAATCGACATCACAATAAATTACTAAACATGACAACAACAACAACAGTGTAAAACAATTTGGCAAACTGTCAAACCATAATTATTATTTATGCCTCGATGCAAAAATAAAACCATTGGATTCACTCAATAATCTCTTCATTACGAATGACTATACCCTTCGTAAAAGAGTGTAGATATTATTCCAAACATGTTTATATTATGTTAACACAAATTTGGTCACAAAATATATTATTACTGAAATCTTTTTTTTTTTTAATTAAACAAAATTAAACTCAACAGGTGGCCAGTGGAGAAGAGGGGCCAGAGTTTGGTTTTTTGGGGGGGGACATTTTGGGCTTTTCAAAAACGAAACAAAAATGTAATAGGTTTTGAGTCACTTTAGATAAAAGTGTCAGCTAAATGACTAATCATTAGTGAATGTTCTCGCTTATAACCTAATGCTGCCCAGCTGAATGATGGTTTATGACACTTCAGTGTGCATTACAATGCCTCATAGAAGACGTTTTGAATAATGTGTAATTGGAGAGCATGTGTCTTCGGGGATATGATCTCTCTATAATCAGATGATGATGATAAAATTGAATCATGCATGAGGATTTGAAGATTAAAGTGAAACAGAAGTCTCAGAGATGTGCCAGGTTCAGGTCAGAGTTTACAAACAAAACAAAGCCTGCTTAGGAGTCAAATGCTGGTCAGAGTGCTTGATTTGACCCTATGCTGTCACATAGAAAGCCATAGCAATGTTAAATGACTGATGGATAACTGATATGTATATTATATAGTAAAATGAGAAGAGCTGTTTATAACCGCATATGTGGTGTAATCTGAGCATCATTTTGGAATCTCTGGTTATTCAAGTATTAAAATATGATACGACTTTTTAGAGTTTTTCCATATACACTCTCATACAATGAGGGAAAAAGCAGTGCATTGGGCCATATTTCTACAGTGTGTGTTACACCTTTATCACCTATAACATGTTCATGCACCATGATTCTTTTCTTCACTGTAATTTGATGCCACTTTCTCCTGCTGCTTTCTTTCTCTGAAGGACAATAACTAGCCATCCTGCTAATGTGCCACAGAAATAACACCTCCAAATTCAGGTTAAAGCTTCAGTAGGTCAAAGACACAGAAAGACACACATTTATCTTGCGATCTAAATGAGGACATACCATAGACTTAAAATATTTTTATATAAAGTTAATTATATTTACAACAAACTAAAACTAACCCAAGCCTTAACCCTACACCTAAAATAACACCTTTTAGCATTTTTTACAAATGCAAACAAACAAATTAACACTTTTTTTGTCTTTCTAGTTTGTACTACAGGACCACTAAAGGGACATAGTGATGGGAGGAAAACGCAATAGTTTTGTGAGAGAATGCAAAGTATCTTGGGGGAACACAATCCTTTTGCAAGAGAATGCAAAAGCATTGAAATATAATTTTGTCCTTTTTTCATCACCATGCCTCCATATGAAGTACAAAATAATAGAAAGAAAACAAGTTGTATTTTGCAAATTTTTTTATCAATAGCAATGTTTCTGGCTGGAACATAGTTTGTACTTTAAACAAAAAAATATTTTTATAATTTTTAGTTTCAAGGGCATTCTGGCTTTGTCAGATTTAGCTGACTTCTGGAGACATTTTTGCCTCCCAAGTACAGTTAACAGTAAACACTCACACACTAACTCTAACATTCCTTATATACAGTTTTAGTGAGGATGCAGTGATTTTCATACTAAACCAATACCCTAAACCCAACCCTCAAACAAACCTATTGGCATTATTAGATTTAAAGCAAAGCGTGATTTGGCCCATTTATTAGAATTGAAATAGCAAGACTTCAGAGACAAATAGCAACACTTCAAATGTCGATTTTTGACATATTTCACTATTGTAAGCACATTTTCAACAATTATAGCCCAAGCTGAACACAAAAGCACACAGAAACCCTTCATCGCTCTGTGCCTGTGCTGAACTAAAACAAAGAATTAAATGAAAGTGAATTTGTTTAATTTGTATGTGAAGAGAAGGGCACTTATCTGGAAAAAGCATTTATAAAGAGCTGAGAGAGTGTGTTTGCACTATTTCCAAAGCCCATTCAGCAGTGTGTCATTATAATCCAGCCTATAATCAGCATAGTTTTGATTAATCATTATAAATGTAATACAGGTCCAACAGAAATCACATTGTTACCCCAAAACCTTTTTTAAGACCTACACCTGAAAATGTCACGAGATGCCTATTCTGTCACTGTATAAGTCTTTTCTTACAGTCAGAAACGTAAGATTCAGTATTGCTAGGAACCAGGTTGAGTCGGTCCCAGATTTGACACTTTTGCTCGGTTTCAAGCACCTCCCAGGCATCATTAGTATTTGGCTCGTAAATGTCACACAGTCATTTTGTCACAACCCCTCAATGTAAGACCTGTGCAAAAGTTAAAAGCATGCACTTTTCTTGAAAGAACATTCAGCTGTGACTGACGTGACACACGATTGCGATGTCATATAACATGTTCGTGCACACATGAGCTCAGCTCGCATCCAGAAAAGCCCTGCATTTGAATGCGAAGGGAAACGCTGCTGTATTTATAGTGCCGCCGTGTCTATTTTTTCCTCATAGTGGATTGATATTCCTCAAATGCTGTGTTTCATATTTCCTTATGTAACATCAAGGCCTGCATACAATCCCTACAGAAATCATTCTCCGCCAGCAGGCGCTAAATATAGCAGCTCAAGACCTGATTAGAGAGGAGAGGGGAAAGCTGTCTTTTGTGCTGGAGTGAAAAAATTCAAATCCATTAGCTACCTGACACGTAGAGTTTGAAACCGTGAAACTGAAGAGTTCAGTTTCATCACCCTGTTGAGACTGATCTAATGTACATGTCAGAACATATAGCCATATCTGGTTGCATATTAGTTTTAAAATGATCAACAGTGTTTGGCTGATTGATACGTGTGATTTTAATTATAAAATCAACCAGAGTTTTAAATATGCAAGCAGTGTGTTATATATACACACACTTAAAAGGAGGTTCAAAGATTTGTATCTACTTAAAGAACGTTTTGGATTTAGAAATGGTTTTGTTTGAGAATGAAGAAAGGAGGGCTAAAGATACCAAATGCAATGAAACATTTAAGCATGAAAAAGTTTATTTAGGTAGATATGGCTCTAAATTAAAATGTCTCTTTCATCGACCTGAAAGTAAGTCTTATTACTTTAAATGTAAATTTTTAATGGAACACAAATGAGCCTAATTTAGCACCCTAAAAGGGTTCTGCTATTGTAACAAGTCCAAAAACTCTATTTTTGAACCACTTAAAAAAACAATAAATTTAAAGAAATCAGGAAAAACAGAAGCAACAAATATTATAAAAAATAGATTTTATTTTGAAATGCATGCAGAAAAATTTAAACTTTATTTATACTTCCACAAGACGTCCTAAAAGGGTTCTGATATTGTTACAAGTTCAAAACCTGTAATCTGGATCTATTTTGAATTACTTCAATAAATTAATCATTTTAAGAAATATAAGGAAAGCAAGAAATAGTGGGTGCTAAGACAGGAACATTTTGTATGTAATAAACAAAGAGCAAGATTTAATCTAATATAATGTTTTACAAAATCACCCTATTAAAAGTACTACACTTCTGCAAGAGGGTGAGAACAAATAGCATCTACCCATAATGCTTTGCAACATAAACAGCCAATCAGAACTATTTACACTGTTACACTGGGATGCTACAATTTACTAAATATACAAAAGTCAGTGCAACTCACAAATAGTAGAAATGTGGAGAAAAAGATTAATATAAAATGAACGGGGGTAAATCCGGAAAAATATGTTTTTCTTTTCCTGAAGTTTACTTCACCTTTAATATTGTTGACTTTTTAGGAAGGTTGAATTTTTTTAATCAATTCTATCGCAGATTTATATAACTTAATGAATCATAGAATTACATTTTTGAAAAATCAAAAATCAAATAATGAAAATTTCACCTGTTACCATAATATGAACCGACATACTCCCAACATTCACACATTTTCATTATGCAATCGAATGAATTCTACCATTATACTCTTGTAGATAAAATACATTTCTAAAAGGATATTTATTGTTTCTGATTGAACTGGCATACGTGCAAAAATGCACACAAACAGCATTTATATTACTTAACCAAAACATTATTTTACTGCAGGCTCTATAACGTACATTCACTTTTTTATAAGAAAACTTTATTTTTCAGTAGGTATGTCTACATGTACTAATCTCGTCTATCGGAATTAATCCAATCCGATTTCAGATTCTGAAAGTTCTGTTTGTTTGCAAATACTTTGTAAATATACAGTCTTATCCACTGACCTGTTTATAGGACTTGAGACATAAATAAACATACGCCAGTTTGTATGATGTAAAACACATATGCATCATGGCATTGCGTATTTTTGAATCCAATTGAGAAAGTGTTTGATTCTTTCTTATTGATCAGATTATTTCAGGTCTGCACCACCCCTTCCAAGATTTCTTGAGATCGAGGTGTTTACAAGAAGACTTCTTAGTCTGATTGAGCCATTAGACCAATTATAAACTGATTATTTGGATGCATGCGAAACTAGAGTCCTTTAAATAATTTACTGAATTAGCACCATCTAATTTTAGAGCAGGTGTTTTAAACTACAAGCATATCTTTCCACAACATCTCCATCTGGCCAGTTTCCTTGTCGGATTCTTTTCAGCCGCTGTGTGTCGCAGAAGTCTTGTGCTTCTACTCAGAATCTTACTCTCTCTCTTTCTCTTGAGGCAGAAGAGACTAATATCATAACACTGGCATCACTTGACCTGACTTACATTCACTAACAACGAATTATGCCACTAGCCTGCTTTTGGAGATGTGCTGCGTGCATCAAAAGCACAATTTTTTTGCATCATTGTTTTCACAGTGAGATTTCAGATCAATGCCTTTGCTCTGCCAGCAGGGGCTGCCCGTCTCAGGCTCTCTGGCTCTGGCAGTGATACTACTTCTTCTGACAAAATGACATTCTGTCACTTGCATCCTTCCTCCCTGCTGGTGACAAACTGGGATGGATGGATGGAGGAGATGAAGATATGAAGAAGCAGGGAGGAATAAAGCGTGAGAGACCTTTATGTATTATGTAAGAAATACACAACACCCAGGTGATGCAGAACCACTTTAGTTCTGCCTCTTACTCGTTTGGCTCCATTTGCGCTCATTCTTTGGGCTTTTTCTGGAGCATTCAGCCACTCGCGCCCTCCCTCTCCAACCCACTTGGGTCACATCGACCTTGCAAGGGTCTGAGGAGGGGAGAGATAGAGAACAAGAGGGAGGGTGGAAGGCAAACGGAGGGATAGTTTAAAGAACCAGGCTTAGCAAAAAGAGGATATGTGAAAAAGCGAGACAGGCTGTGTCGTAAATTCCACGTCATTTCTGTCTTCCATACAATTTCAAAGTCCTGTGCTATTTATAGAAGCCGATGTGTGTGTTTTTTATTCGCTCATGAATTGCAGGGGAGGGAATGCAGAATTTCTAAGCCTTTCTCAGTCTGCGTAATCGAGAGGGAGAGAGAGAATAGACCTTGAAATTCCTTCCTCGGCACATCCCAGAGGAACATGTTATTGCTTTGAGCTTGAGCTTTCATAGCTCAAGAGACTTTATCGAGTTCTCACTTATGTTTAATTCCTCAGGAGAAATAAAAAAGGTGATTCTCACAACATGCAGATCATATTTCACCCCAAAAATAGGAAGAAAAAAAAATCTACTCAATAATTTTCTAATAAATTATATAGACATAAAAAACGAACAATGAAAAAACCATATAAATTAATTTTGAAAAAGATTCAAATTAAAATTTTATGTGTCACAAATCTTAATTCGAAAGTGTGAACCCTTTGCTGCACATTGATTTATTTCTGGACGGGAGTCTCGATGGGCTATCACTTTTGTGAGATGCACCACCCGCATAAGACAAAAAATACACAATATTGAATAATACGCAAAATGAGGTGGATGCCAGCTCAATCATTTGAATTTGGAAATATCACAGAAAATATAAAATATATAAATCTAAAATAATAAACCATATAAAATGAATTTAATATATAATTATGATCATTTTAATGTCACAAATAGTAGTGCACTTTAAAAAGTACTCAGCTTGATTTTCATGCAAGCATTTTTATGCTCTCTTTCCTTTTGAGTTCGTATGCTTCCTCTTGAGACATTCTTCCACCTCAAAATAAATGCAATTATGCAATGTCGACATTCCGTATGAGTATGAGGGCATATGCAATATGGTAGCAGCACTTCAGATCACAGTTGAACTTTCAAAAAGTCTATTGAAATATCGTCAGGTCTATCTATAGAGTATTTTATTGATGACTTAAATTGCCGAATTTTAATATATACTAAAATGGCGCTGCAACACCTATCCTTTAGGCTTGGACCTCCTGACATCAATAATTATTTCATCATGTTTCGTTTTCATTTGCCTCACAATCTAATGTCACAGAGAAACCACATCCACACTATATATATATATTATAGAGAGCGAGCAGAGAGAGAGAGTGCACACGGGGTCTTATAGTGTTCTTGTTCATCTTATTTGGTCCCCATTCCTGTCATTGTATGGAAGAGCAAAACAATGTTATTTTCTAATGGCTTGGAAGCTTGCTATTTGATTGCCAAATGACCAGGAACATGTCAATCTCATCCATAAAGCTCTCAATTGTGCGCCGCCTCTTAGTCTATTGATAGAATTCTCTGCAATTTAAAGAGAGTCAATTTTGGAGTTTTCTTCATTCCTTGGGTGCGTTCAAAAGAATTTTAAAACCTACTAATCCAGCTGCTCTGTGCGTCTAGCACAAGCATGACAAACCCTTCCACGTATGCTCGAAAGTGACCTTAATTTCATCGCTTGCCAAACACTTTTCTTCTATTCCCAATGCCATACAAAAAAAGCTCCAACAACTATCCAAGGGTTAAAATGGCACAACTTGACACAGCGTGTAGCTGGGCCCTTTTCATCAGTGAGAATTTTGCACACACATCTGACATGTCCACTTCCCTGTGATCAACAACTCTAAAGCTTTCTGGCAGACTCTTCATAGCAACAAAACAAAGCGCTATACCCGAGGCGAGCACGTGACACTCGGGAACGGCAGGTGAGTGTGAAGGGTCGAGCGGAGAGGAAGAAGGAGTGAAACTAGAGCTAATGAAGCGTTCGGATGGGGAAAAGAACAACACTTCTGAAGAACTGCTACGTTTTTGATGCTCTTAGAAGAACGTGAATGAATATTTCAAGAGAAATGTCTAATTCTGAGCGTAAATCCGGCTCCCCTTTGAGAAACCAACATGAAATGTGTATATAAAATAACCTATTCAATACTTCCCAGCAGATCAGCTCTCACATTTCCTTCAGACACTGTAAAATAACTATCAGGATATTCATGATATATTTGTAAAGTTGATCTTTTCCTGTAAATGTTCTCAAGGTCAACACAATTTTTTTTCTTTGATTTTTGATCATGGAGGACGGCTCCTGTCCAAGCGTGTGTGATTGTGTAAGACGAAGCAGGAAGCTCAAATGCCGACAGCTCGCTCGAGATGAACATGAACCTCTCTGCTCGTCTTCCTGTCTCTCTAGCTGCCTGTCACCGTGTCCAACAGGATTATCCATGACCTCACATTTTCGTTAAAATGAAGAAGTACTTATTAACATTGCTGTCAGAATGATCCGGTTTGTGAGTGTGTGGCTCAAACGCTCGAGTTCCTGGAGCTCAAATGTAGGAGCGTGACGCCAGCAACATCAAGGTCATGGGGTTTGTTTCTCTTACAGATCTGCTAAATAGAAAAAGAGAGAGTATATGTCATTCAACAGCATAGCCCATTTAACATTTATTCACTGAACAGACACTTTTAGCTGAAGAAACAAATGAGAAACACAAACACAAGTAAAATTCGACAGGATTGTAATTTATTCTAAGATACATTTACTTGAGAAGTAATATGACATTAAGTATTCTGAAAAATTTATCAAAATGTAATAGCTTTTGCTTAAAACAGGAAAAATATCTGCCAATGGGGTAAGACAACTAATATTGTTTTCTTACCCTAAATATATGTTTTATTATATGTGTACTGGAAAACTAGACAAAAATTCTAAATAGAGTAAGAAAGTAATTAGTGTACTGGTATTGTGTATTGTGTACTGCCTACTTTTTAAAAAAATATAGTAAAAACATGTAGTAAAAATAGTATGTGAAACAGCATGTATATGCAGCAATAAGCTAGGATATCAATAAGCTAAACCATAGTATTTTACACTGTTGTCACATGACCTTGATCTTGCAAAATTAATACCATTACTTTGTATTTTTAGATCAATTTAGTGTAAAATAGGCCTATATTAAATTTCGATCATCAAATAAATAATCATATTAGAGATGTTAAAATCACTGTTGATAGTATTTCAGATTTTTCCATCACATTGGAATGGGATTATCATCATTAAAACTATTAAAAACATTTGACATAAAGCTGAAATAAAATAAAACAAAATATAAATATTTGATGAAAACTAAACATAAATTAGAAATGTTGGCAATTAACTGAAATTTCAGTTTAAGTTGAAGCCTGAACATTACTAATGAAATAAAAACTATAGCTGAACTAAAAAATAAAATTAACCTAAATAGTAATATAAAAAACTAATAAAATAGTATGAAGCTTATTACAAGATTATTATAATTTAAATGAAAATTAAAATGAAAACTGAAAATATTAAAATAAAAGCTAGTTTAAAAGTATATAAATAATACTAAAATATAACTAACACTAGAAACACTAGATACAGCATTCCTATTTTAATACTTTTTGAGGTGTTTTTATTCAGTTTAAATTCCTTCAGGTGTGGATTTTATGCAGATGTGACTATTAAAATGCAGTTATGATGACAGTCAAGACATTTTAAATGAACCAAATCGAAGGAAACACCATAACAACTGTTTGATCACAGCATTTAGGGGCCAAGATGGTTGTATCAGATTGGCACACTGACTCTGTCTATTGTATGTTTAATGCATGCAAAGCAGCTCTGTAAAAAATAAAAAATAAAAATATTTTGTGTGATTGGCTGAAACAGATGATGTCACTGAAATGTACACATAGTGTACAGTAACACCGGCTAAACAGTTTGTGATGAACCCGCAGCACTAAATCAAAACTGTTTATTTAACTTCGACACACTCCTGTAAGCATTACAGTAGTGAAAAGATGACTTAAATCACCATGTGTGGATGATTTATGCATACATTTACACACAGTAATGCGATTACGGCACAGTGTTGCGAGCCAGTCTGAGCATGTATGGATATATGCATGTGTGTGAGTGTGTTTCTGCGCTGCTGGTGCGTGTACTCTTGCTGAGTTGACGTTATGAGAGCGGACGGCGCCTGGCTCTGATTTCTGATGTGTTCTGAAGTTCACAATGAGCCTCCGGTGAAGAGGCTGGCTTCAGCTAGATGAATCATCCTCACCGACAGAGAGAGAAAGAGAGAGAGATCAGCCATACATGAGTAAACCCAATAGAGCAGCTGAGAATTAATCAGGGAGGTTAAATGTGCTCACAACAGAGATATTGATGATGCAGAGGAAAATAGATGTCTTCAGAGGTTGCTTTTTCATAGCTCAGGAGTTCTCATGAATTGGGGTGTCTCATAAAAAAGAGAAATTCAATTAGAAACAAATGAAACAAGTATTGACATACAGAGCTATAAAATGAATGTGAATCGACTTACATAAATAATTTAATCTGCAGGGAAGTTGATGAGATTTGTTTTTTTTTTTACACATTTACTAACAATCAATTGCATCTTATTCACTAGCCACCCAACAGATTAACCAGTTGCTAAATACATCTGAATATCAGTGCATATTATAAAAAATTATTTTAAATTTAAAATAAAATTGTTGTTAGTTTGAGTGAGAACATTAGGTTTATTATAGATTGCACCTTATTTACAATAAACATTACTATTGTGCAATTATAGCCTGCAGTATGGGGCAGTACTGTGATTCCCAGCCTATGTGTTCATCATATAATGTGTATAGAGAAGCATTTTTTATTGCTGAAACACAATTTACTAAGGCAGACAAAAAGGAATCCAAGAACTGAAACGTAAAACACAAACAAAAGATTACATATAAGACAAAAAAAAACAAACATCTTGAATACTTATAACTATCATATCTTAGGATAAATTAAATTTAATCACTTAAAATTAATAAATAAATAAAAATAATGCTTGTTCTCACGTTTCATTTTTTAAAACTCCAATGTAAGGTATTGAAAGGGGGGGGGGGTCACTTATTTTATTCGTTTTTAAGTTAAATATATAATAAATCAGTGTAAATAATAAACTGAATATATACATCTTCAAGTAGTATACCAAATGTTATGTCATTTCTAGTAAACTCAGATGCCAAATTAACTGAGTTTTTAAGCCAACCATAACATGTCATAACCAAAAGCCACTGCTAAGAAGAGTAAAACAAGACATATATCCAGATTTTGAAGATTTAAAAGAGCCGAATCAGGTGCTTGTGTTGGAATAGTGGGTGTGTTTATGCTTTCACCTGATTTGCATAAATAATTTGCTACCATATGCTAAAACAATGCATGTAACATGTTCAAATAAACATCACTATCATTTTTATTGAAATCTCCTCTCAGAGTTTGATTAGGGATGCAAATTTTGGCCAGTAACCGATAACTGATTTAAATTTTGACTGCGATAATGATATATTGGCCAATACTGGATATCAGTCTAGATTTCTAGAGGTTGATGCTTCAAATGTCACCAAACATCCAGTCCAATGGAAAACTGCTGGGAAAAAAATGATGCATGCTAGCTTTTCTTTATAAAACTAGTATCAGAAAATTACTTTCACAAATTTACATTTATAATTTTGTCATCTTTGGTCATCTTGGCAGCTGCATCTTGGCCAAAAGACATTGTATAATTTTTTTCTTTAACTATTTCATCTCAATGCTGTCATTTAACATTCAAGAGTTAAAGGGATAGTTAAAAAAAAAAAGACGATTCTGCCTCATGTTTACCTGTGTGCCTTCATTCTTTTCTGACGGAACATAAAACAGAATTCTTTGAAGAATGCTGGAAACCCAACCGTTTTGGTGACCATTGACTTCCATTGCATGGACAAAAACAAACACTAAGACATTTCTGAAAATATATCTGGATTTTGTTTCCCCATAAACAGAGGGGTCATACAGGTTGGACATGAGGGTATGATAATAATGACAGAATTTTCATTTTTGGGTGAACTATCCCTTTCAAGATCAAATTTTTTTGTAATGATAAAACTTGTATGTAAAAAAAGAGAGACTGAGGTGAGAGTGGCCTAAACAGGAAACAATTGGGCTCTGTGGGCGAGTGCCAGCTCAGCAGGTGAATTCTGGGAAGGGCTTCCTGTCCTCCCCTAATAACCTGCCGTGGCCTTCGAATGGTGTGCTGCGATTTGGCAGCCTTGACGCATCCGTGCCCGGTGCGGCCCAACCTCACCTTTTCGCATGCGGCTTGTGTGTTTCGCCGGCCGGTGTTTGATCTGAACACTGGGCGGCACGACTACAAGCCAAGTGTGTGTATTTTTAGCTCCATAGCCCCACATCCGCATGTGTGTAATCGACTGTGTTCGTACACGCACGATCTCCAGTGTGTGTGTTTTTAGATTAGTGTCTTCAGCATCTTGCTTGGGGGAAGGTGATACGCTCGTCCACGCGAGCCTCTTTGTCTGTTTTTGCCTTGTTTGGATGGACGGCTTTAAAACTGAGCAGCTGAGAGTGAGAAAGAGGGAGGGAAGTGAGTGAAAGAGAGAGTGGGGAAAACGAAGGGAGGGTGAAAGGGAGAGAGAGAGAGTGCAAGCAAGTGAACAAGCAATCTTGGCTTTTCTCTTCTGAGCAGCCCTTCACACTGAGACACATGTCTCATTTTTCTGATCCCTCCATCCACTCCGTCACTCCTCCCTTCCTGTCACCCTGACGTCCTGCATTGCCACCCCTGGATCATCTACATCCTTCCCCTAAAATCCATCTTTCCTAGAAGATAAGCCTGCAGACCTCATCTCACCATCCGTAATCCATGCATGGAGACATGTGGATGCTCGCACACGCGCGCAAGCGGCTGCATTGACTCTCAAGTGCCTAAAATTAGCAGAAGGGACTTTACTATGGGAAACTGCGTTAAATCACCGCTTAAGAATTTCTCCAAGAAGGTAAGATGCTCTTTCTGATAGCTGAGAGTGTGTGTGTGGTACAGACTCAACTCGGACCTGGACTGTGTTGCATGGACTGTCAGAGACAAGTTTAATAGCCATGTTCTGAATTCCACTACACAACTCTACACAGTACCATCATGGTAATTCTTAAAGAACACTCTGGACTGAGTGAGAGACTCATGAAATTGTTGATTTTATTGGGTTTGTGCTAGTGCATGCTTGTGGAGACAACTAGCTTTTGTATTCTCTTGAAAACCTAAAGAAACCAATCTGGAGTAGCAAAAACGTGTAACCTATGACGTAAAAGATATTGCATCAGGACGTTGGGTGTTTGGTTGCCATCTTTGACCTTGTAAGTTGCCGGATGTGTTTGTGAATTAATACGTTTAATGATACGCTGCCTTAATGTACCTGTGTTTAATGAGAGTAAATCGTAAAGTTCTTCACAATGACGTTTCAAGTAGCTTCTCAAAGTTCTCTGAAGCTCTTCTCAATCAGCTCTAAATGACTTGGGATGCATGCGCTCAAAGATTAGTGCTGTCACCTGCTAAGAGCTCCTCTCCCGGTGTGCCCAATGGCACAGGTTTTTTCGGAAGAACGTATGAGCTGGCACCTTACAGCCTTGGCAACAGATGGAGTGTGAAGGTCATGTGCGAGAGGAGATGTCTGCAAAGACACATATGTGCATGCATCATCCTGCCATTACATTATTAAGGCTTTACCTATAGTATCATAGAAGACCAGGCTCATGGCATAATTCACTATATGAGGCTAGTGTGTGTTTGTGCATGTATACCTCAATCTTGCCCACCAGTCGGATGCAGATTACTTTAGCTGCATGTGGTTGGACAGGACAACAGGAATGGAAGAGGGGGGGGGGAAGGAGATCTAAAGCAAGAATATGATACTTTAAGTCAATAAAATCAATTTGATGTCAATGTAAAAACCTTACTTAAGGTCTTACTTAAGTAATCTGTATTTGCAAGTAAAACAGGATATTCAAGAAGAAAAATGTAGGACTTTTGTTTTTCAGAAACTGATTGGATTGTAAAAAGTGAGCGAGTCAGATGGCTGGAGGGGAGTAGTTGAATAAATAAGGGATTTGTGACATCATCTGAAAGGAAAGTCGTTTCAAATGCTGCATCCCAATGTGTCCTATATATGCAATAAAATATGTACTCTTATTTTGTGAAAAATTTATTTTTTGAGTGTGTAGCAGAAGAGAGGCAAGTTTTAGACATACTACCATAAAATTAACAGACCGCTCTGTTGCATCATGCATCCTGTTACTAAAAGCCTTTTATATTTATTTTGTATCTATTATTGCTTTATAATTAATTTATTTTTTAATTTTTTATATTTAGTTTTTCATTTTAATATTATATGTATATTTTTAGTTCCATTTACACGTTTAGTTTTAGTTAACAACAATAATGTACTACTCAACAATTTTTTCTATTATATAGGAGAGAAAAGAAGTGGCACATTGATCTGCCGTGTGGGTTTCGGAGAACTTTCCTCATGTTTATGCATGATGCATTTGTAAATTAATGACCAAACATCTTTATGAAAGTTCACAATGTTGTTGCCGATGAAATAATTATTTTTCATCAGATTAGATGCTGTTTATTAATTCACTCAAACTCCTTTATCTAAACCTCTCTACCTCTCTACTGTAAATCCACCATGTTCATAATTTTTTTGGGAACACTTTTCATTTGTGTTTGTAGTTCTGAACTGTATCTTCCTCCAAAGCGCAATGGATTATGGGCAATATTAGTCATGGATCTGCACTTCATGGATGGATCTGCACTTAAAATTTTCACCGGCAAAAGTAAACCATTCGGTACCTTTGGAATACTCATTTCAATATAATACAATTTGGGACAAACTACTTCTAATTCAAACTGTTTAGGATGGATAGTATGCAAACTGGGATTGAGCAAAAGGAATTTTTTTCATTTGAATAATGTGCGACACTGAATTGCACACGACAAGACCAGGAATGTACATTAGGGTCAGTTTAGATGTTTATGGTTTCAGAACATCTCAGAAGCTGATTCTCAATAAGTGCTCTATTGTGAGATGACGTCGGCTTTCTCTTTAATTAACCCATAGGTCTGCGTTTAATTGGGGAGATGCTCTTTATGTGTTTGTGAGAGATATTCCGCACACTCTTCACCTCCTCTGCCTGTCTGCTAATTGGCCATTATAATGTGCTGGCTGACTGGTTTCATTCTTATCCTGATTAGCCCTCTGCTAAACATGAGCAGTTTTACGTTCTCAAAACATACTAACCTTTTAGGTTATTTAAGGATCTACTCTCATATAATGATGTTGGTTAGCCCACATCTTCACTCTTCAATGATCAAAATGCTATAGTGAGTTTCATTTGAGAGAACAAGCCGAGAACCACTTGGATTTGCTTTTAAAACCGCAGCGTGATCATTTGTTTTCATGGCAGCAATCAAATGGCATAGTATTGCGGCAGTGCGCCGCGAGTATAAAAGTGGATGAATTATTCAGTTTGAATGATATCTGATCTTAAAGGTACTGTCAGTTGCTGAGAGGGAAGAAAGAATAGAGGGCAAATCTGGCTCGATGTGATTTACCCAAGTAGGACATGTTCCTGGCTGAACAGCCCTTGTTGGTCTTGGAACAATGTTCCTGTCAAACAACCATCGCCCTAATGGTACATTTCATGCAAACTTGGATGTGGGATATTGTGACCCGATATCTCTGGCTTCCAAATATATATTGTTCAGTTGTCTGATGCTTGCGATTAGAATTTATTGCATTTTTACACACTGTAAGATAGGAACTTTGACTCATTAATGCATTTTATTTGTTCAAACGTTTATTATTAACTCTTTAGGTGCCACTACGTTCATGTCATACAATTTGAATGTTGTGGCCTAATTTAGTTTTTTACACATTTTGTGCACTAGAGATGAAATATAGCAATAAAGCTTGCCAGAAAGTACCCATTTAGCAGGTTTATGAGGAGACAGTCTTGTGTGACCAAACTACATTTCACCATCAACTCAGAACTCATAAAGATGATCTTTCCGACACGATTTGGACGGACCATTAAAAAACATCAAACACTGATTACACACCTACTGCGCTTCCTCTTTCTTCTTTATGTTGCATTAGTGCTAAATAAACCTTCCTGTGTTAGTCAGGAAGTGAAAAAGAGAGAACGTGAAACATGAAATTGTCAAGAGAATCAATTTTATTCCAACTAAAATCACTCGTAAATAGGACCTTCCCAGGAGAACCTGAACGGAAGAATGCTGATCCAGGAACAATTTGTACTCGGGTAAATTACATTAAGCACGAAGTCTGAAGGCAGAGCTCAGCTTTGTTTTCTCACTGTCTGGTATAGAAGTACGTAACAGAACGAACCAATCGATTGACCTGACGGCTGACTGAATTGACTGACTGACCCGTCCATCCAGTGTGTCCTTCAGACGTCTGTGTAGTTTCTAATTGTGTCTTTACCTCACGTTCCCTCTTCACTTACTTGTTTGGGACTGCTGGGAAATGACGGCCGCACTCAGGACCGGAAGCGCAGCTACAAAGCAGTGCAGTCATGTGATGAAGGGGTGACATCTGGAGAGGCCCTCGCGGCCTTGGCTCAGAACTCAACATACATGCACAATGTGCTCGGGCCTGCCTGCATCTTCCTCCGCAAGGGCTTCGCTGAGAGCCGGCAGGCTGTACGTAAGTCCGGACATGCACATCTGCACACACATATGCTAATGCAAACACAAGTTCTCACGTACAGTATCTTGTAAGTGGAAATGTCAGAATTCAGAGCAACAGACTATATGCATTGAATATTACATTATGCAGGAGGTACAGTTATCATCACTAAATAAAGTCTTGTATTATTCTGAAAGAGTTTATTTTGCTGTATTGACTGGCTGACTACATTTTGAAAACAAATAAAAAAAACAATACTTTTATTATTGATTTAAATTGAAATTTGTATGAAAATTGGTATAAAGTTTCTATATACAGTTTATTTAAAAAATATTACCGTATTTGACATTGCAGTCATGGCATAATAGTTAGTGAGTTGGACTTGTAACCCAAAGGTCATGGGTTTGAGTATCAGTACTGGCAGGGATTGTAGGTGGGGGGAGTGAATGTACTTGCTCTCTTCCATCCTCAATACCATGAGTGAGATGAGACCCTTAAGCAAGGCACCGAACCCCCAACTGCTCCCTGGGCACCTCAGCAAAAATGGCTGCCTACTGCTCTGGGTGTGTGTTCACTACTCACTGCTGTGTGTGTGCACTTGGATGGGTTAAATGCAGAGTGCAAATTCCAAGCATGGGACACCATACTTGGCCTCACGTGACTTCTTCTTCACTTCACTTCTTCTTTTCTTGTGTTTTGACATGCTGTGCTATCTATTTTAAACAGTATTATTGCAATTCTTGTGTAATTCTTTATGCAAGCAGCTTTTATGAGCTCACTGAGAGATTACATGGGAGACTTATACTTAAATTTGATATATTTGTCACTCCACAGGACAATTTAAAATGGACTAATGAAAGCAAAAAATGGTTTAAAATTATTAGAAATATAGGACCTAATAAATCTTGCACTGCATTTCAGCAACAGCGCTTCCCCGCTGTTGAATCTTCAGTGCTGCAGCAAAATAAATCATTTTTACCTGAGCTGTGAATGTGATGCAATATCACATAGTCTGCATTGAATGATAAGAAATCTCTCTATTGATTTGTCTTGATGCAGGTATAAACAAACATACAATACGTACAACATTACCATTGTAGTCTGATTCATAAAAAAATGAAACCAATGAAATGGTTCTTTTTAGTGAATCAAAAAACATACAGCATGACCAGTGTAGTCTGTTTCACAAAACAGTGACTGTTATGAGCTGGTTGTTTTTAGTCAATCAAAAACATACAGCACAACCAATGTAGTCTGATTCCTGATCAAATGACTCTTATGAACCAGTCCTTTTTAATGAATCAAAAACACATAGCGCGACCAATGTAGTCTGATTGCTGACCAAGTGATTCTTATGACCCAGTTCTGTTTAGTGAATCAAAAACATACAGAGTGACCAGTGTAGTCTCATTCCAGAACAAGTGACCTAGAGCAGGTTCTTTTAGTGAATCAAAAAATATACAGAGTGACCAGCTGTTTTTGTGCATGAAAAATACAGCACAACCAGTTTATATTAGTTATATATATTATATATATAGATAGATATTACACACAGTATATATAATGACGCAAGGATTACACCTTTCAAGGCTGTTCTCATAAAGACGCAGTGCTGCATGCTTGGGTTTATGTACGAACTGCAGGGATCTGCCTTTATTAGTCTCTGCAGGGGACTTGGGTTAGGCTCACGTGATTGAGTTCTTCTGCAGGAGCTCAGAGAGTGTTTGGAGGTGAGCCCTGCTTGCACTTGTGTTTGAGAAGATGTGTGAGCAGGGAATGCTGGGATCAAAGAAAACAGCTTGAGCTGATTATGAGAGATCAGTTCTGAGTTTATATGTGCCGTTCCAAATGACTTAATACAAATGGGAAGATCGAATTTAAAAAATTTGATTAAAATTACATTTTTTAAATGAAAAAATAATTAATTCCTTTAGAGACAGGGGAAAAAACCCTGAAAAGGTTGGGTGTATTAGTTTACACGTGCCATTGTGATCCTAATGCTGTAATGAGTTTCTTTCTAGCAGGAAATAGTGCATACAATTAAATGACTGTATTCTTTAGAGTAGGAGGAGAACACCAGCTGACTTTTGTCATTAATGGAACAAAACTGCACAAATTAGTGTGGATTGTCGGTGATTACTTTGTTTATTTTGTTGCAGAACAGAGAGCTGAGACCAGAGGAACTGGATGGTAAGTTCTACCTCATTGCTAAAGTATCACGGTTTCCTCAAAAATATTAAGCACCACAACTGTTTTCAACATTGACAGTAATCAGAAACGTTTCTTAAGCAGCAAATCAGCATATTAGAATGATTTCTGAAGGATCATGTGACACTGAAGGCTGGAGTAATGATGCTGAAAATTCACCCTGTGCATCACAGGAATACATTTTAAAATATCATAATAAACATGCAGTATTTAGGGTTTCTGATATAAAACTAAACTGAAGTCTGCAGAATGCTTTAGAGTTTTGATCACATGTAATTTCTGACATTTCAATGTGTGCAAATTCTCACTATGAAATTTCCCAGCACACTCTGTGTCAGTTGTTCCATTTTAATTTGAAGAGCTTTTATTTCATTGTGAATAGAAAAGGTTTGCAATTAAGTATTTAGTTACAAGTGTTTTGGTCGTTCAGAGATGCATTGTTGTGCTTTGTAAGTGCTTTGTAATTGTCTTCAAAATTGTTTGATTTTGCATGAGGGAAACATAATTGTACTATAAAATATTCGCTTTTCACAATCCCTGATTCGCACTCAACTGTCCTTTTTTTCTTCCTGACCTGCTTTCTGTCTTTGCAGAGCTACGAGAAGCCTTCAAAGAGTTTGATAAAGACAAAGACGGCTTCATTGGCTGCAAAGACCTGGGCAACTGCATGAGAACCATGGGATACATGCCTACTGAGATGGAGCTCATCGAACTGAGTCAGCAGATCAACATGAACTGTACGCTACAAATCAACATGTTTTGTTCAACATTTATTTAGAAATGTATATGGCTCTGTTTGGTGCTGCTTACATAAACTCTTAAAAATAAAGGTTCCACAAGTGATGCCATAGAACAGGGGTGGGCAAACTTGGTCCTTCCAGGCCACTTTCCTTCAGAGTTTAGCTCCAACCCTAATCAAACACACCTGAACCAGCTAATCATTGTCTTCAAGACTACTAGAAGGCTACAAGCAGGTGAGTTTTATCAGGGTTGGATCAAATCTCTGCAGGAAAGTGGCCTGGAAGGGCCAAGTTTGCCCATCACTGCCATAGAAGAACCATTTTGGGTTCCCCAAAGAACCTTTCATTAATCAGTTCCTAAAAGGAGAAACATTTGTGCAGTGGAAAGTTTACATGGATGTTTAAGGTTCATCATGGAACCAAAGAGGTCAATAAAGAATCTTTGCGAAAGCTCAGGAAGCTCACTTTTTTGTAACAGTTTTGTAACAGCTTGTGTCCTATGTCTTATAGTGGGAGGACATGTGGACTTTGAGGACTTTGTGGAGTTGATGGGCCCCAAACTTCTGGCTGAGACGGCAGATATGATCGGAGTAAAGGAATTGAGAGATGCTTTCAAAGAGGTGAGGTAGGGCTGCATGATTTGGGAAAAAAACTAATTGTTTTTTGTTAAAGGTGTCATATGATGCGATTTCAAGTTTTGCCTTCTCTTTGGAGTGTTACAAGCTCTTGGTGCAAAGAAGATCTGTAAAGTTGCAAAGACTAAAGTCTCAAATCCAAAGAGATATTCTTTATAAAAGTTTGGCTCGTTCTAACACGCCCCCACATATATACATCACTGTGTGGAAATATTAGCATAATGCCGCCCAAATGAGCAGGCAAAGAAAGAAGGCGTGGTTTCAGGAACAGCAGTAGTGTTGATGCAGCCATGTCAGGGAGACGCTGTGTTTCAGTGCGAAAGCAAAATAACTTTATGTGGCCTTCCGGAAGTAGATGCAATTAGGAATCATTGGTTAAGATTTATTTACAACAGAACAGCCCAACCCAGATGTTCGAATTTGTGCAAAACATTTTATGGACGACAGTTTTTTGAACCTAGAAGAGTACAGGCTTGTCTGTGCACAAAGGCTGTTTCTAAAAAAAAGGGTCAATTCCGATTTTGCTGTGACAATCTGGCGCTTCTGAATCAGAGACTGTAAGTATGTTTTGTTACTAGTATAAGTATTTGCTATTGACTGTTAAAAATCCAGAGTTTTGCGCAACGCAGAGTAACGCACCGTGTGTGTGTGAGGGGAACAGGGTCAAATCACAGGAGAGTAAACTGCCTGTCAGAAATCATAGCACGTCAGCTGTCTTAACCGCGGCTTGTGTACTGCATCATCACTGTGTCTGTCACGCGACTCTGTTGCCCTTTCGGGCTTGAACCGATGGTAAAACTAACGACATTATTAACTGTCGTGATGCTCGCGATTATGGTAAGGGGCGTTAAAATTCCAACGAGTGCTTGGGGTGTTCGGCCAATCACAATGCACTGGGTCAGCTGGCCAATCAGGCAGACTGCGATGTCAAAGAGGGGGCTTTGTGAACTTAAGTGTTGCGCAGAGGCGGGGCATAGAGGACCTTTACCATAAATGTACGTATTTTGAAAAAATAATGTGTTTTTTGACATGAAAGCATATCAATATTCTGTTAACACCCAAATAAACACAATAATGATCCTTAAATAGCATCATATGACCCCTTTAATCCTTTTCTTGCAATTTAAAATGAAATGTAAAAAAAATCCAGGTTTGCTATGCTTGTTTATAGGGCTGTACAATTTGTCCACCAATTTTGTGATTATATATCAATATGACTAAAATAATACTACTCAATAATAATAGTTATTTCCTAACTACTAAACACAAAAGAAACCATTTTGTACAATTGTACATATTACTGTAAAGTAAAACTGAGATTTAAGAAAAACTAATATCACCATAATTTGAGATTTCATCCACTGTAAAATACAATACTAATAACACACCCACATCTATTATTAAAGCACCAGTCTTGTAATTTTGATAATTGCACTAAGCCCTATCAAATTTATATGTTGTTGCAATAATAGCGACGCTTTCTAAAAGGTAAGGTGCAATTTTTTGGGATAAAAAGGGTGATTAAAAAGGAAATTTTTTTTAAATTACAGTTTTCTGCTGCTAGTTGGCGGGTGCACATTTGTCCAAAATATATCAATATGGCTATATAATAATAATAATGGTATTAGTTTTCTTGCTAAATAATTAATAATAATAATAAAACAAGAAAAACAGTAAAATTAAAAATAATATAACAATTTTATTTTACATTACAACTGTAAAATTACTATACTAATAAAACATGCAGCACATATATTTAGTTATAGATTTATTTAACACACAATCTTTGGGATTTGATAATTGCACTACCAAATTGAAGCCATATTGCAATTTTGATTTTATTTCAATCAACAATGCAGCTCTAGAATGAGAGGTTTCAGGTGAACGAAAACAGCACATAAATAAAACGGCAAAAAATAAGCTGTAAATATGGACGAAGAAATAACACAGAACAGTTGTTCTCAGCTCAAATGCACATTTCACTTCACTCCACTTCACGCTTTCTTTGTAAAACATAGTAAAATTGCTCAAAATTGTCAGGAAGAGCAGGAAAATGCTTGAATACATTTAAACCTCTTATCACTCTTCTTTTGTTCCCTTTCTCTCAGTTCGACACCAACGGAGACGGTCAGATCAGTACAGCAGAACTAAGAGAGGCCATGAAGAAACTGCTGGGCCAGCAGGTGCTGTTATTTACTTTGCTAAAAAGCGTTTAAAGCCCTCATTCAATTCTCCTTTCATCGCTTTATTGATTCTTATTCCCTCAGGTGGGTCACAGAGATCTGGAGGACATTCTGCGGGACATCGATTTAAACGGAGACGGGCACGTGGACTTTGAAGGTGAGCCACCTTGTGTTGATTTTGCTCTGCTAGTTAGTAATGCTAATTTCACTGCTGCAGTGTCTTTATTACTGTTCTAGGTGTAGTGAATCGGTTTATGCGGCATGGGAGAAAACGATCGCAATGATCTGTCCACAATAATCCAAAAAATATTACATTCACGTTCCCTCCGTGTTCCATATTTTGGAATCTGCAGTCAAATTTAATTATGGAAAGCAATAATTCCAGGGTTTAATCTCAAATGTAATTCTTTTTTTGTTCTCAAAATTATTAAAGTAGCAATCAACCTTTTGAAAAGTACTTAAAGGGTACATTTCATGAGGGAAAATGGATTTTCCTTGCTCTTTTGGAGGACAAAATACAAAGACGTACTCTAGTGTTCACAGCGCAAACTCTTCAGTCTAACCAGAACATTTATTGAAACAACAGAGAAGGTGGAAAATTACTTTATGTAAGAAATTTTAAATAACATAAGTGGACTTATCGGAAAAAATGCAATGCAAAATACAGAATATGAAAAAAAAGGACTGAGACAAATGATCCCTATTTTTGGATCTATTATTATTGATTTTGGTCCCTCTTGCTGTGAGCCGCTGTATCACACAGTTTAGCTGCTGTTGAATCTCATCCTCGTGAAGGTGGTAAAGTGACAGTAGTAGAGCTGTCAACCAGATTATCTCTTAACCACAGGATTATTTCACCTCTCAGATTAACCATGCTCAAAAAGAGCATGAACACGGCAAGGACAAAAATAGCTGGCACTGTTATTCTTGCTGATGTGAGAGTTGAACGTCCCTTTGTTGTATAGTATGTATTTGCATTAAACTCAAAATTTAAGGGATTGTTAGTAACAGAATGGAATATATATATATATATATGTATATGTGTGTACCTGGTATTTATCACGTTATGGGGACCAATGTCCCAACAAGGTAGTAATATAGTAAATTTTGACCTTGTGGACGGACATTTTGAGTGTCCCCATATTTAAAAAGGCTTATAAATCATACAGAATTTGTTTTTTGAGAAAGTAAAATGCACAAAGTTTCCTGTAAGGGGTAGTTTAGGGGTAGGGTTGGTGTAGGCAATAGAAAATACAGTTTGTACAGTATAAAAACCATTACGCCTATGGAATGTCCCCATAAAACATGGACACACAACATGTGTGTGTGTGGTGTGTGTTAATTTATTGGTAATTTTTATTCCAAAAATTCAAAAATCGTTAATTAACTAAAAATGTAATAATTAAATCATTATTTCATGTGTGATAATTGAAAATAAGAAAGAAAAAAAGTGTAAAAGAAAAAAGTGATCTGTTAATTTTAAATGTAAATAAAACAAAAGCCTAGCATAATAGTAATAAAATAATATTTAAAGAATTTATTATTTTATCATTTTATATATAAAATTTTTTAAGGACTGTATCCTGTATTTTAAGGAATTTTCTCTAATTGTGTGCAATAAATATATTGATATAAGTGTATAATTTGTGATACCGTGTTGGGTCACCACTTGATGTCCAATGTAAACTCTGGGTCCTCAAGCAAAACCAGTGGGGAACCACTGTTATAGTGTTGAGAACTGAATATTTAAATAAAACAATTTCTGGTCTTTCTTCTTTCAGAATTTGTGCGAATGATGTCGCGCTAGAGGAAAGGTGGACAAACCACATCAAAAACGGGATCTCCTGTGCTCCGACATAGATAGAGGAGGACGAAGGAGAGGAAAAATTAGGAGGAAACGGGAGCAGCTTCTGGAGCATGACCTCTGACCTCAAAGCACAAATGAAAGAACTGCACTATAACCCTCCATAACAGCTTTTATGAAGCCCAGAAGCCAACAGTGGGGATGAGAGGACGACTCTAATATAAGTACTGTGATCTCTGAAATATATTTGTGTAACAGGGTGTTTTACCCTATATAAAGCCTGCAAAGGGTCTGATGCAAAAAATATGCCCCGAGAGCAACCTTTCGAAACAGCAACTGATCAAACTCAAGTATTAAAATATCCAGTATTTTCATTTACTGGCATCTCACACCTACTTTGTAACAGTAGGGAGCATCAGATGAATTGCAATAACATTGCTGTTTCATATTTAAGCTATTTATTGATATTTGTAAAGTACAGAGAGATGAGTGTGTATAGTTTCTCTTTACTAGACTCTGGCTGTTTTACAGTAGCCTATGATAGATTATTACTCACAAAGATTTTATTTTATATATCAATGTACTGGGAAATGCTGGAAAACTTTGCTATCAATCATTTGCTATTATTGTACAGTACATCGGACCTATGCACTACTGTATGCGTGGACATATTTTTGAAATGTAGAGGAAGATTTGTCATAAAGAAAACATTCAACTGCCCTTGTTTGCACACTGTCTTGCATGAATGCTAGTGCTGATACAATTGAGTCAACACAGCCGAGTAGCCTTTGTGTAGTTTTGTCATGTATTTAAATGTTGTTTAGTTTAGTTAACAGTCAAATGAGCATCTTTGATCTTAATTCACTATTTGAGATGTACTTCGTGTGAGTGAATGTGAGAGTGAGAGGTTGCATTGGTTTTCTTGTATCTTATTTGTGTGTTTTCAAGTTACCTGAGTTATACTATGCATGCCAAAACAACTTTTTGTAGAGCGTAGATTTAATTAAAGAGTTGTGCAATCAAACAGCTTTTGTTTTTATATTCTTGAAACACCAAGACTAAAAAATGACAATAACAAAGCAATTGTATTATTGACTCACATGTCCACCTTGATTTAAGGTATGAATGAGACCATCATTTTTGTGACATGAACATTTCCACCACATTACAAATTATATAAATTTTTGGAACTGGCCAACTTAATTAAGGCTAATTTCAATGCTGGTATTTTGTGCTTCCTAAATGCATGCAATTAAATAATATTTTCACAGTTTTTACACCATTTGACAAATTAAAGCTAGATTTGAAAAGAGGCACAACAACATTTAACTTTTTTTTTTTCATTGATGTCTTCACACATCACGTGATTAATTTGATCCTCAAGCTGCCTCTTCACGGCTTGTTGTGTTAACTGTGGTCTATGTTATTTTGGGGCTAAATGGTTAGTTTTGGTGGAAATTACACCAGAAATTATCTTAAAATAAGATAAAATAAAATGTAATTTACTCAAAAATATTGTTATTCTATTACAAAATAATGTTGTAAAATAAACGAATTAGAATTATTAAAAATTAAAGTATTATATTGAAAATAATAAATAAATTTCTTTTTTTATTAAACAAATTCTTTTTTTTATTATTTACGCTTAATAATTTATTTTTATTTTATGGACTAATAGATATGTTAATAAAAATCTAAGCATAATACTTTTAACAAAATAATATTTTAACAAAATATAATTGATAATTCACACGCCGAATCAGCGACCGTACATAGAACAACTGCTCGGATATCAGCAGTAGGCGGGACAATCATCCTCAGCCAATGTCGATGCAGCCGAGCCCACCGGAAGCGGAAGTTGCGGCAGCCGTGCCTCGCGCCGCTGCTGATGCGCTTAAACTTGTTGCATAACAACAACAACAACAACAACAACAGCAGCAGCGTCTCAATATGCTCAAATGGCAAATTACTGTTTTATTGAGAAGACAAATCAGCATTTAAACGCCATCTTCCAGGAAAAGGTCAGTGTAAACAACGGGTTTCATACATTTAAAGACGTTTGGCGGGTTAATTACGTGATTAAAAGAGAAGCTGGCGATTAGCGCTTTAGCATCCAGTCATTTGCATCTGTCTCATACAACCACAATTTATGATGCATTTTCGATAGAAATCTAAATGCATCTCAGAAATTAAGATGAAGAATATGTTTAAAGTGTTATATTTAGAAATGTAGCTTTTGAATTGTCCATTACTGTCTTTTTAATAGTGTCTATCAACACATTTCATTATTTAGAATATCATTCTGGTTTAAATAAGTAATCTACAAAGGCATGTATCATTTATTTCGCAAATAATGCCTAAATATTGTATTTAAGCAGTTTCTTTTGAGCTTGTTTCAAATCTTCATATACATATTTCTGTGTTTTTCTTTCCTGTTTTTCTAGATATGACAGAAATGGCAGTGGACTGATTTGAGGCCGTTTCACATAGACCTCTGAAGCACAGTATTCCTCCCAAGAGACTGTAAAAGCAGGAAGGATTGGATGTTCATGCACAGTCTTATTCAGGGTTTTCTTAACCTTGATGTGTCTATAGTGTTAATTCGATGGATATTCGTCCATTGTTTCAGGCATAAATGATCATTTTCCCCTACATGCCCATGAAGGCTGTGTTTCAGCGTAGGCTTCAGAAATTGAAGCATATCAGAGGAGTCCAGCAGTCTGTGTTTAGGTCATTTTGTCTCCTTTGAATCGTCCGGACTTCACATTGTGGTCAAGATGGAGTCCTACCTCTTCCCCTTCGACAGCCTGATCTGTATGCTCTTGGGCATCTCCTTCACCGTGTGGTTCACCCTTCTTCTGGTGTTCATCATCGTACCTGCAATCTTCGGTGTGTCCTTTGGGATCCGCAGACTGTATATGAAGTCCCTCATCAAGCTTTTTGAGGTGAGTGAGTTGATGTTGAGTATGTCTGTCATTTCACAGTAATTTCATTACTCAACAAGAATATCCGAGGAGGTCTGTCTGTGGTGCAGTGGTCTTGTAATATAAGTTGGAAGGTCATTCTTTTGCTCTGTGAGAGTAGAAAGTAGAAAATGGTAAAAATTTATTCACAATATGAGTGTTTTTACTGTATTTTTCATCAAATCCATGCAGCCTTTGGGAGCACTAGTACATCGGTTCATCAAGGGCGTTAAAAAAAATCGTACTGATCCCAAACTTTTGAATGGTAGTGTATACTGAACACAAGAGCATTCTGAGATAGATTCTGATGCTTTTTGAGATGTTTTGCATCAATATATCTTCATTTAGGAATTCATTTAAGTAATTCTACATTTTTAATTGGAATATTGGAATTAGGAGGACTTGGCGATTTTTCCGATTTTATCGATTAATTCGAATTTAATGTTTTGCCACGATTTTATTTTTTAGAAATCGAGGAAATCATGATATTGAATAGAAATATACCTTACGTAAGTAAGAGAAAAGTAATGACCAATACTGCATGTCGGCGCCGGGATTAACCGCTCACTGGATGCGCTCTGTGAAGACCATAAGTAGAAGGCGGCTTTTGTGGGACAAAGGATGTGACTTGGAGCAGTGGAATAGGAAAAATGCAGGAATATGGGGATTGAACTTTTAATTTGAGCACCGCGTTTTTAGAATGCCGTTTCATGCATGAGATGCTGCAAGAGACGCGAGCGACTAACAGGTTAGAACAACAGCCATGTTTACATGAAAAAACAATGAAAAAAGCGGGTGTAATAGATAAAAAAAATAAAAACCTGTAAAAAAAACTACTACTGTATATATGATATTTCATGTTTGCATCATGGTGACATCAGGCTGACGCTGGCTGGCTTGATTTTACAGAACATTTATAGTTAATAATAGTATCTGGTTGTTATACCAGTCAGTTTTGAATTGAATACATTGACTTTTGAGGGTTTTTTTTAAAGCATTTTCCATGTATTATTTCTGAACATATAATATGTATAATACAAGTTTGTACAAGATGTAGTTGTAGTTCATGGATCTTTTTTTGCAAAGAAGTGATTTGTTTAACATTTACTTCGTGTGGTGCACTTGAAATAGAAATGTGTTTAACTAGAGGTTTAATAAAAAAAAAAAACTTGAATCATGTTAAAAATCGAAAATCGGTCAAACGTTCTAAAAAAAAAAAAAGATCGAGATTTAATTTTTTTGCCGTATCGCCCAGCCCTACTTGGAATATTGGAATAATATATATATAAGCCCTATTGCATGTTTCCACACCCAGAAATGGAGAAACAGTGGCCTGTTTTTGATGCTTTAGGATTCTCTTTTTGGAACTGACAGCAAGTATCAAAGATTTCACTTACTTCAGATAGCGTGACGCCAGTCACTAGGTCTAATGCATGATTTAATGCTAAAAAAAATTGCATCCATGCTCTGTAATTGAGATGCTTCAAGAATAATTTTGAAATCACAATGTGTTTTTCTAAATTAAAATCAAATCCTGAAGTGCCTAAATGTTCCTAATTGTTAATGCATGCCAGTAAGAGCTCTGTGTGTGACCTAAAATAGATTCTGATGGTTTCCTATGCTGCCACTCTCCTCTCATCCATCTGGACTGATATAGTCACTCTGTCCGACCCTCTCCAGACTCCCTAAGAAACTCCAGATGGCTTTTTTCCAGTGACTAACTTCCCCGTACTTTGCTGTCTGGTGACCCTGAACAGGGTAGCGAGATTTAGTCTGACAAGCAGCTTGACTGTTCACTCTTTCCCTAGCCTGACCTTCGCTTCCGCATCTCTCTTGAGTCACAGCATCATCAGTGCCTGCAAGAGTCACTGTTTACTTTCACACAGCGCATGGACATCTTTCCACACTCGGTGCTCAGCTGCTGTCCTTGCTTGGCTAATCCACATTAATGATCCCTAAGGGAAAATTCAGATGCAGAAACAGCAACATCAGATGTTGTGTGTACACGTGTACATACATGTGCAGGTATAGATAAACAAGGCAAAACATAGAAACTGTTTACAGGGTTCTTGTGGGTCTTTAACTAGTCTTAAAACGTCTTAAATTTATTTTGAGCAAATTTAAGGTCATAAAATCTTAAATATCTGAAATGGTATAACAAAAGTAAACCTCTTCTTTTCAGTGATTCTGTGATTCTCTTCTTTTCAGTGGTCACTAACAATCTGTCAAACTCATTTGAAACCTGCATAAAAAAAAATTCACTCAGTATTTAATTAAAATGCACTTTCTTTGAGCACTTGACTCAAAAGAATCAGATCATAAAATGTTCAAAAATATTCATAAAAACTGCATAAAATCTTTTTTCTGGATATTATTAGGAGTTTGGTTACACACTATATCTGGCATTTAATACAACCTTGACTCTTGTAGCTTTGTTGTGGGCCGGCCCTTTCGCAGGAAGGAAAAACTAAGCACTTCATTTAACACATTAAGTATATAGACTAGTATTGGCAAAAAAATCTGTTTATTACTTTTTCTTTAAACACATGATTTTCCTATCAGCAAAATCCAGTATTGATCAACCTCTAATTTGTATGTATGGAAGTATTAGTAGTAGTAAAATCTGGTATTCATGCTTTATTTTGGGATTGTATAAATTTGTTCTTTATGGGCAACAATAAAAAAAAAAATTTAAATCTTAAAAAATGGTCGTATGTTTTAAATTAGATTTTAAAACCTATGCAGAAACCCTGTATTTAGTTCAGTGTGATGCAGCAGGTTTAAGACAGATGGATTCTTTTAGCCTGTTCATTTCAATCTGAACTGATTCTTTTAGGTCAAGTGCTCCTAGAAACTGTATTTTAAGTAAATATTTGGTTAAATGTTGTTTATAGCTTGTTTCAAATAGGTTTTAAAGGTTTCGTTGTTAGTAATTGACAGATGTTTTGTGAAACATTTTGACCAAATCATTGAAAAGAACTGGTTCAAAAGTCTGTTGAACTGTCAGTGGTTGTGGTTTTCAGGCGTTCTGGCTGAACTCCAGGACCCAGCAAGGACACATGGATCAGCCGTTGTGTTCTCCTCCCCAGTGGTGTTTTGGGCGGCTGGCTGTGAATCTTTGGGTTTGGCTCCCCAAAGGCTGTTTACCGCTTGAATGTTGTTTGTTTCTCCATCCTCATGACAGCTGTATGAGGTCTCGTGGGGTCTGGAGTCCAGCCTGCCATTGGGGATACAAAATAAATGTAACATGGTGTAACAAAAGGACGATTAAGTGATTCAATTAAGATGTCGGGACTCATGTAATGTAATTCCATAATGTAACGGATCATCCATCACCAGAACATGATGAAATGATTCAGTAAATTTTTACTCCTTTAAATTGTGGAAATACCACAGTTGGAAATATATTATTACTGTTTTGAGGCTTTTTAATGCGATACTACTGTGCACACCAGGATACTGTGCTGAACTATTACAGTTTGCGATTTACTTAATTTGTGGGACTAATTCTCGTTCTGCTTTCAGTGGGCGACCTTAAGAATGGAGCGAGGAGCCAAGGAGAAGAATCAGCATCTCTACAAACCCTACAGCAATGGTGAAACACTAAAAAGTCATTACCACCAACATCATATCTTCACCATCATCATAACCCTGCTCTTTTTTCCCCCCAGGGATCATTGCTAAAGAGCCACTGTCCCTCGAACAGGAGATCCAGGACATGAGGCGTGGAGGTGCAGAGCCTGAATTTGATATGTCTGACATCTTCTATTTCTGCCGGCGAGGTGTGGAGAGCATCGTCGATGACGAGGTGACCAAGCGCTTCACGGCAGAGGAGCTGGAGTCCTGGAACCTGCTGACCCGAAGCAACTACAACTTCCACCACATCAGCACCAGGCTCACGGCACTCTGGGGGGTGGGAGTGCTCATCCGCTATGGGTTTCTGCTGCCACTCAGGTGAGAGGAAGATCTGTGGATAGTGCATGAATGCTTTGTGGATGGATATGATTGGTGGTACTTGTTTTTTTAAATTGGTAATCACTTAAAAGGAGTTGAACTGGCTCTTCAAAGCTTATGTATTCCTGTTCCTTCTTAAAGACATACTAGCAGATAGATCAGACTTAAGACAATTTTGCACAGATTTGTCCTTGATTTGTAGTCTGGATGAGTTGATAGATTTCACAGAAAGTTGTGTGGTATATATAATTTTTTCTTTTTTTTGCTTCACACTTTAATTTCATCCGGTTGGAGGATATCAAACATTTTAGTGCGTGTTTGTTTGTGATTCTCGATTGTTTAGTCTGTAATTCCCAGTTTTTCTCTGTAACTATTTACGAATTCAGTTAATGTACACCTAGGCCTGGTTTCACAGACAGGGCTTAGACTAAACCAGGATTAGGCCATAGTTCAATTAGGACATTTGAGTAATTTTAATAAATGTGCCTTAGAAAAAAAAAACATTACTGGTGTGCATCTTGAGGCACTGATATAGTTTAAGATCAGTCTGTGCAAGTTTCTTTCAGTTGAAACGGGTCAGACTTACATTTTAGTCTGGGACTAGGCTTAAGCCTTGTCTGTGAAACCGGGGGCTAGTGTGTTAAAATTTGGTCTGGATTATGTCCGAAACTAATGTGTAGTGCGTTTCAGTGAGAAATAGCCAAAGTTCTGTGTGGCACAATTCCAAACCTTAAAAACAGACGTAGGTCAGCGGTTTTAAACTGTCAGCAATTTTAAACCATCAGCATTTTTAAGGCTTACAGGTGCCAAATGCTAAGTGCTCAAGGTTAAACGGACACCTCATATTTTTATTCAAAAGAACTATGCTGAAGAAATGTGCAAGTCACCTGGGGCTGTTCGTAAGCTTCACTAGCTCGGGACATTTACTCTAATGCAGACATAATATTCGTGCAGTGATTATGCTAAGCATTAATAGATTTTGTTTTGAACATTTTCTGTGTTGCTCTTAACAGGGTCACGCTTGCTTTCACCGGTGTCGGTCTTCTCGTAGTTCTGACGTCAGTTGTTGGACTGTTTCCAAATGGAAGGTATGTCTGAAGGTTTAACACCTGAAGCTGTAGTGTTGTGATTTAAAACATCACAGTAGACTATGACTGTCTGTCCTGTGATGCACCAGTTTGAAACAAAAATTTATATAAACTACCATTCAAAAGTTTGCAGTCAGTAAGATAAAAAAAAAAAAAAACCTTTATTCAGCAAGGATTAAATTAAATTGAACTAAAGTGACCGTAAAGACTTTTATAGTGATAAAATAAGATATCTATTTCAAATAAATGTACTTGTGAACATTCTATTCATCAAAGAATCCTGAGAGAGAAATGTTTCCACAAAAATATTACACAGCAAGTGTTTTCAACATTGATAATAAAAAAAAGTTTCTTGAGCACCAAATCAGCATATTAGAATGATTTCTGAAGGATCACGTGACACTGAAGTCTGGAGTAATGATGCTGAAAATTCAGCTCTACATCACAGGAATAAATGGTAAATGTGTAATACTAACACTGATGTCTGTGCTCTAATGGGCAGAATGAAGAATTATCTCAGTGACAAGGTTCATCTGATGTGTTACCGGATCTGTGTAAGAGCCCTCACGGCCATCATCACCTACCATGACAGGTACTGACACATAAACACTACCATATACCAATATTAAACACTATTAGAGATGTTTATGCCTGTTGTATGGTTTTATTTTCCATATTTATTAGTATTCACTTCACTTTTTTTTGGCTTCAAGTGAGAACAAACCCAAAAACGGAGGAATCTGTGTGGCCAATCACACCTCACCTATTGACGTCATCATTCTGGCCAGTGACGGATGCTACGCTATGGTAGTGTCATGTTTGTGTTGATGATTTCGGTTCAGTATTGATATTGAATGTAATATTTGCATTAACCCTGTCTCTCTGTGTGGATCAGGTGGGCCAGGTCCATGGTGGTCTGATAGGGGTCATTCAGAGGGCGATGGTGAAGGCCTGTCCTCACATCTGGTTTGAGAGGTCTGAAGTGAAGGACCGACACCTAGTGGCCAAACGGTAACATTGAATTTCTCTCACAAATATTCACCTCCTCCAATTTGCAATTACGTTTTGAATACTTCTGTTTGTCACAAACGAATACAATTTTTTTTTTTTAGATTGAGTGACCACGTTGCAGACAAAAGCAAACTGCCAATCCTCATATTCCCAGAGGGTGAGTGTTAGAACTCCTGCTTATATTACCATTTCATACTGAAGTATATGATTATATGTGGAATAAATACACTTTTTTTTGTCATTTCTAAAGGAACTTGTATCAACAACACTTCAGTCATGATGTTCAAGAAGGGAAGCTTTGAGATCGGCTGCACAGTTTACCCTGTGGCAATAAAGGTAAGAACAAACTCCTTTTTTCTGTTATATGCTATCTTTGTTGCTGATAAAGTGTTTTTACATGACTTTGGCTGTTATTTTGGCAGTATGACCCTCGTTTTGGTGACGCGTTCTGGAACAGCAGCAAGTTTGGGATGGTGAACTACCTGCTGCACATGATGAGCAGTTGGGCCATTGTGTGTAGCGTCTGGTACCTTCCACCAATGAGCCGTATGGTGAGTGGTGAAGCTTTGAAAGAGACGTATATTTCATTATATATACACTACTGTTCAAAAGTTTGGGGTCAGTAAGTTTTTCTAAGAAATTAATACTTTTATTGAGCGAGGATGCATTAAATTGATCAAAAGTGACAGTAAAGATTTCTATTTCAAATAAATGTTGTTCCTTTGAACTTTCTATTAATCCAAGAAAACATGAAAAAATATAACCACGAAAATATTAAGCAGCGCAACCGTTTTCAACATTGATGAAAAGAAGAAAAGTTTCTTGAGCAGCAAATCAGCATATTATTATGATTTCTGAAGGATCATGTGACACTGAAGACTGGAGTAATGATGCTGAAAATTCACCTGTGCATCACAGGAATAAACAATATTTTAAAATATGCTAAAAAAAACAAAATGGTTATTTTGGATTGTAATAATATTTCACAATTTTACCCAAACTTGTGAACTGGTGTGTTTTTCTTTTCAAAACTTTGGGAGTATTTTGGAGCTTTTTAGTCCACCCTGTCACTATATTTAGGCGAGTTTTAAATTCTTATTTTTACAGGAAGGGGAGGACGCTGTACAGTTTGCCAATAGGCTCAAAGCAGCCATCGCTAGAAAGGGAGGACTGGCAGACTTATTGTGGTGAGCTCCTCTTTAAAGAGTGTCAACCACGCTAGTGACTAAAAGAATGTGCATTGACATTTTAAAATGAAATGAAGCTCAAAGCTTTTGTGTTTTGCATGTTCACAGGGATGGCGGTTTAAAACGGGGAAAAGTCAAAGAAGGTTTCAAGGAGGAGCAGCAGAAACTTTACAGCAAGGTTTTAGTGGGCAGCAGTGAAGACTGCAGTCGCTCTTGAAGGGACGCACGCAGCTGTCTCCTTGACTTTACACGTGCTCACGGCGAGAGCCTGGAACCTCAGCGGATGCCGTGTGGCCCTACGCTGGCCCCTTCCTGAACCCGCTCAGACTGAACTGTAGAGGTGAACTGATGAAGTCATTGTGAGTTGGTGGGAAAACGGTGTTGCCAGACCCTCAGCTCACTGCTGCGCCTCAGGAGCTTTTGCATCATTGCACGATTGTCTCTGGCATTCAATTCCTGGGCTGACTATGATTTCAGTTTGGAGTAAGAGTTACATATGGCATACTTGTGTGATTTTTTTTTTTTTCCTTCACAGTCTGGTACAGTTTTGAATATTTGTTCTCTGACTGTTACTATAATGCATGATGTCCCAGGAGAAGAAAGAGTGGAAGAGTTTGAAGTAATTTATTTAAGCTTGGAAAAAAGAAAAAGTGAAAGGATGGTGTGCGTAGAACTTTAGTGTTGGTAGAACCATGAAGAATAATGTCTGTTACGTGTTTAGCTGCTCAACATTCATCTCCTAATGGCAGCCTCTAGTGTGCTCTTCATTCTGTTTTTTTTAATAAAATGTTTTTAAACAATGTGACATCATATCTACATTTTAATTTGTACATTCAAAATATTCTTTCAGACATTTTTCAAACATCGAAATGTTAATGCCTAACCATTTAGGAAAGACAGTGTTTTTTTATCCTATCTGTCTGTCTGTCTTTGTACAAAAGTTGCGACTTTTTGTCTCACAGTTCGGACTTAGATTTCTCAGAATTGTGGGTTATTATCTCGCAGTTCTTTCATTTTGTGCCAGTTGTAAGATATAAAATTGCAGCTGTGAGAAAAAAAAAGTCAGAATTGTGAGTTAAGTTGCAATTACCTACCTATTTATTTATATTCCGTGGTGGGGGGAAAATAATTGCGAAATGTAAATTCAGAGTAAAAAAAAAAAAAGCAAATATAACGAATCTGGCTTTTGTCTCGGAAAAAAAAAAAAATCCTAAGAGTGTGTAATATAAACTCAGAACTGCGAGAATAAAAGTCAGAATTGTACGGTAAAACGTCGCAATTTTTTACATTTATTTATTTTTATACGTGGAATATATATAGTGGAATAAAAAGAGGCACGTTTTTAAAAAGTTGAACCATTTTTAACTACAACGCCGAGAGTGCAAAAAGTAATGGTCGAACCATAGGTCGAACACTTGAGCCTAGAAAAACAGGAAACAAGTTCTTTGTGAATGGCATATTAGCCGGCCTGGGACGTCCCGTATTTTGGGCCTAATTGATTTGTCCCGTTTTTTGACTGCTACAACCGCATCAGTGCTGATCACTATACGTCAAGTCAGTGTTTCCCAACCTTACTTATTAAATGTATCTGTGGTCTTCTATTTTCCAGAAGCTGCAATCAGCTGAGAACATCATGTGCAGATGTTCATGGGTGGTGTTGACTCCACACAGAGCCTCCATATCTCTAAGCTCCAGAGGAACTTCAAAAATACACGACTGACCCATTTAGCCTTACTGGCACAGGCCGGAGTAAACACAAACCAACTTTGCTGTTCTGAAAGGGCATTCAAATTGAAGGCTTGTGGCAGACACATGACATTTCGAGTGAATTTGACCAGTCCACCACCATGGGGGTTTGGTATCTGTGGAGGAAGAGACTTCAGGAGAACCCTGATTGTCTCAAAGGTGAGTTAAAGATATTTGGCCCACATTTTCTTATGAACAAAATATTGAAAGTGTTTAGAATAAGATGGTCTTGATGCCTTTGGTTTATGGTGTGTTAAGGAGCTGTGAGGACATATCGTAGTGTTTTGTCAGGTTGATGAAGGTAGCTGAGCAGATGATGCTGGACTACAGGTGGGGGACATTATACTGGAGATTAATGGTCAGGACACTGGAGCTATGTTGAATATGGAGGCTCAGAACAAAATGAAGACATCTGAATATCAGCTGTGGCTACTTATTGAAAGGTGGTAGCATAAAGTGAAATATGACTTTGCTTTGGCAGCATTACATACGTTCTTTACATCACAAAACTGATTACCGTACTATAATGCAGAATAAAATATTAGGCTATTTAAGTTATAAAGAAATTCAGTTTTATATTATTTAATTAAAATTGTAATTTTGTGTTATTCATTAAAAAATGAATCATACAAATTTAGAATCATCATTGAGAATAAAGAGAATTACAGTTAAACTGAAAAAGCTGAGAATTACACAAAACACGACAGCTAACAAAAATATGTTCTAAGAACTTTTTGCTAAGGTTCCTAATAAGTTATAAAATCGTTATTTCCGAATGTTCAAAACTGTTTTTTTTGTTTGTTTTGTTTTTATTGAATTAAAAATGTTTTTTTTTTCTTATGCAAATATTAAGGGAACCTTCCACATCCAACTAAAATGTTTCAAGTAAAAACGTTACATGAACGATAGATAATTATATTTTTTGTAAATAACATTTTGAGAACATTAATGAAGACCAGAAAACTCTAAATGAACATTTCATTAACATTTCTAGAGAATGTTTGTTCATAACTTTGAGAGAACCTTGCCAAACGTTCTGAAAATGTTCACTGGTAACTGATTGTCAAATACGCAGTGCAAAAAATATGAATGGTCCTAGATATATAAGTAAAATATGCTAAATTAAAATGAAATATGATATATTATAATATAATATCGTATCATATAAAAAAGTGAATGTTTGCAAACACTGGTGTGTGATGCTTTTTCACTGAAACCCAGAACAAGTTTCTTATTATTTTACAAACTTGCAAAAACAGACATCATACAGCGCTGTGTTCACCTTTATCCAAGACTTCCTGTTAATTCGGTTAGTTATTCACACAGTTAACTGACCAGCTCTTTGTGAACATAATATTAATGTTAAATGTTGCTACAGTGAAGGCCCATTCAGCTTGTTTGAATAAAACTATAGTGAGAACGATCCTGTTTTGTGTGTTGAAACTTCCTGCTGTTCTCTTTCAACCCAGGAGCCCTCAGTCTGGCCAAAGCAAACCCATGAATCGGGAAAGGGCCAGTCCAAGAGGTTAGTGCACCAGAACCGTACTGACATGTCTTCAAACTCTTTCACATATGTTTAGCATGTCATGTGTCAAAAAGGGGGGGGGGGGGCAGTTCTCAAAGCTTTCCCCCCCCCAAAAGCCCCACTGGAGAGAAACTACAGTCCAGAGCAGCTGAAGCAACACGATATGTGGGAACATGCAAGTAGTAATTTTACATGGTAGTGATGTTTGGCTTGAATTCAAGTTTATACATTTACCATAAAATGGACAAAAAATAATGTTCAAGTCTTTTGAAGGCTTTTTGCTGCCATCTTGTGGTCCAGTAAAAAAGCTAAACCTAATCTGAAGAAATATTTTTTTAATCCCTTGTTTTATTGGCAGTGTTATTTACACTGAACAAAATTATAAACGCAACACTTTTGTTTTTGCCCCATTTTTATGAGCTGAACTCAAAGATTTAAGACTTTTTCTATGTACACAAAAGGCCTATTCTCTCAAATATTGTTCACAAATCTGTCTAAATCTGTGTTAGTGAAAGGAGAATAAAAGATGAAAAGAAAAGAGGAAGAGATAAAGAAGGCAAAAGGCACTTTCTCCTTTTGCCGAGATTTTAAATTCATCCACCCCCTCACAGGTGTGGCATATAAGATGCGGATTAGAACAGCATGATGTTGCACTAGGTGTGCCTTAGGTGGCCAAAATAAAGGCCACTCAAAATGTGGCGGTTTACGTCTGCGGGCCGGGGTGGTTCTTTCAGTTCAAGTTTTCTTTCTTCTCCGTTCTCCCGACAGGGAAAACCAGTCAGTATCTTGTGTGACCACCATTTGCCTCACGCAGGGCAACACATCTCCTTCGAATAGAGTTGATCAGGTTGTTGATCGTGACCTGTGGAATGTTGGTCCACTCCTCTACAATGGCTGTGCGAAGTTGCTGGAATGTGGGATAATTGGCACTGAACTGGCACACTGCTGTCGTATTATACGCCGAATTCCAAGCAGCCAGGAGAGCATCCCAAAATGTCAATGGGTGTACCACGTACGGCGTGAATATGAATCTGCTGGCATGCCAAAAAAACTGGGTGGTTTTCAAGTTCCATGAATTGTGTACAGATCCTCTGAATGCAAACATGGGCCGTGCTTATCTGCGGCCAAATCATGAGGGGGGGAGGTGGGGGGGTGATGGTTGTGGATGAATGGCACAGCAATGGGTCTCAGGATCTTGTCACGGTATCTCTGTGCATTTAAAAATGCCATCAATAAAATGCACCTGTGTCCATTGTCCATAACATACGCCTGCCCACACCATAACCCCACCGCCACCATGGGCCAATCGATCCACAACGTTGACATCAGCAAACGCTCACCCACACCACGCCATACACCCCCTTTGGTCGCTGCCATATGCATTGTTACAGTGAAAACAGGGAATGCATCCACACTCGTTTTTTTGGTTTGAAGAGACACCTCTCCAAAAGTTGACAGACGCCATCTGAAACAGAAGCATTTGGACCACTCAAGTCGGTACGACGACCGCGACGAAAACCTCCTGCAAAGTCAGGTGGGCGAGACCACCTGGAGGCTTGGCGAGGAATGACAGATGGGATGGCGTCCCTGAGACGGTTGTTTCTGACAGTTTGTTGTTGCGAGAATTTTCTTTGGTTAGGCAACCGACTTGCGACGGGTGCGGGGGCGCCCGAGGGAGATGGCGGGAAGCGGGGCTGAGGGGCGGGGCATAGGGGGCGGGGAGGGAGGAAGGACGGGTCCGATTGGCGGAGGGGGGGCGGGGGGGGGGGCCGTGTGGGGGGGGATGGGCGGGGCGGGCGTGCGCGCGCGGCGTAGCCCGAAGCGACGGGGACGGGTATATGCACGGGGGGAAGGCGGGGCGCGATTGGGATAGCCGGAATGAGATTTGAGGAGGAATGAGATTGTGGGGGGGGATTGGAGCGCGCGGGATTGTTGCAGAAACTGTGGATCTGGTTTCTCAGCGATCTGGTGGGTGAAGATGCTGGAGTGTGGAGGGTTTATACCTGCTGGCTGGGGTTGTGGTTGTTTCCGTGTCTTTTTTTCTCTGGTGGTTGTGGGTTTTTTGGTGTGGGTACCGGTGGTCGCGAGTTGTTGATGGGGGGGGCCGGTTGGATGTACTGCCTAATTCTCTGAAACGCCTTTGGAGACGCCTTGTGTTAGAGAAATGAACATTCAATTCACGGGGCAACAGCTCTGGTGGACATTCCTTGAGTCAGCATGCCAATTGCACGCTCCCTCAAAACTTGCGACTTCTGTGGCTCCCCCCACCTCCAGTGTGCTGCTGTTGTGATATATTTAAAACTGCACATTGTAGAGTGGCCTTTTATTGTGGCAAAGCCCGAAGGCACACCTGTGCAATATCATGCTGTCTAATCAGCATCTTGAAATGCCACACATGTGAGGTGGATGGATTATCTCGGCAAAAGGAGAAGTGCTCACTAACACAGATTTAGACAGATTTGTGAATAATATTTGAGAGAAATAGGCCTTTTGGGTACATAGAAAAAAGTCTTAGATCTTTGAGCTCATCTCATGAAAAATGGGGGAAAAAACAAAAGTTTTGCGTTTATAATTTTGTTCAGTGCAAATACATATAATATATAGTTTAGTTTTTTTTGTATTATTGTCTATTCTGTTTAATTTTTTAATTTTAGTTTTAAAGTTTGTGTAATCTTGTTTTTTTAGTGTGTTTTGTATGTTTAGTAATTTTTTTACTTTAACAGTAGTTTAACAGTTGTTTTATTTAAACTCAATGGAGAAATGGGTTTCCTTGGAAAAACTAGCTAAAAAAACAAAATAAGTGATTTTATTTCATGTTTTTTTTTTTTTTTTTTTTTTTTTTTTTTTTTTTCTAGTCATTTTTATGTTATTTATTTATTTAATGGTTTAGTAAACAAACATAACCCTGTTTATTGGTTGCAGGAGTCCACCACAGGACATAACTGCATCTGATTGTATCCATAACAGTGGCATATATCGTGCTTGGAATACTAATGTACTATTGTCTACATACTTCACATTATAGGCATACTATTAAAAAATATCCATAGTTTATAGTGGTTCACGTACTGTTTTTCTAAATGGTATGATAAAATGTAATTTCTCCTGTGTAATTCAGTTTTCAGTGCCACATGATCTTTCAGAAATATCATCTAATAGGCTGATTGTTTGCTCCAAGATAGCAATTCATTACTTTACGAAGTAGGGGGAATGTTACAGTCAAAAATATTTAATGTTTTAAGTTTTATATTGAAGTTAATATATTAGATCTTTGTGAAGAAAAATCTCTTTGATACTGTTTTTTCCAGGGAAAAAACAAGCATGGTATGTGAAATCCAAAATATTTTGTCACATATAACTGTTTTGTTTTTAATGTACATTAGTTAATCGTTTAATGCTCCTTGCTGAATAAAAAATTTGATCATACAAGATATAGCCCACACATGCCATTTTGTCCCATCATGTTTGTGGTTTTTTTTTTTGAATTTGAAACACTCATATTTGCTGTTTGACGTTGTCCTCAGGGTAAGTTTTTTTTAAGTACCAGTTTTGGAGCTAAGCCTTTATTTTACTTGGGCTTGTTGACATGACAGTGAAAAAGAGTTCGATGATGATTTTGAGAAATTCAAGGAGAAGGCAAGTTCTAACCTCACCAGCAGCCCAGCACACACCACCCACCACAGGCACAGACCACAGACCCACACAGCAAAGGAACAGCAGACAGGACAGAAGACCCCAGACACCCAACAGCAGATACACATCAAGAAGCAAGACCCAAACACAGCAACAAGGCAAGGGCACACACAAAGACCAAACAACAGAACAAGACCAGCAAACACAGCACCAGCAAGGAACAAACAGCCAGGCAGCACACACACACAGGCACCACAGAAACAAATGCCAAGACCGACTCCGACCCCAGACATCAGCCAGACCGCCTCAGCAGGGAGGACAACACACTCCCACACCACACAACACCACCAAGGCACAACACAGACAGACCCACACCACAAACACAGGCACAGAAACCCAGTCACAGGCCAGGACGCCCCAGGCACACACAAGACCACAGACACACAAGCCCACAGACCACAGACAGCACATGTCTCACCACAACCCACCAGCCAAGCAACAAAGAGACCGACCAGCAAACAGCCACAAGAAAAGAAAGGCCCAAAAGCACCACACACAGACACTAGAACAAAGGACACAACAAAAAAACCCACAGCATACAGAGCAGCAGGCACAACACAAGACACCCCAAACACCAAAGCAGGACCCAACCACACCTCTACAGCCACAGACAAAACAGCACAACAATCACAGTCACCCACCAGCAAACCACACAGCCAGGCACACACACCACACAGGACCACACAGCCACAACACAGAGACACAAGCAGGCAGCACAGACCAGCACACACACACACCAGAGACACCACCAAAGGGGAGGCACAGAGCACACACAGAAAGGACAAGAAGGAAACAAAATAAAATGAAAGACTCAACTAAGAAGGCCACAACACAGGAACCCCCAAGAAGAAAGCCATAGCAAACAGGAAAGAACAACCACCACACAAACAGCACAACAAAAATGGAGGGGAAGAGGACCACCCAGACCGACCAACACCACACACCACACACACAAGAACAGAACGTCAACACCTTTCAGCTACACAGAGAGACTAGAACGTGGCTGTTGTATTCATTTTTAAAATTAAATTTCAGTTTTAGTTTATTGTACCAAGGTTAACACAAAATTAAATGTGGAAATTCTGGCCCCTTGCCAAACTAGATTTTAATGGTTATAAATAGCTGAATGGTCATTTTGTTTTTTTAACGATTGTCATAAAAATGCAATTGCTCCAAAACTTTTATAATAGTTGCAAACATATAATTCATCTAAAAATTCTTATTTTACTCTATACAGTACAAAAAGGGAGGAAGAGAAATGTATCTCTTAATCAGGAAAGGTGGGATATTGGGTGACCAGGATTATTCGAAGCGCACAATTATAACAGCCTAATAAACAGTCTGAAATCCTGTTCTGATAGCTTTATGTGAAGAACACACTGAAATTTAAGTCATATTTAGAAAAATGTGCCTTAAGTGACCCCCCCCCCATACAGGTCCACCCAACAAAAATCATTTATAGAACACGGCATGTACTTACTGCTGAAATGGAACACAAATTAAGATATTTTAAAGAATGTTGGTAACTAAACGGTGTTGGTTCCCATTGACTTTCATTGTATGTTTTGTCCATACTATGGAAGTCAATTGTTCCCGGAACCATTTTTGTTACCAACATTCTTCAAAATATCTTCTGCAGAATGACATGAGGGTGAGTAAATGATGACAGAATTTAGATATTTGGCAGTATTATTTCTTTCTGCATGTGTTGTTAGTCCTCTCTAGAGGGCAGTATTTTCTCATGTTTCACTAGTGCATTGCAACCATTTAATACCTGCATTTTCTGACTTTTAGTTGTTAGCTGTATGATGAAATTATGCTTTCAGTTAATGTCTGGCATCTTTGTGAAAGAGATGACATCACTAGAATGTGTCCCACAGCTATAACACAGAAAAAAAGAGTATTCCATTACGTACTGTAGATGCCTTTTTTATTATTTTACTGCTGTGGCATGAATAGCAATTGACCTCAGTAGTGTGCAGTCTGACCTAATTGTATTATGTAAAGGAATACAGTGATAGAGAGTTGTTAAAGGGATGTGTCCTGTTGACTTCCACTCCCCATGCAGAACTATGAAGGCCCTGAATGACAGGTTTCAGGAACAATACAAACACGCATTAACCTCATGAAGGAACGTGGTGTTTGTTCATGTCATGTTTATTATTAAAACCTTAAATGACAATGGAGATTCATCAGTAATGAATGATGGTGATTGTGTTAATACCTGGTGTTTTATTTACCCAACTGTGGAAAAACAACAGATTAATGTACAATTATGATTTATTAAACAAGTCAAATAGATTTTTCTATTGCACTTTATACAATAGAGATGGTTTCAAAGCAGATCCACAGAAATGACTTCAATTTCAGCTGTAAAGCAGCTCTATGGAAGACAGTGCTATTGTTTTTGTCTAATCAGCCTCTATTTTAGGTCATTATACATATTTTTTATAAAATGGGTGGTAGTGTTTGTTTCAGTATCTTAAATTCCCTCTTTCTGTTGGTTTGCTTTATATATCAGAGTGACGACTGTGTCATTTGCAGAAATGCCATCACAGTCTTTCTTTTTTAGATTTAAAACTCTTTTGCAATAAGAAGACAAATGTGTGTTCCCTTTTTTCATGAATATTTAGAACTGGTCACTGCCAGCATGACAATTGAGTATAATTGTAGCTTTGTGCCACAGAGCTCTACAGTTCTCTAATGTCTAAATTTAGTCATGGGACATCTCTATTCAATTGTCAGAATTGAAAGGAGCATTATAGAATTGCTATTATAATTATTTAAAAAATACAAATGTCACTATGCACTCATTGTGTGAGTTTTTTCATAAAACTTTTATGGGTCCCAAACACTAATGAGTTATCTGTGCGGGATATTAATATTTATTTATTTATGCTAACAACAATATATTAGTTAGCAGCATTAGTCAGGGTTTAATTTAGAATTTAGGCCTTATGTCAAATAATATATGTAGGTGTGTGTGTGTGTGTGTGTGTGTGGGTGTGTGCGCAGATTGTTTCCCGGCATTGCGTTATTTCTGTTCGTTGCGTTACAGCAGGCCACGCCCACGCGCCGTTGCAGTAGTGACTGTTGGCGTGGCTTTAGAGTGACGCTCACTTGTTGCTTCTCTCGATAAGGTGAAACTTTTCCAGAGAAACATTCACGGGCCTTTGGCTTTGACATATTGAAACTTCTCGCTGGGCAGGACAGCTCGCGCCTCCTGTTGACTTTTCAGTCCTAACTGAGACGGGTTGGGTTTTCACAGAAATGTCTCTGGCAGAGCAAAGCCAGCAGTGGTTTCCCAGCAGCGTGCAGGTAACGGTGCTCCAGGCGAGGGGTTTGCGGATCAAAGGGAAGAAAGAATGGCACCAACGACGCGTACGCCATCATGCAGGTGGCCAAGGAAAAGTTTTCCACCTCGGTGGCGGAGAAGAGCGTCGCGCCGGTGTGGAAAGAGGAGGCCGCGTTCGACCTGCCGCTCTTTCACCCCAGTAACGCGGAGCGCTGCACCCTACAGGTGTGTGTGATGCACCGGGCTCTGATGGGACCCGATAAAATGCTCGGACAGGCGACCATCAACCTCCTGGAACTCCAAGACAATAAATCCCGTGATAAAACAGAGTGAGTGAACATTATGTAATATATATATACACACACACACACACACAAATTTATTATACAACAAGTCTTGGTCCTCATATATATATATATAGTGTATATATATATATATATATAATATAGAATAGATATGATATATAGATAGATAATATATATATATATTTATTTATATTGGTATTTATAATAGATAATCATGAGGACAGAACTGTTGCATATAAGTAATTGTGAGTATATAGTATGTATTTAGTTATTATATATTTATGTAATTAATATAATTTATTATTTAGATTTATTTATATTTAAATTTATTTATTTAGATATATATTTATTTATATATTATTTTTTATTATGTATATATTTTATTTATTTATATATATACTTTGTATTTATTTCTTTATTTATATATATATATTTTTTTATTTTTTTTTTTTATTTTATATCTTATTTTTATATATATAAATAAATAAATAAAAAAATAAATATAAATATAATATAAATCTTATATATATATCATATATATATATATATATAAATCAATATATATCTATATATATATATATAAATACAATAAGAAAATGGCAAACAACATAGGACTTTCAAGTGCATCTGCCTCTCAGCTTGGCTTGTAGCGTTTGGACACTTCAACCAGAATACTTCTGTGTTGAAAGATGGCATCAAACCTTCCTTATGTGGAAATAATGAACTGAGCTTTTAATGTTCTTGGATTTGCTCATGGTAGACCGAAAGGACCAGGGTGGTATTTTTTCCCTCAACCAGAGACGTCACAGACCTCCACAAATGACTCAGTATTGAGTTTTTACTGGAGATGTTTTCTTAAGGATCAGATTCCTAGTGGAATGCGGAGGCAATTGTAATAAGAGAAAACAAAAAAAAATAAATCGCTTGGACCGGTTTAAATTCCTCTTTTCCTCTATCTTATTTTAATGAAATTCCATTAGCATTCCTTTGGAATGTTTGTTAAAGGTCAGTGCAAATCTGTTTGACTTGATCAGGTGGTTATTCTATCTCACTGTAATCCAGGGCCGCACGGTCTACATTATGCACAGACTTCATGAATAAATTAGTTTAGCTCTAGACATCATTGTAACATCAGTCACGGTAAGCAAAGTGTTTTTGACTACAATTTACAAAGTATCGCATAAATCCATCACAGCATTCTGACCTTGGATTTGAAGAGCTTGTGTTTCTTTACCTGCTCTCTGAATGACTTCCATTGTTTGCTTGTAAATGCTCAAAGCTTTTGATTAGAACCTGCCTGGTCATTTTCATTTCAAGACCTAATTCAGTCTCATGCACAAAGGCAGCCAGCGCTTGTCTGGCCTTCTGCCGAATAATTATTTTGCTCTATAAGTTTAGCTGACAGTTGAGTCAGAATGAAAGCTGTTTTCTAATTAACTAGGCCACCAGAGAGCTCTGCTCCTGGGTTTTTTGGGTCTGACTGAGACATTTCCTGTTGTCAAGTGATAGAGCTTATTATGCTAAGTAAGTCATATCTTGTCCTGTAACCGTGTGGGCTGCTGCTCCCCAAGGTCAGTGGAACCGGAAACTCACTCAGGTCTCTCTAAGTAAGACGACTCTCATATGAAACTGGACCTCGGTGTTTCTTGTAAACCGATCTGCAGTTCTGATGGTGATTTTGAAGCTTGATCTCTCAGGGGGTGTGCGTAAGATTGACAGTCTTGTGGTTGACATCAACAGGGTGTTAGAAATCATCACTTTAAATTGATGTCACTCTTTTTATGTTAGGAACAGCTTGGTCATTTGTATATTCCGAGTTCAGTGCGAGTTGAGCTTTCACTTTCCACTTGTTCTTTCTTTTCTTTAAATAAAAAAAAAAGCAAAATCAAGGTTATGATGAGGCTCTTATAATACAAGTGAATGGGCCAATATTTGGAGGATTTAAAAGCAGAAGTGTGAAGCTTTGAATTCTACTCTTAACACATTTATTATTTGAGGTGCAGAGCTGTTTAAACGGCAATTAAGTAAATCATTTGAACACTTCTCATGGCTTGAAAGTGAGTACTTTGAGTATTTTAATTTGGTTACCACCATTCACTTTTATTGTAAGTGTAACCTATAGTAATGTTGTTTTTTTTTGTGTGTGGTAATCGACATTATGCCACATCGATTAAGCATAGCTTCTATTGAACTCAGAATATTGTTTTAATTTCCATGGAGCTGATTCGTTCTTTCTGTCTAGATGAATCAGAAGACTTGAATTACTTCCTGTTCTTCTCATTGTCGTCAGTTTCACTGATCTTCAGTATTTTCTAATCTAGTGTTCCCAGAACTAGTTCCTGGTTTTTCTTTTACTGTAACCGATTGAAATTGTAATTTTTCTAAAAAATAAAGTGTATTGCTTGTAATTAATAATATTTCGTGTTACAGTGTTGCTTAGTGAAGTTCAAAAGTTCAGGGTCACTGAGTAAAGAAAAAAAAAAAAAAGAATAAATTAATTAGGGATGCACCGATATGAAAATTTTGACCGATAACCGATTACTCTTTATTTTTGAAAGCCGATAACCGATATGTTGGCCGATAAATCTATATCCAAATTGTTATATACTTTTTGAGAGCCTGATTACAAAAAAGGTCTCATCATTAAAAGCCACATCCCAAATACTTCAACATAAGCAGTCTAGTTTGAACGGTGTACGTTTTAAAAATAATTTTACTCTCCCATTACCAAATTTAGTCATAAAAAAGTCTTACAAATAAATAAAATAATGCATAAATAATGCAAACAAGTCACTGGACATCATTACACGTGTAAAGAATCAAAATGAATGCGCCACATATCAATAAAACGGAATAGCCTCTGCAAGGACAATAGTTAAATTATTTTAATTACTAAACCATATCGTTGATGAAAATAATAAGAGAAAAATAAAAGTGGTTGTTATTAATGTTAATAATGTATCAATGATTTTGAAAAAAAAACAAATTAATACCACTGTTTTAAATAACAGCCGTTTGAGCTGCGCGTGCTGAAACTGAAGAGCTGAATGAATACGGTAAACTTAAGCGTTTTGCTGGCAGCTTATTTAACTCAAGGAAATGCATCATGAGATTAATATTAATACAACATAAACATAATAGTACAACTTATATATGTACAAAATGATACAGTTATTGCGTGCTATAGTCAGAATATGTGATCCTGTTGTGGATGCGCTCTTACCATATCAACGCGCTGAAACACAGCAACCCAAAGAATGCACGATGTTTTATTATAATAATGTTCTCATTAAAATGTTATATACACAACATTCCCAATAATAGTTATTAATGTTGTGCACTGCTGATTGAGCTGCGTGCACTGAGCTAAAGACGATCACCGGTAAACTAAAGCGCTCTTTTAACTTAACCAAACGCATTCTATATGAGATAAATCAGATATACATCAAATAAACCCAATATTACAACGTACAAATGTCACAAAAGGCTGCAAAACGACAACGCGCATTGAACCCCAGTAGTGTCTCTGAAGGAAATAATGCATTATTTATCGGCTTTAAGATAACGGCCAAATTTTCTTATCAGGCCGATACCGAAAACAGAAAAAATGAGCATTTATCGGCCCATACCGATATGGTGGCCGATATATCGTGCATCCCTAAAATTAATACTTTTATTAAGCAAAAGATGCATTAAATTAATCAAAAGTCACAGTAAAAACATATATAATGTTACAAAATATTTATATTTAAAATAAATGCTGTTCTTTCTCTATTCATCAAAGAATCCTGAAACATAATATACGAAGCACAACTGTTTTCAACATTTATAGTAATCTGAAATGTTTCTTCAGCACCAAATCAGAATATTGGAAGGATTTATGAAGGATCATGTGACACTGAAGACTGGAGTAATGATGCTGAAAATTCAGCTTTGCCATCACAGGAAATAAATTAAATTTTTTAAATATATTAAAATAGAAAACAATTATATAAAAAATATTGCTGTTTAACTATATTTTTGATCAAATAACAGTTATTTTAAATTGTAATGTATAAAATAATATATAAATATTGCTTTTTACTATATTTTTGATCAAATAAATGCAGCCTTGTTGAACAAAAGAGACTCCTTTCAAAGACAGATCCCAAACTTTTGAACAGGATAGTGTAGTGTATGCATTTTAACAACCCTCAGAACTTTAATATTAGGTTTTGGCATGTAACTCGCACCCCTTTGTGCACATTTTTTCTTACACAAGTTTCCCCTGTTATATTGTGCAGTCATTTAAACAAAACAGTATTTTGGAGAAGGTTAAATATCTAACATCCCTTTTCTGGCGTCTGATTGCTCTGTTTGTGCCCCAGTTCTCTCTCAGGCTTTGACGTACGTGACATGCGTTGCCTGATAACTCAGTTTCTCTTAGCATGGCATAAAGTCAAGGCTTGTCAACTGCTTCAGACTTCAAAGTCGAGAAAACACTTTCTCTCTCATTCACACATATAGAGGATGCTTCAGAGGATGTGCCTTAAATATGTTAAACGCCTCATGCTAATACAGAAGGCATCAGCCGTTTGATTCTGCGTGACCTCATGCTGACACGTTATCAGCACACAGGAGCTCTTTCCTGATTCGAGGCATAATGGGAGCACGTCACCTGTCTGCTCCGACCGTCACCTAACAAAGTTGACATTGTTTGCATAGTGTTAAATTCAACGTCTTTTATATCAGCAGAATTAATTCAATATTATGTGAACTTGGATATTGAATCCTTCATGTTATCAAAAGTAATGTTTTGCCAGTTGGAAGTATCAACACAATTCCATGTTGTTTGTCACATGATAGAAATGTGTCCAATTATCTAAGCTTCATACATATTTTGTTGAATATCTTACAGCAAGTGAATTGAAACTCTATATTGTTGAGCTTAGGCAAGGTTCCTGCGCTGCTGCATGTGATAAAACAGTCCTGTCACATAACACACTTATCAGTGCACTGGCACATGCAGGAAGTCATGCTGCTGAGAGACACACTGGAGCAATGAAACATCCAGTGCTGATTCATCTGATGCTGCCTTCACTTCCTGTCAGGGCACAGCTGTTGTTGAGGATCTTTCAAGGCGAAACAGATGAGTTTGTCAAGAACTTTGCTTATTAAAGGGTTAGTTCACCCAAAAATGAAAATTAGACTGTGTTTTACTCACCCTCGAAGCATCCTAGGTGTATTTGATTTTCTTCTTTCAGACGAATCCAGTCGGAGTTATATTAAAAATTGTCCTGGCTATTCCAAGCTCTATCATTAGGCCCTTTCGCACCGCTTTAGTTCCAGAACTAAACGCACGGTACTAAAGTACTGGGACGATTTTGCGCGAACTATTTTCCAGTACCATTTAAAGGGTTGCATTCGCACTGAGAGTATGTACTAAGAAGTGACGTAAGCCGGTCGACAGCGACGTCATTTGTGCGCGGCGTTCAACAACAGAAACAAAGAACTACGTTAACAACAGGAGGATGAGGACGCTGTGATCGGAGCGGTGTTTTTGTTGTGTCTCGCGGGTTTCACTATAATGGACATGGAAAGTCGACGTATCCGTAAAGCGATTGAAAGAACGGAAAGAACTAAAACTCTCCAACGACAACTGGCAGTGCTACAAGTGCCTTCACTTCAGCGTCCATCCATCTATCGCTGTTCTCCAAACTTGCGAAATAAGTTGACAATGCTTACAGTATGTTTAAACAGTGTTTTAAATCATGGCGGGTGAGGGTTTTTTCATACGCGTTTGGCCAATCAATCTCTACTTTGATTAGTACCAGTTGTGCTGGTTAGATCCTGCTCCGGAGTAGGAGCTAATTTGCTTCTCGAAAAAGGCAGTCCGGTACTAAAATCGCTCCAAGTTCCGGAGGTGCGAAAACGCCAAAAAGTGGGTAGTTCCCCAATTAGTTCTGGTACTATGAAAAGGTTCCGGTGGTTGACGAAGGCCCTATTGCAGTCAGCGGGTGCTGCAGTTGAACAGTCCACAAGTGTCAAATAAAGCGCGCGCATCCATAACAAAACGTGCCTCACACAGCTCCGGGGAGTGAACAAAGTCCTCCTGTAGCGAATCAATGCGTTTTTGTAAGAAAACTATCCATATTTCAAACGTAATAAACACTTCTCTCACTTCCGTTATCTGTCATACGCGGATCCTGTGGAAGGCGTATGACGTATGCGCAGCACGCGCGCCTCTGAGATATGCTAGTCTAGCGAGTTTGTTTATAGGAACAAAGGAAGCAAAGTTTCCTTACTTTAACAAAGGAAAACCAGTCCCTCTTGTTTTTCGAAAGCCTCTGACAGCATTTCTTTTAAAATCCTCAGTTTGTACTTCTAATTCATGACCGGCGTTTTGTTTTGTTCTCTCTCAGCATTTGTCACTAATCACGCAACTCTGACGTAATACGTCATCCGCCGGAACTGCTTCCGCATATGACAGATACCGAAAGTGAGAGAAAAGTGTTTATTACGTTTGGAATATGGATATTTTTCTTACAAAAACTCGTGGATTCGCTACAGGAGGCCTTTACTCATCCCCCAGGGCCGTGTGAGGCATGTTTTATTATGGATGCGCGCGCTTTATTTGACGACTTGTGGACTGTTCAACTGCAACACCCGCTGACTGCAATGATAGAGCTTGGAATAGCCAGGACAATTTTTACTATAACTCCAACTGGATTCGTCTGAAAGAGGAAAGTCATATACACCTAGGATGCTTCGAGGGTAAGTAAAACACAAGCTAATTTTCATTTTTGGGTGAACTAACCCTTTAAAGTATTTTTTTTTCTTCTTTTTATCTTACCCGACTCTAGGGTACAAAATATGGCCTGAAAGTCATTTTTCCCTTCTTTCAATGAATGGTCAATAAATAGAGGCATTTAAGCAGACTTTTAATAAAACAAAATAGCTGATTTTCATGTTAGGGTAATATTTTGTATAATAATAGCTTATCAAGCTAAAATGGTCTAAAACTCATCTTAAACCAGGCAACACCCTTTTGCAACTTCCCTCCTGTGACCAGAACTGTAATCATAATGCAACTTCTGTGCAGTTCACAGTCATCTGAGTGACATCACAGCAGAAGCTGCTTGTTTGCATCAGTGCGTTTCTATGGGTTTGAGGTGTTGTCCGAACATGTCATGTCAAATGAGCACCTCCCGTATGTGCAGAGCCGTTTCTCTTGTCATTGTGTAATTAGCATTAAAAAAAAATGTGGTTTAACAGCTTTTATTGTTTAAGGGCATAATTGTGATCGCTTATGGTTCACTCCTTCCAGGATTTGATTCAGCAACTTTCTGGTTACCAGCCCTTTAACCACTTCTATTTTACACTCTGAAATTCCTGTTTTACAACCCTGATTGCAGTTATTCAGACTCGGTTTAATGGTTAGTAAAGTCTAAAAACTCATGCATGTAATTGTTAAAATGTGCTCAAGCAACGTATTGAAAGCCTGGTGGTAAAATATGTACAGAATATTCAATATTAATTATTCTTTTGGCTATATAGTTGTGGTCAATATTTTACATACACTTTGCAGTATCTGCAAAACGTTAATTGTTTTACCAAAATAATACGGGATCATGCAAAATGCATGTTATTTTTTATTTAGTACTGACCTGAATAAGACGTTTACATATAGTCTACAAGAGAAAATCGTAGTTGAATGTATAAAAATGACCTCGTTGAAAAGTTTACATACGCTTGATTCTTAACACTGTGTTGTTACCTTGATGATCCACAGCTGTTTTTTGTTTTGTGATAGTTGTTCATGAGTCCCTTGTTTGTCCTGAACAGTTAAACTGCCTGCTGCTATGCTTTTCAATAGTGGACTATATGTAAACGTCTTTTATGTGAAATATCTTATTCAGCTCAGTACTAAATAAAAAATAACATGCATTTTGTATAATCCCTCTTATTTAGGTAAAATAATTAACATTTTGCAGATACTGCAAAGTGTATGTAAAATGTTGACCACAACTGTAGGTAAATATGGCTGTTTATATATTTTATGTTGGTGCATAAAAACCATTAGGTTCTTTGTGTTCATTTAGTGCAAAACAAGACTTCGTTGATGTACTGTAGGTCTTTTTTTGCTTCTTGTTTCACTTCTGCTTAGCAACATTAACAGTCTATATTATGATCTCTCTCTGAAAAAAAAGAAGCTTTTTAAGCCATTTCAGAGAAAATAAATATTACAGACAAAATTGAGTTGCTTTTTGCTGTATTGTTTATCTCAACTAGTTAGTTTGTTATTCTCTGACGTAAATATGTGCTTTGTAATGGTGCTAAATGTTATAGAGGCATAGGCAGACGGCAGGAATCATTCGCTAATTGTCCCAGGGTGCGTTGCTATATTTAGCTCATTGCCGTATTATTTAGCAGATAGCCACAAAGTCATTTAAACACACGCCCAACATGTTATTTTCTCTGTAGCATTAGCATTGCATTACTCACTGTGTCCTGTGCTCTTTCTGTCTGCATAAACACTAAAGTAGCAGCTGCTGTTGAAGAGGCTGGTTGAAAAACAAGACGGTTAATAGTTACTGTATTGAGATTTTATAGGTTCTGAGATGTCAAGCTTCAGAAGAAAAAGACAATTATATCCCAGCCTTTTACGATACTCTAATATTTTTGTTTTGCTTTGCTATGTGTCATATTTTATATGGCTTTTTTCCTATTTTTTTGAGTTTCAGGATTTTAATTTCTACTGGCACTCGTTCAAGACTTTTGTCCTTCTACACCGATGTTTGTTTTAGACCCTGAAGTCGTTGTTCTTCTCTAGTGTCCTTGAGACGAGATTCTCTTGGTCATTGAAGCGCGCAGTGTTCTGGTTTATACATTATACACATCACATGAAACTGTTTACACAGACTTAGGATTTCGTTTTAATTTAATTTAATCTCCAAACCATTATGTCAGGCACTTTGTCATATTTTATTAGTTTTTTCTGCAATTCTTAAAGTTAAGTTTGAAACAAGTTTGGCTTTTATAAGGTTTTAGTGTATTTCCATTTTTCCTCTCAACCCTGACCCTAATCTGCCAATGTGTGTTTTCTGCCCCAAGTGTCAGTATTGTGGCATTCTCAAAATTGCCTTTCTAAGCCACCCACTCCATTCTCACAGCCAAACACTAATGCAAACATAGGTTTCCATGAAATGAGTCCTGCATGCAGTTAACACACCCTTGTGTCCTCCTCTTATTCCTCTTCCATTTTTCATGGATCTAAGTTTGTTGTTCCTTACAGGCATGTTAGCCCGCCAGCTCAGACATTCATTTCCTACAACGTTTAGCTGGAAAACAACATGATACATCTCTCTCTGTTGCTAAGAAACAGCTTGCTGAAGGCTGCAAGTTGTATTTTGGCCTTTTTAGATTGCTAGACCTATTTTATTGATGTCTAAAGGGAAAATGTGGGTTTTTAATAAAAAAAAATTAAAAAACACTAATTCGAGACTTTTGTACCACACAGTAGATGTTTGTTTTAGAACATGAAGTCGCTGTTCTCCACTAGTGTCCCTGAGTTATGACAAGACTCGTCTCGGTCATTGAACCATAATGTGCTGTTCTGGTTTATAGCCATTGAGGAATGTCAACAGTCCCGTGAAACTATTTACTTGGACTTTGGGATCCCATAGCTTTGAGCGCACAACAACCTTGTCATTTTTGCAGTTCTGACCAATTTTGCAAAGTTTAACTACATGACGCAACATAATCTCATAACTTTTATCTCGGTTTTGCCATTAGCTTTCTTTTCTTTGATGAGGGAGGTACTTTGGGAATTGCAAAATGCTTGAAACTAAACATCCTGTGCTATTTGTTTTCATACAGATGGTTTAAATTGATGGGCAAGACGGGAAAGGCTGACAAAGACAGGGGTGAGGTGCTCATAGACATTCAGTTTATGAAGAACAACATGACGGCCAGCATGTACGACCTCTCCGGGCAGGACAAGTCACGCTCACGGCTCGGGAAGCTTAAAGATAAGCTGAAAGGGAAAAAGAAAGATGGGATGTCGGATTCTGCTTCCGCCATTGTGCCTTCAGTACTGACTGACAGCGAGGGAGAAGAAGAACCTGACTCTACACCTGGAGCCAAAAAGAAGAATAAACTCAAATCCCTTTTCAAACCCAAGCCGGGTTTGCACCGTAACATTTCCCAGTCCATGTCCACGCTCACCACCCTGCCTGAAAAAGACTCGGCCATCAGTCTGAGCAGATCGTCTGGCCTAAATGTAGAGTCTCCTGAAGGTATCGCAACACTATTTATTGCTGTAATATTTTCAGTATTAGGGATGGATGATATGTCGGCTACCATATTTATTGTTCTAGTAGATCAGTCAATACACTATGGTGCTAGAGACGCCAAAGTCCTGGGTTTGATCACCAGAGAAATCATGAACTAATAAATATATGCAAATCCCTTGCATCTTCTAAATGCAATGTAAATATTGAAATCATCTGATATTAATTATATGGGTAGTCTTGATGTGGCTGAAGTTGAATCATATTATTTATTTACATAGTTATTTATTTATTATTTAAAAATTAAAACGCTAACATTTTGCCCTGACATTGAGAGACACCAGTATTAAAATTCTGGCCGATCACATAGCTGAGGAATTTTCAGGTATGGCTGATAACGCATAAAGGCCGGGTATTGACTTTTTTTTTACTGTTTTGTAATATTATAAACTAAAAATAAAACCCTAATACTTAAAATTAATATTTAAATGCTACAAGTGAATTTTATCATCACACATTAAAGTATAGTATATGAGAAATGATATATATTTTAAGTTTAATTTTAAAGATTATATATAACAGTGTTGTAAAATTATTTGTGTTTTCAAAGGATCATTGTAAAAGGGTAATTATTATGTAACAAAACCATTTAAAAATTGTTTTTTTAAAATAAAAAACAAACTTTATCTGAAATAAAATAAATATAAATTATTTTATATAATGAAAATATAAAAGGCCAGTTGCCAAGGCAATATTTCTAATTTTTTGATAGTTTAACTTGATGGCTGAAATAACTGATATGAAATAAAAATAAAACTATGAAGAATATTTAAAAAGAAAAAAACTAGTGACAAAAACTCAAACAGATTTTTACCAAAACACAATTACAAAATTACTAAAACCTTAAAATAAAATAAAAACTAATTCAAAACTCTCAATCATACTAAAATAACACTGATTATAAGTTAGCATTAGATGATGATGAAGGTAGTCTATATGTAAAAATATGGAAAATGAACATGCACAATTAAATATCCCATACTGACTAATAAATTGCTAATAAACGACACAAATCTCCAGTATAATGTATACAGATAATCACTATAGTACCGATATATTGTGCATCCCTACATAATTGAAATTAGCAGAAGGTGGGGTCTGCCCAAACTGATAAATTGGTGCAAAATATTAGTGTAGTATTATTGTAATTTCCTCTCTTTTTTTTCATCTTCAAAGGCAAAAAGAAATTTAAATTTCTGAAGCACAAGCGGACTGAAAGCTCTGACAACAAGGTTTCCCAGGGCACCGGCTCTCTTGGACTGGGCATGGTGCAGAGCAACGTGTGCGTCAACGGCAGTCACGTCTACACAGAAGAACCAGAGAGTAGAGGATCCAGGGCTGGTTCCACCTTCAGCCTGAACAGCTCAGGCCACGGATCCATGGAGGACCTGCGCAGAGGTCATGACAGGAAAACTTCCAGCTCAATGGACTCTCTTAAAACCTCTGACCTACAAACTCAAGAGAATGCAGTGGAAGAGATGCGCAGAAGACAAGAGGAACAGAGGAAACGGGAAGAGGAAGTCAGGAAAAGACTAGAGGAGGAACGGAAACGGGCTGAAGAGGAAGAGAGGAAGGAAGAGGAGAGGAAATGGTTGGAAAGAGAGGAAGAGGAGAGGAAAAGGATTGAGAGAGAGGAAGAAAGGGAAGAGGAGAGGAAGCAGATGGAGAGAGAAGAAGAGAAGAGGAAGCTAGAGAAACAGGAAGAGGAAAGGAGAAGAATTGAGGTAGAGGAGAGAGAAAGAAAAAGGATTGAGCAGGAGGAAATGATCAGATTAAAGAAGGAACAGGAAAGAAGGAAAGCTGAGGAGGAGAAAAGGAAGAGAATGGAGGAAGAGGAAAAGGCTAGGAAGGAAGAAAATAAATGGAGGAGAATGGAGGAAGAGGAGAGAACGAGACTTGAGAATGAAATGTTGCGGAGAGAAGAAGAGACAAAAATGGAAAGAAGACGTGCTGAAGAAGAGGAAAAACTACAAAAGGAAAAAGAAAAGGTAGAAGCAGAGGAAAAGAGGAAAAGGATAGAGGAAGAAGAGAGAAGACTGTCTGAGCAGAAAGAGAGAAAAGGGCAAGAAAGGTTACGTTTGGAAAAGGAGACGATGGGGCTTGAGAACAAGAAAATGGAAGAAAGGATGAAAGAGGAGCAGGTGCGAGAAAAGGCTGAGGAAGAGGAGAAGAGGAAGCTGAAAGAGAAAGCAGACCAGGAGAGAATCAGGCAAGAGAAAGTAGAAATGGAGAGACAGAAGAAAGAGAAAGAACAGCGGCCTGAGGTGAAACCCAGGAGTGCTCGACTGAATACGAGTAAAAAAGGACCTGACGAGATTAACTCGGACTACATCCCATCTGCCAGTCCCTTTGAAGACCTTCTCTCATTCGATGAGAGCTCCACCAATCCCACCGTTTCTCAACCTGAAGCCCTCAGTCGGTCAACCAAAGTCTCTGCAGTCAAGCCAAGGTCAGTGTCTTCTTACCTGAAAGCTCAGAAGTTTGTGTTTTTAAATTACATCTAGTTGGCCTTTTTCATGAAGCATAAACAATTTTTTTTAATGTAAATTGTTAGTGAAACCATGAAACCAATCTGCATGTATTACATGAATTAGGCCCAAAAACACAACATGGCAACTTAATAATTTATCTGTTCTCAATGAAAGCAAAATGCTGTGTTAGGTGTTAAAATCAGCCACTGGACATCTTTGATATGTAATATACAGCTACGGGATTTTGGACCATTGGGATGTCACTGTGGGGTGGGGCCACTTTTATAAAAAGTAGATATATATATCTATATATATATATAATATATATATATATTATATATATATATATATAAAAAGCAACCTTGACCAGGCAGGAAGCATTAGGCTTTCAATGTACCAATCAGAACCAAAACCTTTTTCATGAAGTTTGTGGCTTGACAGACATTTGGCTGACTCTAAACCTCTTTGAAACTCTAAGAACGCTCAACGTTCTTCATAACCCATCTTCATCTTTCTCAGAGCTGTTTCAAATCATTCTCCAAACGTCTGCTTTTTTTTTTTTCCCAGTTCTGCTGGAAGGCAATCCATGCCCACTGAACCGCTGAATATAAAGGCATGGAAGTGTCTCTCAGTGTTTCTGTAGTATGCTTAGACTAACTCAATTTCAGTGTTGTAGCGCTCATAACACCATGCTGTCATGATTACCGCCATCATGTAAGTGCATTTGGCACTATAATGAAATATGCAGTAGTCTGTGCATGTGTTGGTATGAGTGCGTGTCTGTACAAGTCCAAAAAAACATCTGGCATGAAACGCAGTTCTTTTGAAACTTTCAAGGACTCGAAGTAAGGATAATTCCCATTAACTTTTTGTTTTTCTCATCAAATTTTCTGAAGATGATCATCATACCAACTAAACTGAGTAACTCTTAACCAAATGAAATACCCAAATATGAATAAAGAGTCTTTCTTACCATGGTCTTATCTGTTTATTTCTGCTGAGATACATTAATGCTGACAGTTATTTATAAGGTCTCTAACCCTCATTGTGTGCGCTTGTTGTGGTACTTGATTGAGCTCTAACCCAGGGGAAACTGGAGAAATCTGTTTCCCTGGAATACAACTGATCAGGCAGTTCCTTTTCTCTGACTCATGCACTTGAGGGCTTCATGAAACAGTTCTGGAATGTGTAGGAGACTGGAGAGCAAATAGCATGATTTGTGGGTGGCTCTAAATCTAAACCAGTTATCTCTTTAAGGCAACAGTTAAAGTTTTTTGCAAGTTTCTCTCAGAAATCTTTATTGCTAAAATGTAGTAAATGTCCATCAACTTATTCCAGACAGGTTGGAATGACATGAGGATGAGAAAATGATGACAGAATTGAAATTTTAATGTTAACTATCCCTTTAAAAAGGTTATGGATATTGCTAACATTTGCTCAATAACACAGGAGCATGTTTTATTAAAGTAAACCGGGTCCGTTTTAATGACTTTCAGTGGTTTTCATGGTTGTTGACCAAAGCAAAGTGACTTTAACTTGCTTGCCACTGTATTTCAATATTTAGCAGATGTGTTTGATTGAGTTTAATGTTCCCTTTCATTATCCTGCTTCTTCAGTTCTTCTGTTTCTGGAATCTTCTTTTCGGAAGCATCTATGCCAAACACCAATCCGTTCTTAGATGACTCTGATGTTGATAGTGGAAACACTGAGAAAGTTGTCCATCTCGGAGACACCGCAGAAAGGTCAGATAAGAAACGACGTGCACCAATGCCTACCCAGAACAAGATGCAGATGGGAAAAACAGACATCCCTCCAAGAGCACCAGCAATTCCTGAAGCCACACAAGCTTTTCCATCTAGAGCATCTGAGGACGATGGAGACACTGATTCCTGCAGTTTACGACGGGACAAATGTCCCGCACCTTTACCACCAAAGAACAAGCAAGAAGTGCAAAACGAACATGCAGACCGATCTACCACACCTCTTCATACCGGAGAATGGAGAACTACTAGATTACAGGAAAAAGACCAGACTAATAAAGTGTGGCCAGTTTTGCAAGATGAGTCAAGGACCTCTGATGCAGTCAATTTTGGGAACACCAGTTTATCAAATCTTAGCCAGGGTCATCCCAGTAACAGACAAGAAACCAACCCTTTTATATCTACCGAGGTCAAAACAACTAAACACAGCAAGGGTCCCACTTCAAAGCCTTTATTACAGTCAAAATGTTGCAAGACATCTGCATCTGAAACTGAACCCAACAACCTAGCAATTAGTAATGTCCATTTGACTGAACATGAAACCAGTGCTGCCTCAAACTCTTGTATTGGTCAACTAGATGAGTCGACTGACAAGCTTGATGATCTTCTTGCATCTGATGAGCCTTCTACCAAACCCGAGCCTTTGCACTCTGATGACCTTTCCTCAAAAGAATTACCAGCAAATTCTAAACTAGACTCTCTTGGAGAAGACGTACCTTCAAGGTCTGATCCAGTCCTTGGAAAGGTTCTCTGCAATGTGAAGGATCCCAAGAATATTGAAAATGTCTTGCTTGAGAGTGGTGTTTTCAAAAAGAAGAGTCGGGCCCCATTGCCTTCTGCCAAATCAGCATCCGGCCAGCAACCAGAAGCTGCACTGAACTCAACTAATCAACCCACCATACAAGATCAAGACAAGTCATTAACTATTAATAGTAGCAAGTCAACTTCTTGTTTTACCGAATCCCTGGTGAACTCATCTTCAACCTCCAGTCAAGTTCTCACTCCTCTGAGAATGGAAGCAGGTCATGGGTCAGGGCACCGGTCTCTCCCGCCTGTCAGAGTGTCACCTATTGATGTTCAGCCCGTCGCTGGGCAGAAAAATGGGAGTGAAAATGAGAGAACAGGTGATCCTGCCTTCAAACCCTGCAGGTGAGGCCATGCATAGAACTTCTAGAGACCCTTAAAACTAGTAGCAGAAGTTGTTGGTAGGTTCCAGTTAGCCATCCTGTGGTAGTTCTTAAAATTTCTAAAAGTTGTAAAGTTTTAAGCAGTCTTCGTTGTAGAATCCATTGTCCAAATGTCTCCCTCTTTACCAATTCTGCCGAAAGGCAAATCCATGTTCACAGCTTATATATTAAAGGCATGGAAATGTGTCTCAGTGTTTCTGTAGTATGCTGAAGCCCAAAGTATGCTACGGACACGGAAGGTGAAATCTTGAGACCGAAGAGTCCACTATGTAGTACTGTGCATATGTCAAACTCGTTCATCCGCGGTTGAGCACACTTAGTAGCAGTAGTGAAGTAGCATGTTGCCTGTAGATTCCTGTTAGAAAAACTCTGAAGTGTTCCAGAGTAGTTGATTTTGTCAACTACTAGTAGTTGATTTCAATCACTCATTTTCAGTGAACAGTGGTGTAAAAATGATCGGAAAACTTGATTAAACTCACCAACTTTGCTCATGAATATTAATTACATGACATGATGTCCATCTAGTTCTACAACCTCAGTGGTGTTCAATCCTGCTCCTGGAGGGCCACTGTCCTGCAGAGTTTGGCTTCAACTTGCCACTACACACCGTTTCTCAAAAGCATTGTAGGATAAAGTAAATTGTTGAAACCAATGGTCAGTGTAATCTATTTGCTTTTGGGAACCACAGGTCTGGAAGTTTCTATCAATATTGGACACCTTAATTATCTGGTTGGGTGTTTTAATTGGGGTTGGAGGTAAACTCTGCAGAAAGGATTGGACACCACTGTCCTGCCTTAATTGTTACTTACTGCTTATATGATTGATTATCCACAGAACATTTTGCTTGGTTTTAAAATTGTAATTTGTTTTGGCCAAATACAATGATTATTTCCCAAAAGGTAGGGATGTATAAGTTACAGTGGTTGTTATGACACAACTTGTGACCACCAGTACATGTAACTTACTGCAAGACGTGTCGTGCATATCTGTTTATGTTGTATTACACTCTGGACCCTAGATTACTCATTATTGGGACTTTCACGTGACATTCCGCATAACTGGTCCTTCTGAAAAACATGGTTTGCAATGGTTTAAACTTTGTCTTTTCAGAGTTTGAGATCATATGGATGGGGGGTTTAATTTCCCAGTGTGAACTTTATATTTTTGCATTAATTCTAAAACGGTTCTCTGATAATTGAAAACCACAGATATGAACACTTTCATCTTTGAAAATAAAGGCATAAATTTTCACATTTAACAATTCCCTCCAATGCTCTTTGAAGTCCAAAAATTCAGGGCAGAATGTATTCGTCACCCTTTTTTTTTTTTTCTTTTTTTTTTTTTTTTTTACACAAAGATTATATCAAAATGATGTCTTCTGGCAGAGTTCTGCGATTGATTGCTTTGTATTCCACCCCTGCAATCTCGGATCTGCCTGTAAGACTTACAGCTCTCTTTCTCTTTTCAGGCCCCATGCAGTGAAACCCCTGAGCACCACTGACAAGCAACCAGACCTCAGAGAGACCCAAGACTGTTCCAGATCTGCTAAAATTACAGATGACATGCAAGTCAAGATGAAGGTAGCGTGAGCTTTTTTTTTTTCTCTCTTCTACCATTGTGTAGCCATGCTTTGAAGCAAAATATGGCTCTTTAAGATGTTGCTCCTCTCAGCTGACTTTAAGCAAGCTATTTGTGTTCAACTGTATCTTTCAGGCCCCAGAGGCTAAAGGGACGGGGCCGTACTCCCAGCTAACCCATGAAGAACTCATTAACTTGTTGGAAAAGCAAAAGCAGCAGCTTTCTCAGAAGGACGCTAAGATTGGGGAACTGGAGCTGTATATAGATGATCTTCTGGTTCGTGTCATGGAGGACAGCCCCAACATTTTAATGTCCTTGAGCTCGATGAAGAAGTCAGTTTGAGTACTTTTGTAGCAGACAGTTTTGTATTTAATGTGCACTGCAATCACAAATATGGGGTGAACAACAGTACAAGGTTGTGGGTAAATCACAGAGGCTTTCACTAAAGCCAGTAGCTATAACTGCACACACACTAGTGCGCTGAAGATAAGGGTGTATACCTGATGTCTCGCACTAAATGGTGACGACATGAATTTTTGTTATTTGGCTTACTTCAGATTGTGACTGATGCATTCTTGTACATGTTGAAATAAATCATATGTTAAGTATTTTCTCCAAAGGTTTTTTACTATCCGTTTTTTTCCATTTGAATTGCTAATATTCTTTGATTAGTGTTATATAATATATATCAGATATAATCTATTCAATATTTTGGTCAAAGCGTTTGATGGATGCAACCCATGTGTTAAGTAAACAAAATAGCACTACATATATTCTTGAAAAATCTTTTATATAAATTACAAAGCTGTATGATATTTTGTAGACAGATCTCTGTATTGATACATCAATTTTCTTTTCAATGGAGCACTTTAAAAGAATCAGTTCGTCTATATATAATGGATATGTGATAATCTGTATGTTATGCCTTTTGTCATGTAAGCTGAAAGCTTTATTATTCTCTGCTTTTGAAATAAAGTCACAGGCATGGCTCTGCAAAGGGCAACGTCACGACATTGTGTCTGTGTGCATTTTTAAGAATACAAGCTTTTAATGATTATTTTAAAAAGCATTGAGGGAATGTTAGATGCTGTATATGCAGGCTGTCTTCACCGCACTCCTGTTTACATGCTGCTGTCCCTGTGGGATTGAGGAAGGCTTGAAAAAAAAATTTAACACATTGAAATTGACCATGGTGTCAATCATTTCTTATAACTTGGTGGTTATAGCCTCCACTGTTATACATCAGATCAGATCAGAATCAGAAGAGTTTATTACCAAGTATGTTTACACACACAAGGAATTTGACTTGACGACAGGAGCTTCCAGTGTAGAAGAAAGTACAAACATAGTGCAGACATACACGATAGTGTAGACATACATAGGAATAACACAGTAGGGATGAAATATAACAGCAATATAATAAAAAAAAGAAAAATTGAATAATGTGCTATATACAGAAATAGAAGTATAGGAAAAAATTTAATTGTTTAGATAAATGTACAGATATGTTTATTAGTGTGCAGATATGTTATTTACAAAGTGTGCAGTTTAATATAAATATAACTAGTTGTGATGGACTATGTATAATTATGAAAGATTAATTGTTCAGGCTGAATATAGCCTGTGGGAAAAAACTGTTCTTGTGCCTTGCTGTTCTGGTGGTCAGTGCTCTGTAGCGCCGACCAGAAGGCAACAGTTCGAAGAGAGAGTGGGCTGGGTGTGAGGGGTCCAAGGTGATTTTTTTAGCCCTTTTCCTCACTCTGGAGATGTAAAGATCTTGGAGGCTGGGCAGAGGGGCACAATATCTTCTCAGCGGTCCTGACTGTCCGTTGTAGTCTCTTGATGTCTGATTTGGGTAGCTGAACCAAACCAGACAGTTAATGAAGTGCACAGAACAGACTCGATGAAGGCTGAGTAGAACTGCTTCAGCAGCTCCTGTGGCAGGTTGAACTTCCTTAGCTGGCGAAGGAAGTACAACCTCTGTGGGCCTTTTCACAATGGAGTCAATGTGAGTGACCCACTTCAGGTCCTGAGAGATTGTGGTGCCCAGGAACCTGAATGACTCCACTGCAGTCACAGTGCTGTCCATAATGGTGAGTGGGGGGAGAGCAGGGGGTTTTCTCCTGAAGTCCACGATCATCTCCACAGTTTTGAGCGTGTTGAGCTCCAGGTTGTTAAGACTGCACCAGACAGCCAGCTCTTTAACCTCCTGTCTGTTCGCAGACTCGTCTCCGTCCTTGATGAGGCCGATGACTGTAGTGTCGTCTGCGAACTTCAGGAGCTTGACAGAGGGGTCTTTAGAGGTGCAGTCATTCGTGTAGAGAGAGAAGAGCAGTGGGGGAGAGAACACACCCCTGGGGGGCGCCAGTGCTGATGGTGATGGTCCTGGATGTGAGTTTGCCCAGCCTCACTAGCTGCTGTCTGTCTGTCAGGAAGCTGGTGATCCACTGACAGATGGAGGTGGGCACGGAGAGCTGGGTGAGTTTGTCTGAGAGAAGGTCAGGCATGATGGTATTGAAGGCTGACATAATGAAAGGGTAACGTGTGTGGAAGCTTCACGGTTTGAAGGAGACCCCATATGAATTGTTTTTGGTTTTACACAATAACTAGTTAGTCTTATGATATTTTTGGGGTGGAAAATACCATGGTAACTAGTTTCCACTAATCTATACAGTTTTATTGTGTTGGTTATCTCAGTTATTTTATTAAACTCATTTTTTGCAGACTTGTCTTTACCAATAAAATATTTCCAACTACAAAAATATTTAGATATTTATAAACATTAAGTCAGAAGTTTCTAGAAAAGAATATTGTCATTCGCTACAGCTTTTGCCATATAAGACAGTGGTTCCCAACCCTGGTCCTTGAGGCACCCCAACACTGCACATTTTGCATGTCTCCTTTCTCTGACACACCAATTTCAGGTCTTGGAGTCTCTACTAATGAGCTGATAAGCTGAATCAGGTGTGTTTGATTAAGGAGACATGCAAAACATGCAGTGTTGGGGTGCCTCCAGGACCAGGGTTGGGAACCACTGATACAAGACACCTGTATTACGCTATCTGCCGCCTTCGAGAGCTTACAGCTGAATCCAATTCGTTCATAATTGACGAATTTTGCAACATCGAACTGAATTTGAATCAACATTGAACAGACTCGTGCTGAATAACGACACGGCTGGCTTCTGTAGAGCTATTTACAGTTGAATCGAACTTGTTTTATAACAACAAAATTGGAATGTGTCTCATATTTGAATACGTTTGCATCATTAATTTTGTTGTAGTAACTTGATTTGACAATTAATAATTAATGACGTTACATATTTGACATTTCTGTTATTATTATTTCTATTTTATTTCCCCGTAGGAACTTATTATTATGGAACTTTTACTAACAGTCACGTTTCCGCCCGGACCAATAACGTCATCAGGAAGCGCGGCGGGCGGTGTTAAAAACAAACGTACACATGTCGCAAGAAGAGATTTCAGCCGCCTTCAGAACAGAAACAACGCGTTTTGATTGTCTATCATAGTAATATTCCACCGACCATTTGAGGAGCAACTGCCACCAGTAAGATCCCCAAATATTTTAATACTATACATTGCCTAATTGTGTTGACACTTGCTGAACAGTGTGATCCTCTTTCATTAATTCCAGATTGAGAGTCTGATGGTGGCCTATAGTTGATGTATTTCTCATGCAGGTATGCCGAGCAGCTGTCCCGAGTGTGGCTCATCTAATGTGGTGGAGGATGATCTGTACTCTCAGAGGCAGTGGGTGTGTGTGGACTGTGGATCAGTGGTCTCTGAGGGACATCTGACCACCACAGTGAGCGATGAGACCCAGGGCAGAGGTAACCAAGCACAGGACACTTCGCTTTCATCTGATCTTAGTTCAGTCTGCTTGAAAACTGCTGGTTTGACATCCACTTCTTTTGTTTTTTCCAGCTGTGCCCTATCATGCTTCCACAGAGGTGTTAAAGAAACCGTGTAGAAATCTAATTGCTGGTAAGATCAACAGCTCATAATATTTGACAAACTAGTTAAGTTATTAAAATGTTTGGCGCTTGCTGTCAGGTCCAGCGAGTGGATTTTTATGAAAACGTCTCTTTCTGGTATCCTAGTGTACATGTATGTCACTGTGTTATTTATGTACTATTACAGTATTTATTATTTTGAATCAGCCTTTGTTTTTATATTTTTAAGGCTTATTTTAATTTAATGTAAATTTTACGTTTATGTACTTCTGTAATTTTACACATATATATACAGTAGGTACGAAAAGTAGTCAGAACCATTAAATTTCACTCTGTTATATTCCAGCCATTTCTAAAAATCAAGTTAATTTTTTTTCATCAATGTACACACAGCACCCCATATTGACAGAAAAACACAGAATTGTTGACATTTTTGCAGATTTATTAAAAAAGAAAAACTGAAATATCACATGGTCCTAAGTATTCAGACCCTTTGCTCAGTATTTAGTAGAAGCACCCTTTTGATCTAATACAGCCATGAGTCTTTTTGGGAAAGATGCAACAAGTTTTCGACACCTGGATTTGGGGATCCTCTGCCTTTCCTCCTTGCAGATCATCTCCAGTTCTTTCAGGTTGGATGGTAAACGTTGGTGGAAACGTTTTTAGGTCTCTCCAGAGATGCTCAATTGGTTTAAGTCAGGGCTCTGGCTGGGCATTCAAGAACAGTCACAGAGTTGTTGTGAAGCCACTCCTTCGTTATTTTATCTGTGTGCTTAGGGTCATTGTCTTGTAAAGGTAAACCTTCGGCCCAGTCTGAGAACCTGAGCACTCTGGAGAAGGTTTTCAACCAGGATATCCCTGTACTTGGCCGCAATCATCTTTCCCTCGATTGCAACCAGTCATCCTGTCACTGCAGCTGAAAAACACCCCCACAGCATGATGCTGCCACCACCATGCTCACTGTTGGGACTGTATTGGACAGGTGAGGAGCAGTGTCTGGTTTTCTCCATACATACCGCTTAGAATTAAGCCCAAAAAGTTCTATCTTGGTCTCATCAGACAAGAGAATCTTATTTCTCACCTTCTTGGAGTCCTTCAGGTGTTTTTTTTTTTAGCAAACTCCATGCGGGCTTTCATGTGTCTTGCACTGAGGAGATGCTTCCGTCGGGCCACTCTGCATAAAGCCCCGACTGGTGGAGGGCTACAGTAATGGTTGACTTTCTACAACTTTCTACAACTTTCTCCCACCTCCCGACTGCATCTCTGGAGCTCAGCCACAGTGATCTTTGTGTTCTTCTTTACCTCTCTCTCCAAGGCTCTTCTCCCCCGATAGCTCAGTTTGTCTGGACGGCCAGCTCTAGGAAGGGTTATGGTTGTCCCAAACATCTTCCATTTAAGGATCATGGAGGCCACTGTGCTCTTAGGAACCTAAGTGCAGCAGAATTTTTTGTAACCTTGGCCAGATCTGTGCCTTGCCACAATTATGTCTCTGAGCTCATCAGGCAGTTCCTTTGACCTCATGATTCTCATTTGCTCTGACATGCACTGTGAGCTGTAAGGTCTTATATAGACAGGTGTGTGGCTTTCCTAATCAAGTCCAATCAGTATAATCACACACAGCTGGACTCAAATGAAGGCGTAAAACCATCTCAAGGATGATCAGAAGAAAAGCACAGCACCTGAGTTAAATATATGAGTATCACAGCAAAGGTTCTGAATACTTAGGACCATGTGATATTCAGTTTTTCTTTTTTAATAAATCTGCAAAAATGTCAACAATTCTGGGTTTTCTGTCAATATGGGGTGCTGTTTACATTAATCAGGGAAAAAAAAATAACTTAAATGATTTTAGCAAATGGCTGCAATATAACAAAGAGTGAAAAATTTAAGGGGGTCTGAATACTTTCCGTACCCACTGTATATACAGTGGGGGAAAAAAGTATTTAGTCAGCCACCAATTGTGCAAGTTATCTCACTTAAAAAGATGAGAGAGGCCTGTAATTTTCATCATATGTATACCTCAACTATGAGAGATAAAATGAGGAAAAAAAAATCCAGAAAATCACATTTGTAGGTCTCTAAGGCAGCTGCATCAACTTTTTCAATAGAGAAAGCAATATTGTAGATTGAGGACTGTATTTTAGTCTGAAGAAACAGTTTGAAGTTAAAAACATGTTAATGATGAATTCTGACTTATACTTTCATTCTGACGGCACCCATTCAACTGCAGAGGAACCATTGGTGAGGAAGTGATGGAATGCAAAATTTCTCCAAATCTGTTCCAAATCTTGGATGGCCTGAGGTTGAATACATTTCAGCTAATTTTATTTTTTTTTTTTGGTGAAAAACCGATTTCCTTCAGTAACACACAATAATAAATTAGAAAAATTTCCAGAAATAAAAATTTTCTCTTTAAGTTTATTATATTTAAATTATGAAAATGACCAAAAGTGTATTTGTCAGTTTAAAATGTTCCTCTCTTTCCAGGCTTTTCTCGGGTCCGTGCGCTGTGCCGTATCCTCCGGTTATCCAGCGATATGGAGTCGGCAGTAGTGAGTCTCTTTGAGCGTGCGTACAACCACCCAAACTTCATCTTTGTGACCTTAACCAAGAAAGAGATCTTGGGAGGCTGTTGTGTACTCTCCGTCTGTCGCCAATGCAACTGGCCTGTTGCCATGGGAACCATTGGTTACCTGTTGGGGGTGGACAATGCAGCACTGGGCACTGTTTATCGGGAGTTTACAAAGGCTCTGAACATTGAGATCAGCACTATCGGCATCATGGACATGCTGGAAAGCTTCTGCTATGAGTATGTCTAACGCTTTTATGACTTGCACAATATTTTAGTTGATGTAAAAATCAGATTGTTCACTTGCGGTGTTTTTGTAGTTTCAAGCTGGGTCCTCAACAGGTGGAAGAGGTGTTTGCTGAACCCGCCCAACGGCTGGTGGACCGGACGTCTGCTTTGATTGAACTAGCCGCTGATGCCTGGATAGTGACGGGCCGCCAGCCTTTGCCCCTCCTCTTTGCAGCAGTGTATTTGGCCTGGCAGTCGCTAAATCCTACGGTGAGTGACGTAGCCTAATATTCTAATAAATGTGTCACGTCAGTGATTAACACTGAAAGTGAGACTTCTGATCAAAGATGAAATCTGCAATTTTGCAGTTTGCAAAAGTTACAAAAAAAAGTTAAATAAATCCTGTTCTTTTGAGCTTTCTAATCAAGGAATAGACCGCACAACTGCTTTCACATTGATAATAGTAATAAATGTTTCTTGAGCGGCCAATAATCATTAGAATGATTTCTGAAGGATCATGTGACACTGAAGACTGGAGTAATGATGCTGAAAATTCAGCTTTGCATCACAGGAATCAATTACATTTTGAAATATTTTCAAATAGAAAAGTTATTTTGAATTGTTGTAATATTTCACAAAATTACTGTTTGCTGTATTTTTGATCAAATAAATAGAGCCTTTGGTGAGCAGAAGAGACTTCTTTCAAAAGCATTAAAATATCTTACTGACACCAAACTTTGAACGATAATTGTCAGATGTTGAAAGTATCGAACAAGTGTTGAGTTGTTCTATCATATTTACAATAATTCCGTCAAAAACAGCATAACTGAAAACGATGCATAAATTCTTCCTTGCATAAATTGTTTTGGTGTATACATTCTTGCATCTGATTAACCTATAGCTTGCTTTACACTGCTAATTATGTTTTTATTCTCATGTGCGGCTGACAAAAAATAAGACATGAGTGTCATGACAAATAGAAAGTGAACATTTTATTTTACGCAAACCAGAAACATTTACTTCAGAGTCATTTTTACATATTTCATATCACAACAGGGGAAAAAAGTGTAAAAGCAATGTGCTTTCTCATTAAAACAACTTTTTGGTTCTTTATTAGTCAGTGTAACCTATCTGCTATTTAATGCCAAGCTTAATCATTACACATCATTTTGATATTGTAAGGGAAAATATGTTTTCCCTGCTGGTGAGTTTGCCAAATATGTTACGTATGGGTTGACGGGTAACATAGTTGACAATTTCACCATTTTGACTCGATGGCAGGTTTTGTCTGGCCAACCAAATGTTATTTTCTTGACCAGATTTTATTTTCTTCAACCTTGAATTTTAATATCTATTTGAATTAAAATCATACAAATATTGCCAACCACAACAATACCCAATATAGTTGATGGGGAGTGTATATACTCCTTGACAATAGGTCGTTGGCGATTAAAATATAGAACATTTACCATAATGTGTTCACAATTGTCCACAGCAGAAGAAAACCAGTATCACATGCTGGTCTTGTGCTTTTTAAAAAAAGAAAATTATCAATGGACATTAAATGTACCCTGTGTTATAGAATGCGTGATCTTTTTCAGGTCCGCATGAAATACACCTTCATTAAGTTCTGCAAGATCGGAAAAGCGCCTGAACAGTCATGGCACAGGAGCAGAGATTCGGTCGTGAAGCGGCTGAAAGAGCTGCGGGACGTGCTGTGTAAACTGGGCCGAGAGCTGCCGTGGCTGAGGGGCGGCGCGGTGGAGCCCAACACTGTGGTCCCGCTGGTGGATGACATCCTGAAGAACCGCAGAGCTTTGCTCATGAGGGCTGTTAGAAACCACGAACAACAGCTGCAAAATGAGTCCCAAACTGCACAAACGACAGAGTGTGACGATGAGCTATCAGATTCAAACCGCTCCGATTCACATTCTTCAAAGACACCTGAGCTCGTGGATCCTGATCAGGCCGGATGTGAGAATCCTCCTGATAAAGAAGCCACGGATTGTCAACTGCCACCAAACCACTGGAGTAAAAGGCACTTGTTTTTACCCCCCTGTGTGAAGAGTCACAAGCGGCGGAGGGTTGACGCTCCGCAGCTGGAAGTGACCGGAGATCTGAATATCGGAACGGGGGTGAACTTGCTCATACATTCGCTCTCAGGATGAAATTGGAATGTATCTAAAGGTTCGGAAGGAGCTAAAAAACAAGGCTTAATTTTGTGCTGTTGTTTACATATAATTAATTAATTACTGCTGATTTCCTAATACAGTCAGTTTTTCGTTACATTGATTTTATTTCATGGATTCGTTCTGTTCATTGTTAATAAAAAAATGTTTGCTTGAACTGGTACATTTTTTCAATTATTTCTGACTATTTTTGTTTATTTGAATCCGTTATTACACCACCCTGCATAATATTTGCTTAATGATATCCAATACTTGTTTAATGTTGGGGTGCTGATTACACGCATTACCTGTTGTGTATGTCACCTCCTCACAAAAAATTTAGTTTTTTTTTTTTTTTTGCTTTCGACAACCATTCGTAAGGTGAAGTCTTGTATTACCCCTTAATCGCCAGAAAAACTGCCACAAACACATGATTCCTACAATCTGTTCAGTTCTTAGCTGATTTTCACATGTATGACATTTATGATAATAATGATTCAGGTTCGAATTCTGGCTAGAGACCGAAGAAAATGCAGACGTTTTCTCCAACATCTGTGGGTGTTTTACTACATCTAGATATAATTTAATATTTAAAAAAAAAAACTAAGTCTTGGACATGGAGTATTTGATCATATTTTTATACTCCTTTGCAGAATGGAGATGATTAGTTGTTTTTTTTTCTTTTTTTGTTTTCTCCCCATGCTGCAAATGAAGTTAGAAAAATTATGATAACACTCATCGTGACCGCCATAGTCATTCCTGAGACATGGGGCAAAACAGGCCCAGCAAGGGTAACTGCTACTAGGTTTAAAAATAAAAATATTTTAAATGTCATGAGGGATTAATAATAGAATGTATTTAACACAATTATCACCTTCAATTTAAAGCAGGTTCCATTAGCATCTAGCACCAACAGAAAAAAAGAAAATGGCTACTACATGAACTCCACTGGTTTTGTGAAAGAAATGCCAAATTTGTCAACACCGTCAGATGTCACCACCATAAGATTTTGTGTTCCAATGATATATCAAAATACTTAAATGTGACTTTTGAATAAAAGCTTTATAAACAATAACATACTGTTGTGTTTGTTTTAATACAGTAATTGACTGATTCAATGTATATGATAGTTAAAATGACTACAAATGCAGGTGTTCGTCACCTCCGTCAGTTGAATATTTTGATAATATTTCACTATGATATTTTATATTTGTTGTGGAATTGTTGGTCACATGTGAAAGTGTAATCTGTCTGCTAACACAAGAATGTGTTTTGAAATGTTAAAAACATCTTGAATGCTGTTAAAGATAAAGTTGAAATTATATTACACAGTCCAAGCTAAAAAAAAGCACATTTTGTTAAAAACGAGAAAAATTGGGAGGTTGTATCAAAGCATAGCTAAGTGGCTTTGTACATATAAGATACATAAATGTAGTTTAATTTAAATGAGTACAAGGTTTTATTTTTTCAATTTTGCACCCTGTTTGGTCCCACTTCTCAAGAATGCAATTCTTGATACATTATCAAAATATTGTATCAAAATGTATTTTTGATAAGTGTATAGAAGCAGATACAATATATATATATATTATATATATATAATTAGAAAAATCTTCATTCTTTGTGGGGGAAAAACAAGTCATGGAAAGTTTATATATATATATATATATACATGCTTTATTACTGACTCGCAACATCTGTTAGGTCTATTAGCGGTTTTGAAGTTCAAGATGAAGGGCTGTTAGAATGATGGCGGTCACAAATGATTAAAGGCCTAATCTTCGTAGTATTTGTAGTCCTCACGAGAGCTGTGAGCTTGATGAGCTCAGTCGAGGCTTGCATTACACAAGGTATTGACCCTTGAAAAGGTTGAATGTCATGCATAGATGACCGCATAGCAATTAAACCGGCTTTATTCTAAAGAAAGGGCAGAATTGAAACTGGCTTTTCGCGTAAAGCAGCATAATGTAAACTTTTGGTAAAAAACAGAAAACTGCAAAACATACCGCGGAAGAACATTCTAACCGGAGCTACTTCTCTAAGTTTATGTCTAAGGCGATTCACGCAGGTATGTGTTACTCAACAGTGGTGACGACCCGACCAGGCTACAATAATCCAAATATAAGTACTTATTATAAGTGTACCGTTGTGATTCGGAATAAGACAAAAAAAGCGGGTCGACGATGATCAAGGGACTACGGCTCATATAACATTTTAAACAGGAAAAGTTACATAGTGCTGCTTTAATGTGATGATCTACACCTGTGGTTGTTCAAGGACATCTGTGCCGACTTGATAACTGACTTTAAATCCACTGTTTAAAAGTTTGAAGTCAGTAAGATTTTTCAAATGTTATTTGAAAGAAATAAGTTAATACTTTTAATTCCGCAAGGATGCAGAATCAAAACTGACCGCAAAGATATTTATAAAAGATTTCGGAACACTTTACAATAGTTAGCATGAACCAAGACTGAACAATACTTCTACAGCATTTATTAATCTTAGTTAGGTGGTATTTTCAACATTTACTAATGCATTATTAAAAGTTGTGCTTGTTAACATTAATGCATTGTGAATTAACATGAACTAACAATGAACGGCTGTATTTTTATTAACATTAACAAAGATTAAAAATACTGTAGAAATATATGAACCTTATGTAAAGCCGGTACCAGATTTTCTATTTCAAGTGGAATGCTGTTCTTTTAACTTGTATTCATCATAGAATCCTGATAAAACTGTATACCGTTACTCAAAAATATTAAGCAGAACAACATTGATAATAAATGTTTCTTGAGCATCAAATTAGCATATTAGAATTATTTCTGAATTATCATGTGACACTGAAGACTAGCGTAATGATGCTGAAAATTCAGCTTTGCATCAGGAATAATGACATTTTAAAATATATGAAAATATAAAACAAAATTTTAAACTGTAATAATATTTTCCATATTTTTACTGTACTTTTGATCAAACAAAAGACTTGAGCATAAGAGACTTTTCAAAAACATTTACCGCCCCCAACTTGGAAAACAAAGTGTAAATTGAATTAAAAAACGCCCAAAAACACAATGATTTATTTTTTAAGAATAGCATGCATAATTTAAACATTACAGAAGCTTTCGCATCAAAGCACAGATGAATACAGTTCACTTTGTTCTAGATGTTTTTCTTTTGTGTGTGTGTGTGTGTTTGACTCAAATGCTTGTACCTAGGCTCTTCCCTTCATTATGAATCAGACTTTAACATCTTTGATTATCACGTGAGTGTTCACGTATTGCACTGCACATTCATAAAGCTCTAGTGTACTGAATGATCACAAAATCCTCTTGATTCATCATTCATATGCAGGAAACTGCTAATGGAAAAGTAAACGCCAAAAAAAAAAACTGTCACTAATGGAGTTAACATGAAATCAAAACTCACCCTATTTAGTTCTTTAATGCAAGTTTCTGGATTTATTCTGCATGATTCCAAGTAAAACATTCTTTTGTAATAACTTTCATCAAAATAGAATATCTTGCACAGACTCTTACATTTCTTCTTTAAATTAAAAGTGGGGTAAGCGATTTTTCAAAAACGCTTTAGAAAACTGATTCGGGCCTACTAGAAAAACAAACTTGTAGCCAATTAGCAGTAAGGGACGTCTACTCATGATGTGGAGGAGAGAGCGTTCAGTGCACAGGACGGACATTAGCAAAGCTGAGCGACAGAAAGATAGAGATGGCGGATAAAAAATGCGGAACAAAATAAGGCTTAAGGCAAGAAGTAGGACCCGTGTAAATATGGGATCAGCTTTCCAGCGCTGGAGAGAACTCAAGGAGCGGAAGGCCTGCGATCGGAAACCGAGGTTGCTTTGTTTCTTCTCGATAGGTGAGTAACACCGTGTCTGCGCCGCAACAACTAAAATCTGTCTAGTACACTGGACGCGACAAAGCGACCGTCGAAAATCATTTGAAATTTGTTTCAATACGTCATGAATAGAATGCAGCAGCAGTTTTCTGTCAAGGATTTGTCGTGTCGCGCCACGCCACGCCACATCCAGTGTAGACCATAGATATGTATATATATCTATGGTGTAGACAGCATGACTGATTATAATGAGTTTCATAGTATTTTGTCGCACCACTCACGTCCGGTGTAGATACAGTGTAACATTGGTTTTGCTTTGTTTCACAGAACTAATCGTTGCCTGGGTTGCGTACGTATGTGTGGGGCGGAGTTATCAAAATAGGGTCGAGGTCCTGTTGTGGTATGGACATGTTTGTTTTGGTGATTTCAAATGTCAACATTGGCTACCAGAAATTGCTTACCCCAACTTTAAGGTCACCAACGTCTCCACCTTTCATATAGAGGACCTTCACCATTCAATTAGTTCCTGATGGATAAAATTGACTCATAAAACATCACATTGTGGAAGCACCAAGGGTGCGGAAGCCACTTTCCGGTAACCCTTGTGGGGTTCTTGAGCGCTCTGGAAAAAGCCCAATGGATGTTACAATCATCTGTTTATTTCAACAAAAGGCAATGAACAGTTCATACATTACACATAATGATCAGTCAAGTTAGCATTTGCAGTCCCCTCAACTAACACAGGGCGTTTCTAGGCAGAGACGCAGCTAGGTGGGCGCCAAGGGCGCCACAGCTGAAGGGGCGGACAGATGAGCGCACGTTACTGGGCACTTTTAGCAGGGTTGTGATAAAGGCACGGTCACCCTGAAATATGACTGACGCCCCCACTGGATCCCCCAACATTATTAAAATTAGCTAATTCACGAGATCAATACATCCTTCATTAGACCGCTTTGTCGAGTTAAATGCATTCTTACGGATGTGGTGTCGAAATGCTAAATACAATTCATTCATTCCAACAGCGATTAATGGGAGCAGCGTCATAGAGGGCCGAGCGTCATGTTATTTAAAGGGGAAGTTAACGCGTAGCAAATGATTAAGTAGCTGCATTGGTTACTTTTATCCCATTGATAAAGCTTTTATATATAGCTTGGGGTAACAAAGGGGTTTTATAGGTTTGACTGAAATAATAATGTAATAACTGACACTTTAAATCAATGTTTAAAGAAACAACAACAAAAAAAATTGAACAAAAAAACAGATAAAGACAAAAAAAATAGCCATTGGTAATATCTACACAATATGTAGTAGTATAGTATATAGCATCCAAATCAAAATGTAATAAAATTAAATTATGTGCAATGTCTTAGCCACAAGGGATTGTTACATAGGGCTATACAGCATCTAGTGGCAACACAATTATATTACAGATACTAAATTGTGCAAAATGTTTATCTTAACAGTCAATTTACAAATAATGCATTCAGATTTGTGGAACTCAATGCACTGAATCTCCACAAATTATTGTCGTTACTATGACAACCAATTTGAATGTGACAAGAAACTGGTTTTTGTCGGGGAAAAAATATATATATATATATATTACAAATAGGGATGTTCACCTAGGGTGTCAAATTAGCTAGAAACGGCCCTGATTACACAAGTGTTTCAATTAGTTCTATCTGTTTGGACCCAGACGTTTATTTTATGTACATTTCGTGGGCCATTTATAGATCTTAAATAGCACTTCATGTGTTTTCAGCCTTTCTGAAGTCAACAGTTGCATCATAGTACGACGCTCGCCGTGGCACAGTGGTTGGCCGCTATACCGATGCGACGGTGGCAGGTGAACATTTTGCGCAGCTCTGCACGGAAACGGTCGTGAAGCCACCGTACAGAATGGGTTGCAGCAGGACGAGTCATAGCGCAACAGATGACACAGCAGCGGATCAGCAGAAAATGAAGCTTGTTGATGAGGCGGATGTCGATGGCGCGCAGGATGTGAACACGGGGCATGGGAGCAGCAGATCCAAACACCGCCCACAACTAGAGACAAAAAAAAAACAACACCCCCCAGCCTGAAGATCTTCCGCTTGCGCGCCCGCTGGGCCTCGGCCTGGTCACGTGTTCGGTGTCCAGGGGCCACGCAGTTGCGGAGTTTAACAGAGATGCAGAGGTAAGAGACGCAGACTGCAGATAAAGGCAGGATGTAGGTCAGAAGCAGCGTGCTGTAGGCGTACACCAGTCGCTGGGTCTCCTGGCCCAACCAGAACTCCTCGCAGATTGTCAGACCCTCCTCTCTGAACTCCACATGATACGTGTGGGCCACAGCGGGAGCGACCAGCACACACGACAGCAGCCAGATCCCAGACAGCACGTAAGCGCAGGCCGCCATTGAGATTCGCTTCTTCAAAGGGTGCACTGTAGCATAGTACCTGTTACAACACACAAAGATTTCAGCATTGTTATATATTATATTATTAAATTATTTTTCATTGAAATATATTAGCCCAATATCAAATGAAATAATAATTCATCAAGATATTTTACTACATTATTATTATTTGTTTAATTCTCAAAACTATCCTCACAGGAAATGTGGACTAAATAATTTCTCATAAGAGTAAGATATTTTTGTTCTCAAACAGAAGATTAATAGTTATATTTTTACTGTAAAAAAACACCAGTAATTTTTTTTTTTTTGAAAATATTACCCTATCAAAATCTAATAATACGAAACACATTATATTGTATAAGAAAGAAAATTAAGTCTATTTTGAACTATACTATTTTTTAGAACTATTCTTATTGTGTACATTAAGCTTTTTCCCTCAACTCTTAGGACTGTAGTTCATCTAGACATTTTACTTTTCGATTGTTTTTTTTGTTTTTTTATCCTATTCTCATTAATAGACTAATGCATAAATAATTAGCATAATTTACTCTATTTATTTTTAATTAAAATCATTTAATTTTAAAAGAAGATATAAGATTGTACAATACAGTAAAAGTTTTAATGATTTTTTGGATCTTTTTTTTATTATTATTTTAATGAAGTTATATATATAAATTCTTTAGCATTAAGGAATTGACATACATTTTACTTTTTAGTTTCAATAATAGAATAATCAAATGCATTAATATTTCTCATTGTTTATATTAAAATCATGTTAATTCTCAATAGAATCAATATAATTGTATTTTCACTGCACTAAAAAGCAATACAATGTTTTTTTTTACTTATTAAATCAACAAATCAATTCAATACAACACAAAAAAAGAACATTTAATATATTTTTTGTATTATTTTTGACATTACAGCAAAAATGAAATGAATTGTGGTAATAAGAAAATGTGCCTAATTGTCATGAAAAAAAAATCACAATCCAAAAAGCTAAAATATGCTTAATTTTTCTACAATAAAATATAATTATTTCTTTCTATATGCGATTTATGGGGTGAAATATAACACAGACATGTTCTTAATAGATTTTTTGAGTTAAAGCAATGAAAAAATTATTTTGCCAACATAAAATCAAAGCGATTGGAAATATAGTGATAGTGCAGTTTCAAACTGCAGTCTTCACTTCCTAAGCCAAACCTCTAATGATCTCCAAAGACCTTCAACATAAAAAAAGACCAAAACCTTTTCAAAAGAACCATCATTCAGTGCACATCCTTTCATCTCAAGTGATCTGACCCACTTCAACCACACTTAGCTTTGATATCTAATGGCATGAGCCATTAGAGGGTCAGGTGCTTGCACTCACCTGTCGACCGCGATAGCCGTGAGGGTGAAAACAGACACGTATACAGTGACGGGCTGGATCAGGAACACCAGGTAGCACATGAAGCGCCCAAACGTCCACCCGTGAGGGCTGAATGCGTAGGCCAGCGTGAAGGGAACGCAGGTCACGCACATCAGCATGTCCGAGAAGGCCAGATTGCCGATGAAGAAGTTGGTGACGTTGTGCATCTTCCTCGAACGGCAGATGACGTAGATCAGAAGGTAGTTGCCAAAGACGCCCACCAGCAGCACAAGAACATAACAGGGGATGATAAGCGGCTTGAAGGTCTGCAGCAGGGCGACGTCTGCAAAGGGATAGTTGTGAGGGGCCGTGGCGTTTTGGACCACCGTCACCTCGTACACTTGGCTTCCAGGAGGCTCTTCTACACCTTGCAAGCCAGAGCCCTCCATACTTTGATCAAAACTCTCCTGCCTCCCCCTGCTGGACGAAAACACAAAGGTTGATATGTGATTTTCAGATTAACAGTTGGTCAGTGTGGACTTTTCAGTGGTAACTTCTTAAACTTTTAAATTTTTTCTCGCTCAGTCTTGAATACGTTGTTACATAACTGCTCAGTTGTGAGTTGAAATGCTTTAATGTACCTGTATGAAAGCAACTTCAGAAAACGAAGATCTTAAAATAGCGCTTTGTTTCACTTTTTCCCAGCATCCAGGCATTTTAAAACACAGCAGTCTTTGCCTGCAGGGATGTATTTTTCCACAGAGCCTGTGTACTTTCACTGTCAAACAAGAATTATGAATGTCAAACCTTAAACGCTGATTAAACTCAAACATTGTTCTCATGTAATTTGTGCAAATACAAAAAGACATTTTTTATTTACCTTAATGCCACTCATTTGATGATTTGGCATTATTTTCATGGGTCTTGCGGAGTTCAATTTTGCAAACATGAAACTTTGCAGTTTCATAAAATGCCCCTCTTTTAAACATTGTATGGTAAGAATTATGAAATGTGTCTATGGAAGTTGCACTATGAAATCTGGGATTCCTCTGTAGAAGCTACTACTGTGTATTTTTGGGTACTGAAATATTCATTTTTAAGTTGATGTACTTTCGCTGTCAGACAAATAAGAACGATAAATGTCAAATCTTAGCAGGTAATCGCTGCATAAATTCAAATGTTGCAATCATGTAATTTGTGCAAATGCAAAAATACATTTTTATTCAATTTAAATGCCAGTCATTTGATGAACTGGCATTATATTCTCTGGTCTTGCCGAGTTCAGTTTTGCAAAGGTGACATTTTGCAGTTTCATAAAATGCCCTCTTTCAAACATCGTATGGAAAGAATGATGAAATGTAGGCTGTCTATAAAAGTTACACTATGAAATGTGGGAATCCTCAATAGAAGCTACTGAATTCAATATTTCTGGCTGCTGAAATTAATACATCAAATAATGATGAGTAGTTGACAGTGCAACATGCTAAACTGTTTCAAACAGCATTCTCTTATTAATATTCATTTTCACGCAGGTTTAAAGATCTTTTAATTGAGAGGTATTGTATATATGTATTTAAAAAAATTCATACATTGCGTACATCTGGCGTTCATTAACATCTCTAAAGACTAAACACAAGTTTGTAATGTCATCATATTCATAAGGGCAGCATCTCATCGCATATAATCTGCTAATGGGGACAGTAGATAAAAAGCCCCTTGACAAAACATAGACCATACGGAATAATGCCTCATCTATATAGTCTGAAAAGGTCCAGACAGGATAATTATGTTCCTTGTGGAGGTGAGTATGCAGTACCATAAATAAACCCATTTATTCTCTAAACCATAAGTGCTAATTAACTCTGGAAGAGCAGAATATTATACTGATAATGGATAATTATTCTCCATTCAGAAATAAAGCTTCCTGTCTTCGGTTACATCCTTAGAGCTTCCTAAATGACCTCTCAAAAAAAAAAAAAAAAGGTAAGCTGGGACTGAGGCGTGACCCTAAGGTACAAAAGCTAAATGGTACATATTAGTACCTTATTTATCTCCAAATGGTACAAATTAGTACCTTGAAGACCCATGCAAGTAGCCTACTTTAAAAGAACATAGTATCTTACGTGTATATATTTTTTAAAGAGTACCACCCCAGTGTAAGTTTTGTACTTTTTTTCTGAGCATTAAGGAAACTGCTGCGTAAAGGTAAAAAAAAAAAAAAAGATTTAGCCTAATCATTATAGATCTCACTAACAGCACACACAAGCTGCCAAATTAAACAGATGCTTAGCTTTCGTCACCCTTGATAGCCTGTTACCTAAATGCAAAAAAATCCGATGTATCGCAAAATTACCAGTACCAGGATATTTAGTTTGGAATATAAAATTATTACATTACCTAAGATAAAGCGATACTCCTGCTTCGGAGAAGTGTGTGAATGCACCTTTTCTCCGGTGCGGTGCGCCGAGTGTTTCCAAACTGCGCGCTGGTGCGTATCTGACGCGCAGCGCTCCGGCTCAGGCTCCGGCTCCGGCTCCGGCTCCGGCTCCGGCTCAGGCTCCGGCTCCGGCTCAGGCTCCGGCTCCGGCTCAGGCTCCGGCTCCGGCTCAGGCTCCGGCAAGCAAACCACATACATCAGCGGGAGACCGAACGTGCTGCAGTAACAAGTGTTTCCCAACGGTCACTGGCTTACTCATGCAAACTGAAGCTCAACTTCTGTCACCCTGAGTCAGTGAAAACCGTTCGAATGGGAGGGGTCTAATTAAGGCTCGAATCCCCTCAACTGAGGTAAAATAAAATATGAATATATCTATCTGGCTACTCAATAATTAGTCAGAGAACGTTACGCTCGTGAGGAAGTAACGTACCATAGAGCAGTTCGTTCGTTCGCTGTCTGTATTGGACGGTATATCTACAAAATGACTTATTCAATTATGAATTTACACATCATAAATACTTGTTTTTTTAAGACGTCTGAATGATAGTTTAAGTAACGTAACTTCGTAAAGTAGTGGTGCAAATACCGTTGCGCGAGACGAACCTCGATCCCCCTCAGCTGAGCTCGACCCAAATTAAAGTCAAAATTCGTCCATATCTGTCTGTTGTCCATATGAGGAAGTGGCTTTTATCACAAAATGTTCAGCGCTAGTTCAGTTCTTATTACGAATGTTACTTTTCAGCAGAGCCGTTGAAAAAAAACCCGGCTTTAGTAGCTTTCAATGAATGCGTCATGGAGCTGCAGTCGATTAACTTTCTCATGAAGCTGTCTTAACACTGATTGATAGTGATCAATATGGATAGAGTACCGAGGCTAACCTCTTCGTCTACTTTTAGCCTCTGTGAAGAAAGAAAACATCAACGTTTGGAACGACATTAGGGTGAGTAAATGATGACAATTTTAATTCGATGGGGTAAAGTTGAACTATTCCTTTGGGACAGAGAAGCATTAAATAGTAAGCAGTGACACAAGACACCATTAAAATAAAGTAAAATTGGAAAAATGCTAATTTGATACAAGCCCAGAGGTCAGCATAATAAGGCAAACTAATGAGCTTGCATTCATTTTCTGTTACTTGTGGTTAGTTTTAAATGATGAGCTTTCATGGGCTGAGGATAAAAAAATCAGCTCTTTTGTGCTGCCAATAACAAGCACCTGTCAGGCAAACACCTGCTTTGATGAATAATAATGACCTATAAAAACACTTATAAAATTTTAGTGGCACACTATTTTCATTTGCTTTTATCACATTTTATTCTTTGCTGTGATTGTTTTTTTGGTCCACTATGTTTTAATGAGTTATCTTAAAGATCTACACAGAGCATCTTCTCTGAACTGAGGTTTCCCACTCGTCCTTTTTAACAGTAAATTTCCCACTGCTGCAGTGCATGCTGGTAATGAAGAGATAAACAAAACAATTGAAAGCGAGCCGCACAGCTCTGACATTCAGAGAAATACTCTTTTGTGCATCTTTGTCTGTGGACATTTCATATATCAGAACTGGAAGGACTTGAGGGGAAAACATAATGTGGCACCAGACGTCATCAGCGAGTGGCATTAGTGCAAGCTGAATTAATATCATATTGGTTTGCACATTATCAGAATATACAAGGGACAAGCTTCTACTCATGCAAGTGAATTTTAAATTAGCACACCATTTACAGCCTCCATCCCATTCAGAACAGATACACATTCTCTAATTTATTTTAGGTTACATAATTAGATTATTTAAGAGTTGTGTATATGGCACTTGGGTACAAAATTGACTATTGAAAGATTCTGGTCACTTTCGACACATATTATTTCCCATGTGACTCAGTCTGACTCATTTACTGCAATGCGCTTTAGTCAAATTTTATTTATTTTTTTAAGCTTTTAGGTTTTTATTTTTCGTAAGTTTATACAAAATATTCTCCACTCGACTGTGATTTGCATATATTTAAAAGGCAGTACATGTACAGCTTCCAAACATATTCCCAGAAGAACAAGCAGATATGTTTCTTTGTGTTTTGTGGAATATGATTCATAGACTGCGATGTAGAATGCAGAAATCTATTTCCATAATACACATGATTCTTAGCTGCAGTCCTACTGTATGTCTACATTAGACTGAAAGAGGCCTTGTATTTGCATTAGCAGTTTCTGCTTGCACTTCTTTGTATAGCCTTTTTAAAATACACAGAATGGTGTGTTATTATTTTTTTTGGATGGATGGGCGGACAGTTGGATGGATAGAGAGGCAAAAAGCTGATCACAGAGTCTGAGGGGACTCATGATTATTTCTGCAATTTAAATTCAATATGTGCAGTAAAAATCAATTGACATTTATTACTGTTATTGAGTCAATGTGACTTTGGCCTTTAATTTAGATTTATTTGATCAGGGCTCGATGGCTTCCACATGCTCAAGCCAATAACGTTCCTGCTGTCCAAGAACTGTTTGCCTGGCAATAGCAGATGTGTCTTCTCTGGTTGTTAATGGCTTTTATTTGCTTTGTTATTATGTAGCAGAACATTTTCTTTAGAAGGTGCCAAAGGATGATAAATCATTTTGGATACATAAAACCGTGGCGTCAGCTCTGTTGTAAAAAGGTACATTTAAAGCATGCTTTTTATCTCTCCTCCTCGCAAAACATCCATCCATTTAGCTTTTTAGTGACCACAGCTCCCAGCTTCTCACTACCTCACAACATAATTCCTTTTCTCATGACGACCATATCTATTTTCACTCCACTTCATTCTTATATTCCGCCTTTTGCTTTCATCCCTTCCCTTCTCTGTTTGTAAGATTGTTGTCACAGTTGAGAATCCAATTAAAGGTCTCTAAAAAGCTCAGAAAGCATCTCTGGATGCTGAAATCTTGTTAATGATATTCACTAATCTGCCTTTTGCATGTTGCTATGGGAAAATATCACATTCTAGTATGAGCAGAGAACAAAATGAATGTCTGTATTTCATGCACTCTGAATGCCACGTGGGTTTCATTATGTGTCATGTGCTCAGCTTGCATAAATAGATTATTTGGGATTTTTGTACAGAGCATGTGGAGTGTTTTCTCTGTGAAAGCATAATCTGTCATCTTTTATTCACCCTCGAGTAGTTCGAAATTTGACATGAAACAACAACATGAAGGTGAGTAAATGATGCCAGAAATTTGGATTTTTGGATTTGGAAATTTCGTTTTCCCTATGCCTTCAATGGAAGATTTTCCTTCACTGTTCAATTTGTCCAAACGAAAATGAGTGTGAATGAAACCTATCACCTTAAAAAGCCCCCTTGCTAACATGTGTTTGTCAAGATCTACAAGGCATGATGTTCTACATCCTGCAAACTATGAACAGCGCTGCACTGGGTGTACATGCATTGATGAACATTTTCAGATGCTGTTTTGTTGAAAAGATATTTTGACCAGTGTTAGACTTTGACATGCTGAAAGAGTTCAGTATGAAGCTCCATTTCTGTTTGCTGTCACTAAACGCAAAGGCTTTCATTCTCATTCATGGTTTCGAAAGGCAAACTGTTCTGAGGTTAGGCTGTTTAAGCCCCTACTCGGCTATTTTAAGCTGTTTTGAAGATGTAAAAAGCATGTAAATGAAGCGGAATATGATGAACTTGACTAAGTACTATTTAAATGCTTGTCCCTGGTGTTTTTATGAACAGTTCATCCATGCATGTAATGTCTTCAATCATAATGAGCGGGCTCTCATATAGAGCCTTATTGTGATTCAATCAATTCCTAATGGATGAAATCAAGTCCTGCCTTCATTTCCCCCTGTTGTATTATATCTTTTTCACTCCGAGAGGTGTCACATTATAAAAATAAAAAAAACAAAAAAGAATTGTTCACCCAAAAATGTAAATTTGCTTAAAATTTACTCACCCTCAGTTCAATCAAGATGTTGATTTATTAATTTATTTAATTTAGCATTCCATCACTTGCTCACCAATGGATGCAGTGAATGGGTGCCGTCAGAATGAGAGTCCAAACAGCTGATAAAAACATCACGATAATCCACACAACTCCAGTCCATCCATTAATGTCTTGTAAAGCAAAAACGCTGTATGTTTATCCAGTAATTGGTAAACGAGTCTTCTAGCCATCTTGCTGAAAAGGTAATGTCGTCTGAAGCAGGAAAAATATAACAAATCAAGCACGTTTACAAGTGAAAAACACCCAAAAACAGTTCTAAACAATGTTTCGTGAATTTTGATGTGAGAGGACAACAGGGGATAGACTTTTTCACTGGAGGAAGCGTTATTGTGGATTATGAACTCATATTTTGTCCAGAAGTGATGGTCTAAAGTTAAAATTCTTACTGATGGATATTTCTTAATTACAAACACACAGCTTTTAGTAGCTTCACAAGACATGAATTGATAGACTGGTGTGGATTATTGTGATGTTTTAAACAGCTGTTAGGACTCTCATCCTGACGGCACCCATTCAATGCAATGGATCCATTGGTGAGCAAGTGATTAGTGCTAAATTTCCGCCACACTGAAAAGAAACAACTATCGACATCTTGGATGGCCCTGAGGGTGATAATCTTTAAGAAAACTTTCATTTTTTGGTCAACTATTCCTTTGAGCACTTGCCTCTCCCGTCCCCTCTCACATACAATGACAGATTTGCCTCCGATCTGGTATATTTAGTTAAAGATTATAAGATCTTAGTTGAAACGGTGAAATATTAATGGCATAATCGTTCCCACATGGCCCTTCGTTAAATCCAACCAAGTACTCTCGAGCACTCTCCCCTGGGTAATATGGTTCACACTCCAGCCTTCTAAATACACTATTTTTTAGAGTAGGATGGAGTCTAGAATAATCAGTCCCTTAAAAGCACTGTTAATGGTTAGATACACCATAGCTTTTTCCCTGTAAGCACATCAGGCCAAATGATATCGCCACAAAGTGGTACGAAATTTCAATCAGTATATCATTCCACTGTTGATTCAAACGTCTTTTATCCACTGAAAGTACGTTTATTTGTTTTCTGAAATTCATCTCTGATATTCATATACTCTATGGGTTGTGAATATATTTTTTAGAGGTAAAAAATCAGTAATAAGTGACATGTTGTCATGATATTTTGCTGCTTCGTGCCCATCATACATTCTAAGAACGTTAATTTTTCCTGTTAGAAGGCTTGTAGCTAGGCTGGTTACGAGCTTTTAGCATAAATCTGCATGATTAAGTGAGATTTATAACTTAAGTTATGAGCAAACAATGAACAACGTCAAGTGTGATACAATTAAGGTTTTATTAACTACATAAACACAAACTAGTCTAACATACTACATAAACATAAACTGGTCTAACATACACACACACATACATACAGTTGGTATGGAAAGGGTTAAAGCTTAAGCAGTAAAGAGCGGAGAAATAAAAATATGAAGCTATGGTATCATTTGATATTCAGCAGATTTACACCTGAAAGAAACATCAGATTCTTAGTTCAAACAAACCTTATAAAAAGGTGTAACTGATACTTAATGTATCAATAAGACTAAGTTTGAATACTTGCACGTCTTGTCTGTCTGAAAGAGATTCCTGATGCAAATCTTAAGGCCCAAGGTCTTGCTGAAGTTGGTTGATGAAAAAACCAGTTTGCGTCAGAGAATCTTGGTAAATGAAAAAGTCAAGGCCGAAGCCTGGCACAACTTAGTGTGTCCTGGAGCGTTGTAGCTCACATCTTCTCAAAACCTAACAGAACCACCGACTCTGGGCGGGTCACATGGTGTGATGCCTTTAAGGTCGGAGAAGATCCCCGCCTCTCAAGATGGGCTTGTCCAATGAGAAAGGCCGGAATCCCAAGTGGGAGTTTTGAGATACTGGGAGTTTTTATGACCCTTTGTGTGGAAGCATGGTAATTTGCATATGGAACTTGAATCGAAATTACTAAAGATTCTCAGGACACTAATATATTGCCTATGTACCAACATATAATATACACGCTCGTTTAGATCATCAGAAGACGAATTCATAGATACTAAACATGGTAGGATTACATATAGGTAGGATGACAGGAATGGGTTCCATCATAAGCATGCATAAAATAGACTAAAAATATCAAAGACAACATACACCATGACCTGAAGGATACACTGTTCATTCAAAGAAAGGTTTTCCTATGAATTAATTATTAGAAAAGTCAATTTCTACTGTGCATTGTTTCTCTTGCTATGGAACATGCAGTGATTTTTCCCTGCTTCGCATTCCATTAGGTCATAAATGTATCTGGTGTCAGGGTTGCCATGGTAACCAGGGTCCTGGGCCTTGTTCACAGACAACTTGGCACCCAGTATGTTTATTGGGTGAGGGGTCTGTGAACTTTTGTTAATCTAATGAATAAATGATTTGTTAAATCAAATGAAAAATGGTGTGTCTGATTGGTCCAGACGCTACACATTACATCCTGAAGGGGGCATTAATAAACCATGAATTTATTAAACTTGACATATCTATATTTGTATTTCTCTCAATGTGATTAGATAGACAGACAGACAGACAGACAGACTAAGATTTAGTTTTTCTAAAGCTGTTGACTACATTCTCTTCAGTATATTCATGAACTGACTGTAAGTGTATATTGTGTGTGTGAAGAGCAGTTCCACATGCGGTTACATCATCAATATGAATCACTGATGAAGAGAGCCTTACTTTACTCTGATGAGGGAGCATTGTGCTGGAACGGCCAGGCTGGTTCCCATGAGCAATCAGACCTGTGCTTTAGGCTTTTAGGCCTGGGCTATATATATAAATTTTACAGAAAGTGAGAGGTGGAGTAATTTTCTGGAAGCTTTTTCCTCTCTAAAGCAAGCATTAGCTACATAACTAAAGTGATGAGAAAGAAAGAGAAGCAGTTTCACTTTTTTTTGTTTTGTTAAAATTTCAGCTCAGTTCAGACTGCATGTGGTTGTGGAAGAACTTAGAAAAAGCTAAGACTCAAAAGGAAACATGCACCATGATTGTTCTATCTATACATGTATCTGTAATCATAATGGAACTTTTGGGAAAGCTGTAGTTTGAAGGTGAAATGTGTAATTTTTGTGGCAGTACAAAAGCTGTCATTGGGTGGGTACAAAAAAAATAGAGCTAAAAGAATGCGCTGATCAATCATCCGATAATCACTTCCTCTGCCTCTATTGACGGTTTCTCACCTATCTATAACATGAAACCTGTAGCGTCTCGACCAATCTGACACACTAATTTTAATTTGATTTAACAAATCAATTATTCATTAGGTTAACAAATCGTCACAGTCCCCTCACTCACTAAACTGGATGCCAGGATGTCCCTTCTGAACACCAGCCCCGGTCCCCATGAAACACATGATATCCCTGGTTTTATATTACTCCTCCAGGAATGTGATTAGGATACCCATTCTGTGTCCCCCCGGACAAAATGCACAGTAAAAATGGACTCTTCTCTATTTAATTAATAGGAAAACCTTTCTTTGAATGAACACACATTTTCTTCAGGCCATTGTGTATATTATTGCTGTGTTGTATTTAATCTGTTGTATTATAGACTATTTTTATTCATGCTTACGATAAACCACTCATTCATATAAGTAACTCTACCATGTCTAGTATCTATGAATTCGCCTTCTTATGATCGAAACAAGCGTGTATATTATTTGCTGATACCTCTGCAAACAATTGCTGTCTAAGAATCTTTACTAATTTGTGCCTCAACACCCAAGCGACTTACATATGCAAAATACCATGCTTAGAGACAAAGAGTCATTAAACTCCCCAGTATTTCCAACCTCCCGCTTGGGATTTCAGCCTTCCTCATTGGACAAACCCATCTTGAGAGGCGTGAATCTCTGCAGGCTTTAAAAGGCCACACTCCATGTGACCCGCCCCAGTCGGTGGTTCGGTCAGAAGCTAAGAAAATGTGAGAAAACGCTTCAGGATACCAAAGCATTTGTGCCAGGCCTTTCTTCGGCCTAGTCCTTTCCATACATCAAGTGACACTGACTCAAACTGGATCTTCTCATCGACCCGAATTCAGCAAAAGATCTACGGGAAGCTTTAAGATTTGCATCAGGAATCTCTTTCAGACGGACGAGACTCGCAAGTATCAAACTTAATCTTATTAATTGATACATTAAGCATCAGTTACACCTTTTTACAAAGGTGTGTTTGAACTCAGAATCTGACGTATCCCTGGAGGCTTAGATCTGCTGAATATGCAAATGTTTCCATAAAATTCATTCTTTATGCCTCTTTCTATGCTGAGTTAAACTTTACCCGTTCCTATACCAACTGTATTGTGTGTGTGTGTGTGTGTTTGTGTGTGTATTTTAGGTTAGACCACCTTAATTGTTTATGTCGTTGTAGACTATTTTAAGTGTTTTCAGTTAGTGTATCACCTTACTTGTATCACACTTGACGTTTTCATTGTTTGCTCATAACCGGAGTCCCTTATTATGCAAGATTTATGCTACAAGCTCTTTGTAGAATTGTACAGTAAGAAGTTATTTCCCTTAACCAGGAAATAAACGTTCTTAGAATTGACAAGACAGTAGACCCTGAGAGGTCAGCTAAATATCTACATCGGATCTAAAATATGAATAGTTAATCATAACTAGTTATGCTTATATTCCATCTTCCCATTGAAAGGCCCTTTTGGAAAAAAAAGAAAAAAAAAAAAAAAATTTTTTTTCGCTACAGATTTTGGTGGAGAGAATGCGGCCATGATAAAACGAAAGTTATGAGTTTAAACACTGGCATCTTAAAAGTGTGTGCTTGATAGCCCATGTTAAAATAGGACGTGACTTCAGATGCCCTGTTGTGTCCCTATTTGCTGGCTTGTTTAGATGCAGATAAAGTGGGGGTTTGAATTGGTACCGCTATTATAATTGGTAGAGTCTTTATGTATTTCATGCTTAATGGTATCAGTGTAAGGTTAATCTGATTTTAGCATAGAAACCCTAATTTCAGTATTAAAGCGTAAATCTGTCTTGACAAAGCGTAAGTTTGAATCTCAGCTCAGCGGCATGTCCATACTGTACCATAATGTAATATGCTTTATTGAAGAAATCACAAAATTGCAGTATTTTTTAAATTGTTTCTTTGAAGAAGAAATTTCAGTACAGTTATATCAAGGTAGATGTTAGCGCTGCTCCCCTTTCTACAGCATATAGGCCTTATAGTTTATAATTAGATTGTAGCAATTCATCTACACTTTGACTGTATATCTATATATATCGATATAAGCCGAGCAACCTGTGGTCATTACTGTGTTTCACTCGCTGAGTGAAATTAAAGGTGGAATACTGTACTTTAGTACTCATATGTTAGGCAAACATAACTACATATATGTTTAAACCGGGTTTAACTTACAGTAAACACGTTTTGTAATTCTTTAAACAAGTGCAAGAAGTTTATTTTTGCATTAGAGAAGCACTCACCGAAGTGGTAATGTAATGCAACAAGTCTTGAAGGTTGAAAGTACCACGTTCTAAAACTATGACTGTTTAACATAGACAGACATTAAACTGCGTTAATTACACTGGCATGCATTGGTTACCGTGACAACAACTTGTCACAGGAAGTGCTAACTTCACATAGCACAACACGCCATGTTGTAAACAAACCACTTGAAGCAGCTAAGCTAACACGACTTTGCATAGTTTCATTTTAGGCTAAGCTAACAAATAGCTTTATCAATTAGGGGTTAACACTCTTTATGTGAAGTTTTTAAATACAGATGTGTGTGTGCAGTGTGTAGCAATTTGAATTTAACCTAATCCCTGTTTTCTGATTTTTCCATTTCTCTTCCTTCTTTTTCGTCTTTTTCTATGTTTCTCAATCTTCAATTCATCTCAGCGAATTTAACTATCTAGATGTATCCTTCTTGAATGCTATTGCTTAGTTACTAGTTAATTAAATCTAAATTTAATTAAATCTTAACTGTCTATCGAGGAAAGACTCATTAAGATATTGGGTGCTTTTAGTAACACACTAATCACTAGTGCCGCTATTTGTTCCTAATACCAGATTGATTACCCTGTTTTAATAATAGAAGTCAGCTAATTTTAAATCCATTTACATGTTAAGCCCCCTTGATGTTCTCTCTGAACCTCAAAAGGAACCATAGACATTTCTATTTTTGATTTGTTTATTTGCAAACAGTGCCCTAATTTTAAGACCCTGTTAACAAGTCATCTAGACAACACAGGCATACTATAATCCTAACCAAATCATCAGCATAATCTAATAGAAATGCTCTCCGTTTCCCTTCTGCTTTTTCCCCTTTTCATCCTTCTCCTCAAATTACGCCTGTTTGTGGAACCGTCAGTAAAATCTGATTGATAATTGGACAGGAAGTATCTAAGTCATCAATCAAAAACCTGGTTATGCTCTTTTTCCAGCAACATATGGACCCAAACTATTTTATCAGCCACACTCTGTTTGATCTTGTATTTGTCTCTAGCCCTTACTCTCAACACCATTGTGTCAAAACGGTGCAGATGCTCAGACTCACTGCCCAGAATGCAGACCGAAGAGGGCTGGCCAGGCATTGTGAGGAACACCCCCTTTACCCAGGGCCGACGACCACCTACTGAGCCGAAAGCAACTGGACACAGAGAGAAGTGTACCTCAGACTCAGGACTCAAGCGAGAGTTATGGCTACAAAAAGCTCACCAAGGTCATCATCTTCCTGACCCACAACCTAATGGGTTTGAAACAGGAGGAAATTGATAGATTTCAAGAGACTCTGATCCAGCAGCTGAACAACACTCAAGACAAGCTTGACATGCTCCGAAGAGAACTCAGGGACTCCTACAGGCTGCGAAAAGAAACGCAGTGGGAGAGACACCCTACTCCCGCATCCTCATTCATCCGTGCAAACTCCCTCATATGCAACAGGCTACGAAAGGGGGGGAGCCAACACTTTCTGCTTAACAACTCAGCAGACAGAACCATAATACCTCCAGCAACCACAGAAAGGAGGGGGGGTCCCTTCCAAGCATCCCTGCAGCAGCGCATGATGTGACTCCCAGAAACTTTGACAAGCTAACCAGGAAACAATAGTTTCCTACTTTATGCAGTACCAGCAGTAATTTAGAACGGTGGAGTCGTTTTAAACATTGCTTGCAAGCAGACCCAATAATCAATCTTATGTCTGTTTCATAAGTTAGTAACTTCTTCTCCATGCGCATACCAGTTCCTGATCAAAACCAGATAAAATTATAGTTTGAATGCACCTTCCTACGAGCAGTAAGAAGTTTTCAGTGCTATAATGTGTTTAAATCGTACGATAAGAAACTAACCTGACTTTAGCGAAGAAATCCTAATTTCTGTGTTAGTGGAGCATAGGTCATTTTCTGACAACGAAAACTCAGATTAGCAGCTCATATAAATGGTACCAGAACAAAGCGGTCTGATTTTTGGGCGAAGAAATCCCCTTCTTCAGTACTGTGTAGGTGATCTGAGCGATGCTCCTCATTTCACTGATTTAAGGCCTTATTATGTGTTATGTATCATTGTATTCATATCGACCCACTCATGTGAAACATTTACGTAACTCTTATACATGCGCGCACCAGGTTCTGAATATAATCAGATAAAACTATAGCTTGAAGGTGCCTTCCTACAGGTATTAGAAAGTTTCAGTGCTATAATGTTTTTAAATCGTACGATAAGAAACTAACCCGATTTTAGCGAAGAAATCCTAATTTCTGTTGTTAGTAGAGGGTACGGCTTTTCTGATGGGTAAACCTCAGATTAGCAGCCCATATAATGGTACCAGAATACATCAGTCTGATCTTGGGCGAAGAAATCCCCTTTTTCAGCACTGTGTAAGTGATCTGAGCGATACTCCTCATTTCATTAATTTAAGGCCTTATTATGTGTTACGTATCATTGTATTTCATTATGACTCGCTCATTTGAAACATTTACGTAAAATTAATGGTGTTATTCTAGCGTAGCTAACTACGAATCCACCATTGCCTGTGAAGTGAATGTGCTGTTTTGACTAATGAATGAATTTGTATGGGACATGCATGAGTTTCCCATGCATGCTCACATCAGTGCAAGTTCTGCTACCCTTGCACATGGTGTGAGTTTGCATCGGTCTCCTAGTAACACGTGACCCTGGAAGTGTGAGCAGACTCTTCCGGTTAATCTGACAACAGCACCCACTTCACAGACCTGTGTGTAAACAAAGAACTGCGTGTAACTAACGCTAACTCTTAAGCTAAGCCCTTTACCTCAACTGCTAGCTGTTAGCATCTGACTAACACTTAGATAGGCGTGTAAAGTGTAACTTTCTAACCACACCTCTCTCTCCCTCTCTCTCTCCGTCACTCCTGGTGTCACTTCCTGTTGATGCCATCACAGGTCCCTGTGGGACCCACCCACATACTGGGTTTTACTTGTGTTATTGTTTATTTTTTGTTTTGACTTTATTCTACCGCTCTTTAATTTTATTGGATTTATTTACATTTGTTTAGCACGAATGTACTAATTCAGCTAAATTGATTTGTATTAAGTTTGAGATTTAATTAAATCAAATTTTATTTTATTTATTTTATTGATTTTTTTTTTTTTTTTTCTTTTTATTTTTTTTTATTTTTTTTTTTTTTATTTTAATTTTTTTTTCCTTTTCAATTCCTACAGCTCTTAGGACCCCTTGTTATTTTATTTCTTTTTTTTGTTTGTTGTGTTTTACTTTTACCTTATTTTAGTTATTTCACCATCACCATCGTCGCTTTTGGATAGGATTACAGTATTTCTAGCAACTGTTGTTTCCTTAACGAGAGATATCTCTACTTCTCCTCACGCCTCAGTGCCAGTCCTAATACATTGAAGGGCAGCTACCATGCAACACAATGTAGGCTAAGATAAAACTAGAAACAGTTCCCACTGTTTCTTTTTCTTTTGACGATGTATTTGGTGGGTCCCTGCTAGTTTATCTAACAGCCTAACCCTAGGGTTATGATGTCTATTGCAGCATCACACACAAGTGAAACCTGCTTAGCCATATCTCTTAGAAAAAACTAAAATAGGTCAAATCTTCCTTTTTTTTTTTTGATTCATCTTATTTTATTCATTTTCGTCATAGGACCAAACCCTGAACCATCAGTAGTATAGCCCGGTCATAAGCTGACCCCTGCTTACGGCCCCTCAACAAAGTTACTCTAACTCTCCCTTTGTGTTCACGAACACAAACATAGCACCCTACCTCACTAGCTACCTCCCACCAGCTAGTCATACCTTACACGCCTACACAGCCGTTCCCCTTAGAGAGAGTTTAACACCTCTGTACTAACTACCTGCATTTGCCTTGGGCCTCTCTCTCTCTGGTGTTCCCACAAGTGTGCCATTATGTCGCAGACATTCCACAGACATCCCGCCCTGCCAGCTCACCAGGACCACCTGAAAACCCAGTAGAGCACTGTAATGTACATCCTTCAGCTCCAAGCAGCCAACGACCTGCCATGGCAAAGAAATGAACAGCGAGACTGCGACATAAGCGAACACTTGGCCAGCATCATCCTCTCCTCGGCCCACACCCTCAGGGGCCTCAGACAGGAGGTAAATGAGCTGAAACTGCAAATCACAGAATTCTACAGAGAACTGACAGCACCTGCCTCACGAGATAAAGCACGATTGATGCAAAGACCCCCACAGAATGGTGCGACAGAAGGAAATCACCAGTCTTCAAGAGGCTCTAACAGCTGCTAAACACCAAGCGCCGCTGGAAAAAGCCATCACACAGGACTTGAAAAGAGAACTGTTTCACACAAAGTCACTCTTAAAACAACATATGTGGAACTAATTGAGAGACACCACATCTAAGGCCTTACACGGCCAGCTGCATACAGCCAGAGCTGAGGTCCAAACCCTGATTCAGCAATTAGAAAGGAGCTTGACTTGTTTCAGAAAGAATTTAAACAGTCCTACCGCCTGCGCATAGACTTAAGCAAAAGACAGCCGTCTGAATATCGGTCGCCAGCAGTGCAAGCCCTCCACGCCTTTGCACAGCTACGAAAGGGGGGAAAGGGAGCCAAAGCCTTCTGCTTGACACTTCACAAGTCAGCTCCCTGAAAACCTCTGCAGCTGCAACAAAAAAAAAAATAAAAATTTTCAGGCGAACCGAAGCAACGCAACGAGGTGAATTCAGTGTCACAAATGAACTGAAATATTCTTGCAGACCACAAGGCGAACAGATATGGAAAACACGAAACAGAACTTCCCCTTGCAAGCAGGCCCAGTCCCCCTCAGCCAAGAGTCTGAACCTGCGAGGGGGGGGTGAGAGCCACTGTTCACACGTCACCAACCAGCAGCCACATGGGGGTGGGGCAGGGACCTTTCCAGATGATCACTGCAGATACACACACCGTGTGACCCCTCAGACCCCAACGAGCTGGCCAGAGACGATACATCTGGCAACCTAAATACTGCATAGACCTTGAGGACATCAAAGGAACTGGTCCTGCAGTCTCACCAGCAGTTTAAACGAGTCATCATAAAGGAATTCTCAGACCCAGCGTCTGAACAGGGACTGATCGCTGCTGACTCTGAACTTCACAACTCAGAATCCAAAACCAGAAGGCACCCAGCATTGCCACATTGCAAAACCCTCCCCTACCAAACACATCAGCAGAAGAGGACAGAGCCATCAACCACGGCAACAGACCAGGTTCCAGACCAACCACTGGGAAAAGGCGTCCTCATCCTTCAAACACCACGGTATGTCCAACAGCATTCCACCACAACATCCTCCTCCACACGTGTGCTGAACGGAGGCTACACAAGGACCGCTGGACACGCCTACTTCTGGGTTACAGGATCTGCTGACACTCGCAAAAGAGCTCCTTGTACAAAACTCAACTGAGGAGTACTGAGGAGGACAAACTTCTGACTCCTTGCCTGCTGCATCACAGTATCAGGCCCCTCCAAGGGAGGAGTATCCCTTGAAACCGTTCGACACCCCTAGAAGCAGCCAGACAATGTTGGATTGAGCAATGGGCCCACATGCCCAACAGTGAAAGCTCTGCTAACACAACTCAGGCAAGCTCAAGTCGTGCCGCCACAAGAGCCAAGCGACACCGCACACATCAGAGTTTCTAGTGACGTTGAGCCAAGCAGAGAGCTCACAACCACCTGCCGCTTTCCTGCCATCATCCCTAGGTCAGTCGGAAATTCTCTACACACTATAGAATCTCCGTAACAGTTCCCGGCAATCCCTGGAACCACCTGCACTCTCACTGTTGAGAGTCTAACCCGGCTGTCCCACATCACGGGAACCACAGATAGCCTACTGGCTACAACATCAACAAAAAACATCCTACCCGGACTAACTCACTTCAGGATGACAGGTGACACAGCCTCGACACCTGCTGCATAAGCTCGAGGACCCACACCTTGCTACAGCCGACATCACCACAGCACACCACCAGACAACATCCAACACGGCACCAACAGCCACTCTGGAGGCACCAACAGCCCGAGAGCCGCCACTTGCCTCCCATCGTGAGTGACAGGTGGTGTTAGATTGTTCTGCACCTTGACGTCGGCCGCTGTTGTCTATTCTACGGACCAATGCTCAAAGTGGGATTATGTAGCGTTTCGACCAATCTGACACACTAATTTTTTTTTGATTTAACAAATCAATTATTCATTATGTTAACAAATCGTCACAGTCCCCTCACTCAATAAACTGGATGCCAGGATGTCTGCTGAACGCCATCTGGTCACCATGACAACTAATCATGATATCACTGGTTTTATTACGCCTCCAGGAATGTGAGTAGGATAACCCATTCCGTGTCCCCAGGACAAACGCACAGTAGAAATGGACTTTTCTACTAATTAATTCATAGGAAAACCTTTCTTTGAATGAACACACATTTTCTTCAGGCCATTGGGTATATTATTGCTGTGTTGTATTTAATCTGTTGTATTGTATGTCTGTAGCATAACAACTTCTAGTTAGCTAGTCAAGCAGGTTACCAAAAGTGTTTTCTGAATTTTTTTTTTTTCACTCTTTTGGGTGCTATTCAGTAGCTGCTCAACATTAATAATCCAGAGGGATGGTGTTACAGACTGTGCAAGTTTTGAAAGCTGTCGCTATCTATTATGCTGTTTGTATTTTCTTATGATTCAACACTTGGCCTATTTTAATAGCAGTCATGTCAGGAAATGTCGTATGATGCTGGAGAAGTAGCATATGCTAGCTCATAATTAATGCTAAAACTATATTTTTGGCTTTATTTGTAGAGTGCATTTGTAATAAACTATTTTGCTTTGAAATTTCAAGGATGTAAACATTATTATGCATGAGCATGACAAAAATTAATTCAAGACAACCTGGAAAAAGTCCTGGAAGTTTCTCACGGAAACACACTTGATGTCAGTGTTTCTTCTCATACATTTTCAGATGAGGAAAGATCCCAATGGCTGCGGTGTCGAGAATGGAATACCAGCATTACTGCATAGTGAGCAGTTAGCATGTAAAATAGTATGTGAAATGTTTGCATAGTTCTTCTAAATCCTTTTATGTGATCTTTTGATTGATTTTTTTTTTTTTTTTTGCATTTTAATCAAATTAGTAAAGCAAGCTCACTTAATCAAATCAATAAAATAATGAGCTAAGCAAAAGATGTTGAAAATCATAGATTTTACTTAGTTCTTTCATCACACATGAAATGGAAAGTCATCAATCATATCATAAAATTTGCATAATGGACACAGTATAAAAGTAGAATACCACTTAACACATCATATGATCTTTCAGAAATCATTCTAACATAATCTGAATTGCTGCTCAAGAAACATTTCTAAAATATGATCAAGGTTGAAAACAGTTCATATTTTTGTAGAAACCATGATTTTTTCATTATTTAGAACATTATTTTTCAGGATTAGTGAATAGAAAGTTCAAAGGAACAGCATTTGTTGGAAAAAATACATTTTTGTAACATTATACATGTATAGTAACATTTCATAAATGTATGAAATAATACATAGTATGAGTCGTACACCATTTCATACTTAACAAATATCAAATCCTGTGTTCCTCCAGCAGGTGATTTGTTAATAATAAACGACAACAGCATAATAGCCTCCTCTGCATGAACCATCTGCATGAAAGTAAAAATGAATTTGCAGCAAAAATATAATTTTTTTTTATATCCGATCCTCATATTAATTGACACTGTAGGGATTAAGCTTGTATTCGTCTCCAAATTGTCAGGTTCTTGCATCTCATTTCGGCATGAAAAAAGACACTACTTTGAACATGTAGTAGCTGATTTAAAAAATATATATTACGAAGTGCATGCATTTATTCATTGTTTCAATTTTCTGGACAAGGTTTTTTTTACAAGGATAAAAGTTACAGACAGTCAGGATCAAAGAAGCAAGAAAAGGCAACTCGCAATGCTCTGATCAGAAGATGAATAGGAGGTTGTCCTAACCACCAAGCGCACTGATGCCACGATGCATTAACATTTGATCAAAACATCAATATCCCAAACCAAACACTCAGACTTGCAACTGTTCAATGTCATGATTTGTTTGGCCAGAGTTGCATTTTTATAAGACATACGCTTTGGCACTGTGTTAATCTGGGCTGTATGCTTGATGTTGAAGTGTTGAAATCTAATGGATACTCAGATATGTGACACAAGACAAATATCAAGTTGACCCACTCCAGAGTTGTGTACTGTCCAAAATTAATGCTTTGCCACACCTGCTGATGGTGGGTGAATTAAGAAAAATTACCATAAATATTTCTTTCCAGTCACGAAACTGCAATTTGAATTTTTTTTGTGGAAAAAATCAGTTATGGAATTATATGTCTTTGTGTGCATTCTGGTGGTTTATAACAATGTTGGAGGTGTTTACTTGAGTAGACAGTTTGAATTCAGTGAATTTAGTTTTTTTTTTTCGTCATGGGATAAGAAAGATAATTGACTTTTTAATCTCACAATTCTGACTTTTTCTTGCAATTCTGATGTTACATCTCACAAGTCTGACCTTTTTCTCAGAATTGCATGAAGATATAACTCACTAGGCGGATATAAAAAACAAATTCTAAGAAGAAAAGATGGAATTGTAAGATGTAAACACGCAATTGCAAAAAAAAAAGTTCAGAATTGTGAGATAAAAAGTTGCAATTAACTTTAACTTAATTTTATTCTGTGGCAAAAAACAAACAAACAAACAAAAAAACTGAACTGTGAGATATAAACTCAGAATTCAGAGAACAATTTAATTGTGAGATGTAAACTATTCTGAGAAATAAAGTCAGAATTGCAAGATATAAACTCAGAAATGCAGACTGTAAATTCGGAATTGCAAGAAAAAAGTCTGTGATTCTGATTATTTTTTTCAAAAACGCAATTCGTAATATACCACGCTAATTCAAACTTTTTTCTAGTAATTCTGAGGAAAAATAAGTCAGAATTGTGAGAAATAAACTCGAAATTCTGAGAAGAATAGACAGAATGGTAAGATGTAAACTCACAATTGTGAAAATGTCAGAATTGTTAGATATGAACTTACAATTCTGAGAAGAAAAGTCACAAGTACTTTTTTTTTTTAATTCTATGGCAGAAACACAAAAAGTCAGAATTGCGAGATGTAAACCCAAAATTGTGAGGAAAAAAAAAAAAAGAAATCGTAGTTTATATCTGAATTTATAGTTGAGGAATTGTGAGAGAAAACAAAAATCACAATCACCTTTTTTTTATCCCACGCCAGAAACCGATTCTGTACTTTTGGGCTAATTTGCATTGATGAAGAAAATATCGGAACTAACTAGATGGCACAAGGGCAGTATACAAACACTACTGCTGTGCTATTGCATAATTATTTTTCTAATAATGTTTCCAGCCAATGAGCAAGATACTTTCTCATTTATTTAATCACCAAAGGAAATTTTTGCTCACATTTTGGACACTGATCACTTGCATTATGCATTCCAATTCATCTCTGGGTAGTGACTGAAATGGAGAAAGAGAAGAAAGCATCCACACAACAGATTTGGTTTTGATGGTTTGTGAGGTAAAGAGATGACAGTTTAGGACTTCATTTTCCAATTTCATTCTGTTTAAAGTTCAAAAAGCTGTCACTGCGTGATAATTTTTATGTCATGGTTTGTTCTCGGTATCATTTTTCCGCTTTTCTTTACCTAAGGATCTGGCTGTTTTGCCTGTGCACATGGTTTAAATGTAATACAGTCAAGGTCCAGTTGAAAAGCATGACGTTCAGGGACAGTTAATTCTCTTGAAACGCATAAGATCTGTTTCCCATCTTCAGTGGCCCTGTGGGAGGAAAATAATTATGAAATCATTACACATTTGAACTGGAAAAGAACAGACAGCTAGTGTTTGTGTTTCTGGGTGCTCTGGTACATGTATCAGTGCGTTGTTTTTGCACACTTTGTATTTTTCTCTCATCGCACGTCTTGAGTGACATCAGAGGGATTATGCTGAAATGTTTCTCAGATGTGTTTGCGTCTGCCGTGTCTCAAAGTGTTCTTTTCAATCATCATTAGTACATGTGATTCACGTACACTAGAGTGTCTAATCCCCTGTGGCATAAGATGTATGTTCTTGATTAAAACAACCACAGACTGAACCATAATTCTGATCCAGACCAGAAGTATTATGACAGATTCGGCTTGTGTGTGTGTACTGTACTGCTCACTTAGTTTTTCACTTATTTTAATTGGTAGTGCTTGCTAAGCCATTCCCAGGGTTAGGGATTTAAAAAGACATGATTGATAGATATGAATGATATCTAAAATTATGCAGCATGTTGGAGGTGTGATATTTCTTTTCTACGTGATTGGACTTTTTGCTTGGTGGATGAAAAAATTAACAAATCCATAGATTTTTATATACTTATACATATGCTCACCAGGGCTTCATTTATTTGAACAAAAACAGCAGTATTTTAAATGTATTATTACATTTCAAGTGTAATTTATTCATGTGATGGAAAAGCTGAATTTTCAGCATCATTACTCCAGTCTTCAGTGTCACATGATCCTTCAGAAATCATTCTAATATGCTGATTTGCTGCTTAAGAAACATTTCTTATTATCAATGTTGAAACCAGTTGTGCTGCTTCATATGTTTGTGGAATATATTATTGAACTAATACAACAATATAAAAATATTATTGTCTTATTGCCTTCGGATTCAGATTTGGTTAATATTCGATTAGGGATTTGATTCGATTTGGTCACTCCAGTCATCTCTATACGATCAACTAGGATCACGATACTTTTGCAAAATGCAGCCCTGAACGATTCACAAACTACTGACTCATGAGCGAGGCTGTTTTGTGGATCTTGACTGAATCACAATTCACACTCGCTGTTGCATTTAGGAAACGCTTGTGCATGCTCTAAAGAGACGTCATCTGAGGAAACAAGAAAGCTTTACCACCAGATTTTTAAATTATTGTTTAACATTTTTACTGTTTGATATTTAAGTCGCAGTAATCACTACCCCCTTTTTTTTCTGCAGAAAATATAGAAATTTAGTTTAGATTGTTTAGAACACTTAGATGAGCACATGATGAAAATGGTTAAGTGTATAATCAAATACAACGCGTATCCAGTATGAGCTCATCACCATAAACCTGAACTCTAGGCCTCTCTAACATCATAAAACACTGTCATGGTGCACCTTTCGCCTCCTATAATTATCCCTGCACTAATGAGGCAATTAACTAATAAGACCCCTGGGTTTCCCACCCTTAAATATTCATACACTACACTACAAGCATGCTCACAAAACACACTTCAGAACATCTCTGCCGACTCATTTCAGTCACTTAAGAAACATGTTGAATTCATTGGTTGTGCAATGCTAATCAGTTTTGAGGGTCTGATATCACCTTAAAGTATAAGAGGCGCATCTTGACAAAATGAAGGCGTAATCCAGTACTGCATGTGGTTAAGTGGCAAGGTCGTTCCTCTCGTTCTCTCTGTTGGAGAGGAACAGGTCAATTTATGTCCTAGTTTGTGTAATCATCATCCCCTTTGCTCTAGATCCAGGATAATGAATGGTACATGGAAACAATGTTAAAATGTAGAATTTTAATTAAATTAAAACATTTTATTTACATTTTTCATTTTATTTATTTCCAAAAGGGTGTCGCCCCTATTTTGATAGCTCCGCCCCACATATATGTACGCAAACCCAGGCAACGATTAGTTCTGTGAAACAAAGGAAAACCAATGTTACACCAGGTCTACACCGGATGCGAGTGGCGCGGCGCGACAAAATACTATGAAACTCATTATAAATCAGTGATCCGCTACATCATAGATATACAGTATATAATATATATATATATATATATGTATGTCTATGGTCTACACTGGATGCAGCGCGGCAACGAAACGACAAATCCCTGACAGAAAACTGCTGCTGCATTTTATTCATGACGTATTGACAAATTTCAAATGATTTTCAACGGTCGCTTTGTCGCGTCCGGTGTAGACAGACTTTAGCTGTTGTGGCGTGGACACGGTGTTACTCACCTATCGAGAAGAAACAAAGCAACCTCGGCATCCGATTGCAGGCCTTCCGCTCCTTGAGTTCTCTCCAGCGCTGGAAAGCTGATCCCATATTTACACGGGTCCTACTTCTTGCCTTATTGCCTTAAGCCTTCTTTTGTTCCGCAGACGTTTTCCTCTTTTGTTTTTTTTCCTCTATCTTTCTGTTGCTCGGCTAATATCCGTCCTGTGCACTGAACGCTCTCTCCTCCACATCATGAGTAGACACGCCCCTTACTGCTGATTGGCTACAAGTTTGTTTTGCTAGTCGGGCCGGATCAGTTTTCTAAAGCGTTTTTGAAAAATCGCTTACCCCACCTTTAACTTATTTGTTTGAGTCACAGGTATTATTTCCTTTGTTGGGTCAATGCCATTCATCGAACAGGAAGTTCAGTGAGACACTGAAATGCTTCAAACTGAATGTGATTGTGATAAACTGACTAGCCACGTTCACCACCCACATGGAAATGGTAGGCGTGGGAGTTTCTCATATGTGGCTTTCTCAAAGATAATCCTGATTGTTAGAGTTTTTTGACTTTAGTATCATCTAATTACTTTTAAAAATTACAGATCATATACTGATTTGTTTAGGTGATCTAAAGGAAATGCAAGCACTTAACCACAACCACTAATGAATGTACTTCATATAAGTCGTCCTCTCTAGTAAACAATTTCTCTATTTTTTTCTGCTTTTCATTTTTGCTCTAGCTTGAAATGTGGTATTATGTACTGCATATATTGTTGGCTCTTATGATAAATTGCTTGCAGTGTTCCTCACTTTGGATTAAAGCATCTGTTAAGTCACCTTTATTTATATTGCGCACTATAAAATACAGATTGTTAAAGCAGCTTTACAGGGATAAACAGGAAAATAATGATTTAAAGATCAACTCCGCTATAAAGCACCTGTAAAAAATAACAGTCAAAAAATTATCTGGAAAAATTAATTCAGAAGTTTTTAAACTGTGGATCGAAGACCCCAAAGGAAAATTTGAGCCTTGAACCAATGATTAGTGTGAGGTTAGTGTGAAAATCATACTTTCCAGATAATTGTATTAATTATTGCTTTTGGCTTTAGTACAGTGAAAATGTAAATGCCAACTAAAGTGCAAAATAAGTTGCTAAATAAGTAAATGTGAAGGATTTTCTGAAGAAAATGAGTGCTGTTTCATAGTTCAATGCCATTATGCTAGGTGTTGTGAGTGGTTGCCAAGGCATAGATATGTGGATTCTAAGGTGTTCTGGGTAGTTTTTAGCATGTTGCTAGGACTTCTTGGTGGATTCAATGTTAATTGGATTTTTATAACCATTTGATCATCCTTAAGGTGAAAATCCAATCACTTAGATAAATAATAGCACACCACACCTCACCAGCTTGCACGGTTTGAGACATCATTCACATTAAATACTCTCTTACCTTTAACATCTCTGCTACATTGATCGATGCCACATTTGAGTCATTGTGAGGCTGAGTTTCCACTTCTTCTTCTTTGAAAACCTTACACGTGTCTGAGCAAACGTTCCCACCCTTAGCAGATGGATCTTCGTGACCTAAGCAATCCATTTTTACAGAACCGTTGCTTTGGATGCACGAGCTGAGGGTCCATAGATGTTTGTGCACTGTGTCGTAATTTAACCGCTTGAGTTTTTTGTACCCTATAAGATTGAGGAATGCGGTGCGGTACTCAGGACTGTGGCAGTAGATGATTGGGTTCAGGCCTGAATTGGTGTAACCGAGCCAGTTCAACAGGACGAACACATCCCTCGACAGCACTTCGGGATTAAAAACCTTGATGATATTGAATAAAAAGAAGGGCAGCCAACAGAGAATGAAGATGCCCATAATAATCCCCAGCGTCTTGAGCGCCTTGTGTTCTTTCACGACATGCCTCGTTGACCTCCGGCTCAAATTACGCACCGTTTCACCTGGATTTTCACAAGTGTCTTCTGTGCATGTGTTCAGAAAACGGAGTCTATTCTTGTCAATGAGTTTCAGCTGTCTGGTCGCGATGACAAACACCTTCCCGTACACAAACACCATAATAACGAGGGGCACGTAGAAGGACACCACTGAGGAGAAGATGGTGTAGGTCTTGTTAGTATGGAAATCACAGCATTCTGGTTTATTGTAACATATTTCTGCCTCCTCATAATCTGCACGAGAAAAATGGTTCATGATTGGCACGAAGGAAACTAGGGACGCCACTATCCACACCATGCAGACGATATAGCTTGCTCTGCGCTTCCCAAGGAGGACCTGATGTTCAAAAGGTCTCGTGACCGCAAAATAGCGCTCAACGGCGATGACACACAACGTCTCTATGCTGGCTGTGACGCAAAGCACGTCCACGGACGTCCACATGTCACAGAACTTGTCACCTAAAAGCCATTTCCCGCTCACCACCATGCTGGCGCCCAAAGGCTGGACCACACAACCCATGATGAGATCCGCAAAGGCCAGGGAGATGATGAAGACGTTGGTGGTGGTGTGGAGCAGAGGGGTGCGAAAGATAGCCAAGATGACCAACAGGTTCCCAATCACTGTGAGGAAGATGACCAGCGCCAGAGGAAGAATGAACAGGGGCTCTGCATCATCAGCCAGGCTGGAGTTGTTGGCACTCATCCTGAGAGAAATCTTTCAGCGAAAAAGAGAAATGGACACAGGATTGGTCAATCTCAAAGTACAGCTAAATAACTCTGCATGCTGGGTTAATGTCCTGCAAGAAACCGGTTCCAGGTGAAGTCACGTTGAACAACAATAACAGAACTTTTCCACCAGCAAGAAGGAGATATCAGCGACTCACTCATTTCGAAAATTCATAGGCTTTTCAGACATGAGAGATAATTGCATGTAAACTTGCAGTCTGTAAGTTAACTAGCTGGGCAAGACTTTATTTGTTTTCATGCACTAGGAGGAGGAGCATGCGGTGGGTAGGAGAACTGTTTTTTCACGTATAGCTATGAGAGACTTTTTTTATGTCACATAACTTCTAAGATTGCATAGCTCCTTCTGACCCATAATACTTTATTTGTGGCATGGTTTTATTGTGCTATTTTATTGATATTTACAACTGTTATTGCTGATGTTGCTAATTTGTTAATGGACTAATCTGCATATATAAATTCACAAAAATAAAGCTGTTGCTGGATACTCAATATTTCTTTATGTGCTGAAATAATACAGACCGATGCAGAAAGTGTGATGCCTTTGTGATGTAAAAAGTTATTTAAGCCATCTTATAATCATTTGAGATTATCAAATACCTCCTCCTGACCCATAATGCATTGTTTGTGCCATATTTTCATCATTTTTGTTATATTGTTTTCTTGATAATTTCAGCTATTTCCATTATTGCTGATGTCATTGCATTATCACTAATATGCATTAACGTAAGTATAATGTCACAAAAACAAAGCTGCTGCTATTTCAAAATAGGGAATTAGGCTATGTGCTGAAATGAAACAGACTGACATTGAAAATGTATGCTTTATGATGTCATGAAACCATTTCAGCTAGTTTACCCAGACTACTTGTCAGACTTCTTATCAGATTATCACATACGTCCTCCTGACCCACAATGCATTATTTGTGCTATTTTTATTTTTATTTTTTACTTTTTAATGATTTTATTGTAGTATTTGATTGATATGAAGCTGTTTTCATTAATGCTGTTGTCATTTAATTTTTTAAACACTAATCTGCATTTTATGCAACATGACTTCTCAAAAACAAAGCTGCAGGTGCAAAACTTATTTCAGCACGCATATTTACAAAACGAAATGAAACGGACCACCATGAAAATTGTGATGCCACTTACCCACAATTCTTGTCATTTGAGATGATCACATACCACCCTTTGACTCACTGCATTATTTGTGCCATTGTTTTATTGTATTTTCTGGATATTTACAGCTATTTTATGCAATATAACTTCACAAAAACAAAGCTGCTGTGTACTGAGTATTTTAAAATAATATTTTACTAAAATTAAACCAACCAGTGTGGAATGTTTGATACCTTTATGAAGTAATAAAACAATTTGAGCCAGCTCACCTCGACCTCTTGTCATTTGAGATGACCTCAAACTTCCACCTGACCCATAATGCATTATTTTTTGCTAAAGTCGTTTAGTTGCTACATACTTCCGTGTTGAAATGAAAAAACCGACATGGAAAATTTGATGCCTTTATGCAGTAATAAAGCAATTTCAGACAGCTTACCCAGAAAGGTACTTCCTCTCAAATCATCTTCAATAATTTATGCTCGTCAGCAAGTTAACCCTATTTCTAAATTCTTATCTTCCATTATTGTGCAACTGTTCTCTGTACACCTTCCCACGCCTCTAAATATCGATGTGAACAAAATGTTCAGAAGGATGCAGGACGTGTGGTTTGTGGTGGGCACCGTATTGTCAGCTTCCTGTGGTAGAGCTTCTGGCCTTTACAGAAGAACTTCTGCAGAATGCGCACATGGCTTTCAAAATGTACAATTAACATGCTAATGTTGAATAATTGTTCACTAAATAATTAGGTTAGTGATTATGTAAAATGATGTCCTTTGTGGAAGTTGTTTCGTATTTCTGAAATGTTTCATGGCTCTTGGATCAGCCAACACATTGCCCTGACCCTATTTACACTTAATTCCAGAACGTTGCTCATTTCCTTTGTTGTTGCATCTTAGTTCTGGCTTTGTTTGCACTGAATTCACAGTGTATAGACGGTCATGCTACAGTGCAGTTCTGTTTGTCAGACAGATTAGCCATCATTCATTTGCTTCCCTCTGGCAGTTCAAGCAAAGCTTGACAAAGTTTCACAACATTTCATGATGTTCGGCTTGCTGCTGAAAATGAAAGACTGTTTAATAGGAAAAATATTAGAATGAAAGCTGGTTTGTCAGGATGTCCATGTTAATAAAGCTACTGAAATTGTCTTAATTGTTCAAGGTGAGTAAATCGTACGAAAAACTACTAGGGAAAGTGTTAAAGGTCTCTGGGAGCATCATTTGCTGTGTTTTCTTTGATTTTGGTGTGTTTTTAATTTATATGATGGCTGTACAGCACTCTAGCTTGACGGTAGCCTCAGGGGAAGTACATCGCTCGCAATTTTACACGCATACACGGAGAGCGTGTTCATTTCTCTGGTTCCCCGATGAGAACGGTAAAAAAGCAGCAACTTTTTAAAAATTCAGAAACTTTCTTGCAAATTGACACGCATGAGGGAAAAACTACAAAATCTTGGTGAAAATCGCTTCGCCTTAAGTGGTAGAGATTTATTTATGCTGTGGGCCACCATTAGCTCGGGAAAGAGAGAGCGCATTCTGTCATAGTTGCTGTGTAACACTCATTCCCGTGATCCCAGAGTGCTTCGGGCCGCTTGCTGAATTTTGAGATTTACAAACTGTTCCTGTCTGGATTTTTTGTTTCTTTTAAACCATTGCTGTCAGACAATTTAGTGGGTCGACAGAGATATTGTGTTCCATTGCACAGGCGATAAACAAAGGCTTTAATTTTTCTAAGACGTTGCTGCCCATGTTGGCCCATCTGTGATAATACAAAAACCTTCAAACTTGGATTGAACGTCAGTGCAGGTCCAGACAATCTGCTGTAGAACACAAAGCTGACTCTTAGTTTTGAGATAACACCGTTCGACCAAACACACTGCATTTCCAAGATTATTGACTCCATTCAGTTCAGAGACAGATTTTTTTCAAGACACACACACACACACACAGACGTTTGTTTCACTATCCTTGTGGGGACTCTCCATAGGCATAATGGTTTTTATAGGCCTACTGTACAAACAGTATATTTTAGCGCCCTACACCAACCCTACACCTAAACCTACCCCTCACAGAAACCTTTCTGCATTTTTACATTCTCAAAAAACCTCATTTTGTAGGATTATAAGCTTGTTTCCCCATGGGGACCAATGTAGGTCCCCACGGTGACACTAGTCCCCATGAGTCGGTGTGACTTGTGTAGAAAAACATGCGCGTGCACACACACACACACACACACAGAGACACAGAGAGAGAGAGAGAGAGAGAAATTTGCTTGCTGGCATTATCTGTCTCTATCAGGCTTTTTTTTCTTGAATACGATACAAAATGGTATGAAAAAAGTGGTCTTGACATTCTTGCTGTATTGGAACATATAAGTCATACAAGCAAGCATACATTTCTATGATTTTTTTTTTCATTTTTATTTAGTGATTTAATTTATTTAATTTAGTAATTTTGTTGTGTTTTTGTTATTTTAGTAGTTTATTTTATATCTACATATTTGTCTGTTTTTATTTTTATTGCAAGAAAAATGATTTGTCCCCAAATAAATAAAAGTTTTCAAGTCATTCAAATTTAATTTGTATGCTTTAGTATTTAGTGTTTATTGCCAGAAAAAATGGCAAATCAGTGTTTAAAACGGTATTCAAATATGTCCCAAAATAAATTAATTTAGTTTGTAGACAGTCAACATTCACTGAAGATTAAGCACCTCCTTTTACTTACTGTTTTTTTTGAAAAAATAAATGATAGTAAATACACACACACAGCCGACACAGGTTTGTTTTTATGGTTTATGGGGAATCTCCATAGGCGGAACCTGTACCAACCGTATTTTCTATTGCCCTACACCAACCCTACACCTACACCTACCCCTTACAGGAAACTTTCTGCATTTTTAGATTTTCAAAAAAACTCATTCTGAGTTATTTGTAAGCCTTTTGAATTACGGGGACACTGAAATTGTTTTCATAAATCACCTTCTCGTTGTAATACCTATGTCATACCCATGTTATTATACAAATTTGTGTCCTCATAAACCACATAAACATGTGCACACACACACATATATAATTAATTTGTTTTGTATCCTATTCGTGGAACTTTTTAATTGATCTGTTTCATAGACATACAATGTATAACTCAAGCCACAAAAGTAACATTCTTTGTAACTCAGAGGAATGCACATGAATGCATGCATAGCGCCACTTAGTGGTAAAAGTTTAAATACACTTTTTTTGTCAGTCATTTTCCCCATAATTCTGACAGATGCCACATTCACTCATATGATTAATATGTTGCACTTGATTAAATTGAGGCACGTAGTCTGTGAAACCTGTAATCTAGAAAAACAGAGAAACTATGCTGATCTCATATGCTTATGCAAACAACCGTGAGCAATTAGTAAAATTGGACCGAGTACACACAGATGTTGTACATTAAACAAATTATACTCAGAGTAATTACAAAAATGGACCTCAACGAGTGTGCTGAGATTAAGAAATTAAACGAGACAACAACAGATCAATACAGTCAATACGGGCTGTTCTTTTCTCCTTTTATTTTTTTGACAAACACCAAGATGTGCCAATCTATAAAGAACTCCCATAAATTCCAAGGCAATAAGCAAAAAACACGGCGAACATGTTACTTTTCCCCTCCGCACAGCTCCAACAGGATCTTACGGTAATCGCCCGACGTGTCACCCTAATAAACAAACAGAACAGAGTTTCATGATGGGTTAAATGTTAGTATTGCCTTTAGTAGTGCTTTTAGTGGGGATTTTTGTGTTTGTCTGCAAAATTAGTTGAAATGAAAGGAATTATTCACCCCAAAATGAAACTTTTCTAAAAATGTATTTACCCCCAGGCCATCCAAGAGTAAATGAGTGGATTCGTCATAGCACAGGATTTGAGAAATGTAGCATTACTCACCAATGGATCCTCTGCAGTGATGGGTGCCGTCAGAATGAGAGTCCAACAGCTGATAAAAACATCACAACAATACACAAGTAATCCACACCACTCCAGTCCTTCAATTAACATTTTGTGAAGCAAAAAGCTGTGTGTTTGTACGAAATTAATCCATCAAGATGTTCTTAATTTTAAACCATTGCTTCCAGCTAAAATACGAATTCTCTATAGATAAAATTGCTTTCTCCAGTGAAAAATTAATAATTATGGACTCGTATATTGGATAGAAACAATGGTTTGTAAAGGTTAAAAAGTCTTAATGTTGGATTTGTTTCTTACGAACATGCAGCTTTTCACTTCTTAAGACATTAATTGATGGACTGGAGTCCTTGTATGATTACTGTGATGTTTTATCAGCTGTTTGGACTCTCATTCTGACGGCACCCATTCAACTGCAGAGGATCCATTGGTGAGCAAGTGATGGAATGCATTTATCCAAATTTGTTTTGATGAAGCAAACAAACTCATTTATATACTGAATAAGTAAATGAGTCAATTTTCAGCAAATTTCCATTTTTGGGTGAACTATTCCCTTAAAAGTTTGGCTTTGCTTCATCCCTGAGGTATTGTGTTAGAGTATTTGTAATGTTTTTAATGGTTTTTGAATATTGTGTTTAGTCAAATATTCTCAGTGAAACAGCCGTGTCCCACCTTTATAAAGGAGTGAAGGGTCTTTCCATAAATCTTCAGGAACTCTGCTTTGATGTCGAGCATATCGATCTCGGCGCGAGCCACCATGATCCTGATCAGCACGCTATCTGTGGTGCCTAAACCCTAAGAGCCGAGAAACGAGAGAAATTATGACTTTTGTACTGGTAAAATCCCTAATGTGTGCAAATATTAGATCAGCTGGCATTTCCATTTACCTTCATTGACTTGTAAAGCCTTTCAGCAAAAAATGCTGGCTTGTTTTTCAAGCATTTCACTGCAAGGGTTAAGAGAAGCTTTTTAGATCACAGTATGCAATTGAAAATGTGTGAAGATAATTCAAATATTGCAATACTCACGACAGACCTATTGCCAGAAATACATCCTCCAGGCAGCCAGACATCTCCCTCTTTATGCTGTCTTCAATGTCCCTTCCAGAAATCTTCTGATACTCCTGAAACACTAGGAAAAGAAAAATGGTTGAGAATGTGCTTGATGTAGGCTAATACTACTTGAAACAGCCAACTATAGTTGTCACATGATCTCACAACGTTGCATGTTTAATTCAGTTAGCACCATCTAGTTAAAATAAATAGCTGAATGAATGGTCATTTTGCATTTTTAAATAAAACGAGTGAAGGAGCAGAAAAATATAACTAACCAATGTACATGTTAATTAATCCTATATAATAAACTAACAAAAATGACAAAAACACAACAAAAATACTAAAACTTTAAACTGAAAATGAAAATAAATGTAAAAGTCTCATTCAAAAATATTAATAAAAATATAGTAGTATATATAAATAATAGTACAATACACACGGTATGAACCATAATTTCACATGACCAGTATGAGAAGTAGGCCTACATCTATTCCAAACAACTTTATTTAAATCCAGTCACCACAAGGTGGAAGTCATGAGCTTACTTCATTGTCATATAAGGTCATTTTCCCACTGTGCTGCTTTCTACTGTTACATTAGAACAATCACAAAACTGGGAAGGAGTATTTCGGTCATTATCTGGCATGCACAGATACCTCGGAGTAAGTGATTTCTGTTCCTCACACACAGCACAGTGAGGAACTTGACCTCATCTGTTCCCCAGCGAGCTTCGCCTGCCTCGTAGATGTCCTGTTGGATGAGAAACAATGGAGAACTTTATCTGAGCAATTTCCATTTATACTGTTAATGATTAATGAACACAAGCATGATTGTTGTGTACCTAAGGCTGAACCCCACATTTTATAAAGCAGTTTGCTGACACTGAATATACACAGAAACACGTCCAATAAAGAATTGTAAATACAGAGAATATACAGAGGCCCAATTTTTATTTACACACCTTAGCCACACATAAAAATAAATCACTACATTAGATAACATATAAACAATATTTATTGTAAAAACAGGCACCACAAGCACTTTTTTTTTTGCGGCCAGTGTAGTCGGATTCCATAGAGAATGACTCTTACGAGCCGGTTCTTTTTAATGAATCAAAAACATCCAGAGTGGCCAGTCGGATCCCATAGCAAACAACTCTTATGTGCTGGTTATTTTCAATGAATCAAAAAATACAGCACAAAGAGAGTAGTCTGATTCCCGAAGGACTCAAAGACATACAGAATACTCAATGAATGACTCTCATGAGCTGATTCTATTCGATGAATCAGAAACATGCAGCACAACCAGTGTAGTCCGAATCGCGAGAAAGGGATATTTAAGTGAATGAAACACTTCCAGTGTGATCCACCAGTGTGGTTTGAGTCATCCGATTCCCAAACAAATTACTTGAATGAATCAGTTTTATATAATATAAGCTTATATTTTATAAGTGAATCAGCTACAATGTTCTGTATTATATTGTACTTAATGCTCTTAAGACTTCACTTTAGTTACTAGCTAGTTGTACAATGATGAATACTATAGGTTTTATCGTAAGTATTTTATAAAAATAACTGAAATTGAAATTGGGGGTTGCAGTACACTGAAGCTCTACTATTACAAAATCACACTGGATATGCTAAGCAAGTGATGTCTAAGTAATACACAGTTTAAGGTATTCAGAACCCATTACACCACAAAAATTTAACATGTGCTTATTACGCAAAAAGCTACTGCTAACCACACCAAAATCCTCACCTTTGCATCCTGAACAGCCTGAGCCTCGTCCACCTTGGTGCTCTCGTCACGCCCAGCCTATAAACAAAGCAGAAAAACAATATCAATACATCCCATATGCCAAACTATCAGGGGTCACACCTGCCCCGGCCGGACACTGTGGATGGTGAAGGTTTGCATGGCAAACAAAAGAGGTGATGAGTAAAGGCATCAAATAATCTTCTTCACAAATAAGATAATACAGGTGATTTGTTTATTTACCGTGAGTAAAGACACCAAAACTCTCTGGAACATTCCAGACGTGTCTCCGCAGATGTCGTCCTCAAGACTCTTGTCATTTTCTGTGATAATGACATTATCAGCACAAGAAAAGTGAATGAAATAGTATAATATGGGGAGACCTGTATATTTTTCACAATGCAAAAGGCTTATCCATGATAAGTGTGAGCTGTAGCACATCTGTACCTTTCTTGTAAGTAGCAACGATTTCCTTCATCTCAGCATTGCTTCTTGAGGCCAGGATGTCAATGAGACATGCCTCCTCTGTCCCTGCACCCTGGAAAAAGGTTGAAGATATTGTGATTAGGGACTAAAACTACATATATAATGCCCTCTGACTAGAAAGTTATCAGTGGGAAGAAGGTTATTTTAAAGGGGGGTGATTCTTCTCTATACCCACTTTATGGGGGCAGTTGTGGCATGTATGGGGGCAGCTGTGGCCTGATGGTTAGAGAGTTGGACTTGTTGTAACCCGAAGGTTGTGGGTTGGATTCGCAGTACCGGCAGGAAATTTCTTCCACCTTCAATACATATGAATTAGGTGCCTTTGAGCAAGGTATCCAGCTCCCTGGGCGGCGCAGGACAAATGCTGCAGGTGTGTGTGTGTTCACTACTCTCTGCTGTGTGTGTGCACTTGAGTGGGTTAAATGCAGAGGACAAATCTGAGTATGGTTTTTTTTTTCTTTATGATCTGGCCTGTGTCAAGCAAATCAGAGCAGCATTATATTATATTATATATTTTTTTTTTTTTTTATATATATATATATATATATATCTATATATATATATATATATATAATATATATAATATATATATATATATATATATATATGTGTGGTATATTATATATATATATATTATATATGTGTGGTGTATATAAATATAATCTATATATATATATATATATATATATATATATAATTAACAGGGGGTTAGGGGGAAAAAGTATTCAGACCCCCTTAAATTTTTCACTCTTTTGTATATTGCGCCATTTGCTAAAATCATTTAAGTTCTTTTTTTTTCCTCATTAATGTAAACAAAGCACCCCATATTGACAGAAAAAAAACACAGAATTGTTGACATTTTGCAGATTTATTAAAAAAGCAAAACTGAAATATCACATGGTACTAAGTATTCAGACCCTTTGCTTTGACACTCATATATTTAACTCAGGTGCTTTCCATTTCTTCTGATCATCCTTGAGAAGGTTCTAAACCTTCATTTGAGTCCAGCTGTGTTTGCTTATACTGATTGGCCTTGATTAGGAAAGCCACACACCTCCTGATATACAGCACCTTACCGCTCACCGTGCATGTCAGAGCAAATGAGAATCATCAAAGGAACTGCCTGAAGAGCTCAGGAGCCAGAATGTGCCCGGCCCCTCTTGGCCAAGGTACCACACAATTTCTGCTGCATTAAGGTTCGACAAGGCACAGTGGCTCCCATCACCATCGCCAGACACGAGCAGTGTGGGACGATCGTGACACGCGCTACCGAGTGCGGCAGCGTTCTTACGACCGCTCTGGGAGCCAGAGTCACGAGACCCACAGACTGAGCAGCTAAAGTCGGAGAGCGGGTAGCGAGCTTGGTGAGAGAGGTTGTAAAGAACGAACCCCAAAGAATCACTGATGGATGGCCGATCCAAGCGATGGAAGTCGGGAGGCGGGGCCCAGAAGGAGGGAGACGAAAAGGAGGTAGAAGTAGGACGTGACACAAGGACCGCAGTCACTGGGGGCAGAGCACCCCGTCCAACCAGTCGGAGGCTTTTATTTCATCTCAGCCTGGCGAAGGCGACATGAAAGCAACAGACAAGGGGAGTTTGCTAAAAACACTCTGGAAGGACGTCAAAGGCTGGCATAGGTGAAAGAACTAAAGATTGTATCTTGGTCTAAAATGAGACCAAGAGCGAACTTTTTGGCTTAATTCTAAGCGGTATGTGGGAGTGGGAAAACCAGGCACGGCCTCATCACCTGTCCACTACAGTACAAACAGTGAAGCATGGTGGTGGCAGCATCATGCTGTGGTGGTGTTTTTCAGCTGCAGGGACAGGAGGACTGGTTGCAAGCGAGGGAAAGATGAATGCGGTCAAGTACGGGGATATCCTGGACGAAACCTTCTCCAGAGTGCTCAGGACCCTCAGACTGGGCCGAAGGTTTACCTACCAACAAGACAATGACCCTAAGCACACAGCTAAAATATGAAGGAGTGGCTTCACAACAACTCTGAGACTGTTCTTGAATGGCCCAGCCAGGAGCCCTGACTTAAACCCAATTGAGCATCTATGGAGAGACCTAAAAATGGCCGTCCACCAACATTTACCATCCAACCTAACAGAACTGGAAGGATCTGCAAGGAGGAATGGCAGAGGATCCCCAAATCCAGGTGTGAAAAACTTGTTGCATCTTTCCAAAAAAGACTCATGGCTGTATTAGATAAAAAGGGTGCTTCTACTAAATACTGAGCAAAAATGAATACTTAGGACCATGTGATATTTCCGTTTTTTTTTTTTAAGAAAATCTGCAAAAATTTCAACAATTCTGTGTTTTTCTGTCATATGGGGTGCTGTGTGTACATTAATGAGGAAAAAAATTAACTTAAATGATTTAGCAAATGGCTGCAATATAACAAAGATGGAAAATTTCTTTTTTTTTTTTTTGGGGGTCTGAAATACTTCCGTACCCACTGTATCTATATATATATATATGTGTATATACAGGTGCATCTAATAAAATTAGAATGTCGTGGAAAAGTTCATTTTATTTCAGTAATTCAACTCAAATTAAAATTAAGTGAAACTCGTGTATTAAATAAATTCAATGCACACAGACTGAAGTAGTTTAAGTCTTTGGTTCTTTTAATTGTGATGATTTTGGCTCACATTTAACAAAAACCCACAATTCACTATCTCAACAAATTAGAATATTTCATAAGACCAATAAAAAAATTTTTTTTTGTGAATTGTTGGCCTTTTGGAAAGTATGTTAATTTACTGTACATTTACTCAATACTTGGTAGGGGCTCCTTTTGCTTTTATTACTGCCTCAATTCAGCGTGGCATGAGGTGATCAGTTTGTGGCACTGTTGAGGTGGCATGGAAGCCCAGGTTTCTTTGACAGTAGCCTTCAGCTCATCTGCATTTTTTGGTCTCTTGTTTCTCATTTTTCTCTTGACAATACCCCATAGATTCTCTATGGGGCTCAGGTCTGGTGACATTGCACCCCAAATCATCACAGACTGTGGAAACTTAACACTGGACTTCAAGCAACTTGGGCTATGAGCTTCTCCACCCTTCCTCCAGACTCTAGGACCTTGGTTTCCAAATGAAATACAAAAACTTGCTCTCATCTGAAAAGAGAAATTTGGACCACTGGGCAACAGTCCAATTCTTCTTCTTCCATTTTAAAAACGGGGGCCCCCCCCCCAATGGGGGGGGTAAGATGCCTCTGACGTTGTTTGTGGTTCAGGAGTGGCTTAACAAGAGTAATATGACAACTGTAGCCAAATTCCTGACACGTCTGTGTGTAGTGGCTCTCGATGCCTTGACCCCAGCCTCAGTCCATTCCTTGTGAAGTTCACTCAAATTCTTGAATCGATTTTGCTTGACAATCCTCATAAGGCTGCAGTTCTCTCGGTTGGTTGTGCATCTTTTTCTTCCACACTTTTTCCTTCCACTCAACCTTCTGTTAACATGCTTGGATACAGCACTATGTGAACAGCCAGCTTCTTTGGCAATGAATGTTTGTGCTTACCCTCCTTGTGAAGGGTGTCAAGATTGTCTTCTGGACAACTGTCAGATCAGAAGTATTCCCCATGATTGTGTAGCCTACTGAACCAAACTGAAAGACCATTTTGAAGTCTCAGGAAACCTTTGCAGATGTTTTGATTTGATTAGCTGATTGGCATTTCACCATATTCTAATTTGTTGAGATAGTGAATTGGTGGGTTTTTGTTAAATGTGAGCCCAAATCATCACAATTAAAAGAACCAAAGACTTAAACTACTTCAGTCTGTGTGCATTGAATTTATTTAATACACGAGTTTCACAATTTGAGTTGAATTACTGAAATAAATGAACTTTTCCACAACATTCTAATTTATTGAGATGCACCTGTATATGTGTGTGTGTGGTTTCTCTTTTAGTGTATGGTGCTTCGATTTATTATGGGTGTGTTTAACAATGATAATTCCAGTTTGTTATTTTAAGATGTGGAAGTAAGCTATATAACTAGAAGAAGTAAATGGTAAAACTATTTGCGCTACAAACCAATGTGTTATTATATGATAATAAATTAAAATAATATGATAATAAATACCAGTTTGCAACATCAAGCAGCATAACGGGCTGTTTTTGTACAACTAAAACAACTCGAAGTGGTTGACACCAGAAGCCATGCACATTCAAGTAAAATGCTCTCATGTGAAATACAGTTTGAAATGGGTGCTACTTCACACATTTCCCAATCCTCACTAACCTTGATGGCGTTTCTCAGCTCATACGCGTCATACACTGGGGCGGGCATCATCAGGCCGACCGCAACCTTCTCAAAGTTTCCAGTAAGCTCTGACTTCAAGCAATCAACCAGTTCCTGAATGGGAATTTTAAAATATAGTGTTATTTACCACATGTGAAAACGGTGTTAGTTTGTTCTTAGAACAGCACAGCATACAAACCCAGGCATATCAAGCTTAAAAGTAGAATATTTCTTCTTAGATGTATTCATTCATGCTTTACTTCCACATCTCACATCACAGAAGAAACAAATGGATTTGGTGTTGGAAAATAGTGTTTTGTTGCAGACCAAAACTGTAATATCTGCTGTAAGTCTGGGTGGGTGTTGTGTCCACGAGACCGTCCTGAACGCTGTCCAGAACTTCCCCCACAATGATTCACACTGTCTTGCTTTGCTTCACGCAATGTTTCCATTAACATAAGCCTGTTAAGACCTGACTGTGATTTTTTTCTGATTCTAGTTTCCCTGACCAGCTTACAGAGTTACAGAGGTTTTTCGATTAATAGAGGGAAACCACAAGGAAGTACAATAAAAGTCAATGCTGCGTTCTTTATACTCTGTTATGATAACACAGTTATAAAGCAGCGATGTCTCCCGAAAGACACCGTTTGTAGATGGACTCTTTGTGAGTTAATGATTGGAGTCAGCAGCATCTCTTATCAGTGATACATACTCTGCGTTGTCTACCTTCATACCGACTACACAATCATCAAGAATGGTCAACATTGTTATCTAATCACCTTGTGAACCGTATGTTTTAGGTAAATACAACCTGACAGTTGCTCACACCGTCCCTGCCATTAGGACCTTCCACAAAGAGAGGAACACGACTATAAGCTTCCCTAATTTGGACCAGGAAGACGTGTTGTTTTGGTCCAAAATGAGATCTGTTAATGATGGGCTACAGGTCTGAGTTTTATAGATCTTGCAGCAGAGAATGGCAACTGTTGGTTAAATGAAAGTATTGAGGGTTTTACCTTTCCCACGCTTTGTTTGAAAGCCTCCTTGATTTTCAGCCTTTGTGCAATAGTGCGATGGGCGAGGATCTCGATGATAGTCGCCTCATTGGTACCTGGAATTCATTCAGTTTTGGTTAAAGCATGTTCATGGAAAATTGTTGACAACCATTAGTCAACCTTATGTCATTTCATTTTTTATTTAACCATTTTGAGATTACCAGCATCAGCCGATAACGGCATTCTCTTAACCTTTGGTTATCTCCAAAACACATCGTTAACGGATATTGTGTTTTTTAATGTGCTACTAAATGTATACATATGGTATGGTATGGTATGGTATGGTATAATAAATATTACATCTATAATAAATAATGTTTTTGAAAGTCTCTTATGCTAACCAAAGCTGTATTTATTTGATACAAAATACAGGAGAAAGTAAAAAATTGTCGATAAAAAATATATAATTTACTGTACAACTTCTGTATTTTAATTCATTTTAAAAGGTAATTTTAGAAACATTTCTTATTATTATCAATGTTGAAAATGTTGAGCTGCTTAATATTTTTGTGGAAATCGAATCGCAAGTTAAGACAGCATTTATCTGGAATAGAAATAGTTGGTGTAAACATGATAAATATCTACTGTAGCATTTTATATCAACTTTGTGGCCGGGCTGAATAAAAGTATTAATTTTCTTTTAAAAAATAAAAATTTCTTAACTGACTGCTAAATTTCAAATAGTATGGGTTTATATAAATCTATAGATATAGTATATATTATATATTAGTATATAATATAAAAAATTTTTTTTTTTGTGAATTGTATATTTTGCAGAATTTCTCCCTTGTTCCATGGAAGAAAAAGAAAGTGTTGCAGGTTTGGAATGACTTATTCCAAATATACATTTTTTACACTTTTGTAATTACAAACTGCTTGTTATTTAAAGTATCAAATTACCCATAAAGCCCAAGGCTGTACATCACATGCTTGATCGTAAAACGGCAAGAGATTGCTTCATTTTCTTACACTGCATGGACATTTTTGACACTTTCAGAATCACAAGCTCACTGTTATTTAAAGTATTAAACTGCATGTTACTCATAACTCACTTAAGGCCAACAAGCGAGCCTGTGTCAAACAGCAACAGTGTGAGTGCGAGTCGTGTTTCGTAATGCAACTCGCGCTGCTGAAATCAGCTGAACTCCATTTAACTAGAAATCTGCATTCTTAACATCATGCCAAGCTCTAGTCTACAACAATGAGGAAACACCTTTTCGGTTACAGGACGAATGCCAAAGAATCAACCTCTACTCTGCATTGGACGAAAGCCCAGCTAAACCACAGGTGTCTTGCAGTTTTAACTGGAAATGAAGAGAGACTTAGTTCTCTGATCTACCTGATAAAACACTTTCAAAATGCAACCAGGTGATGATTCTCATTCCATTCAAATGGGCAAAAAAATGGATCATGTAAATATGTTCATCTTGAAGGCCGTTTCTGATTTGTAGATCACTTACCAGTTCCTTTCATAGCACTGTAAAGTTTCTGGGCATCTTCATCTGGCTTGAAGCCTGATGCCTCAGTCACGGTTCCACGGTTGCCCAACTACAGCAAAAGAAAAGAGAACACCACCTTTAGACAGATTTAACAAGTGCAAAGCCGAAGTATAAACTGTTGAGTTGCTGTCACAGGGCTGCATGACAACTTGCATATTTTTAAGCTCAGATTGTGTCAAAGGTAAAACATTTCTTAAATGCTCACCATGGCTACATGTATTTATTTCAGTAAAACAGTAATATTGTGAAATATTATTATAATTTAAAATAACTGTTTATTTTAATGTATTTTAAAATGCAGTTTATTTCTGTGATGCATAGCTGAAATTTCAGCATCATTACTCCGTCTTCAGTGTCACATGATCCTTGCATGAAAATCTGACTATATGTGATTGACTGCCCCTAAAGAAACATTTCTTATTAATATTCATGTAGGTAACAGTTGTGCTACTTAATATTTTGGGTAGAATATGTCTATTGTGTAATAGAATCGTTATTGAACGCATCAGATTTTTATGAAGTAGAAGGGGTGGTTCACTTAGAAAAAAATAATGTGTATGTCATGCCAGACATCGGATTTATTGAATGTAATCCTGCGGAATTGAAAAGTATCTCTATTTATTTTTTTGAATTTATGACAAGTGGTGTAATATTCTATATGTGAATAGTTCTCACCAACCATTTTCCATGTATAACATCACTTATATGTGACCCTGGACCATAGAACCAGTCATAAGGGTCAATTTTTCAGAAATTTAGATTTATACATCATCTGAAAGATGAATAAATATTGATTTTGAAGCTGAATAAATCAGCTTTCCATTGATGTATGAATTTGGTAGGATTGGACAATATTTGGCCGAGATAAACTATTTGAAAATCTGGAATCTGAGGGTGCAAAAAAAAAAATATTTGAGAAAATCGCCTTTAAAGTTGTCCAAATGAAGTTCTTAGCAATGCATATTACTAATCAAAAATTAAGATTTAATATATTTACAGTATTACAGAAATTGACAACGTGATTATTTCATGGACATGAGCTTTATAATACCTCCTGACTTTTTGGCCTAAAAGAAAAATCAATAATTTGACTGCAGGTACAAAGGGATTTTTGGCTATTGCACAAATACCTATACATGCAATATGGCAACTCAATGATTAAACAGATACTTAAATTGTTTGCCAAAATGGTTTATTTCATACCCGGCGACCCTTTACACGAACTGCTGTGTGCTCCAGGGTCACATATTTAAACTTATTTAAAAGTTGCCACCCTTCCAAAATTCACATACATTCTTTTTTTTTTCAACAAAATTAATTTCAAGCACTTATATGCAGAAGCCTTTATATCAAAATGTTTACAAGATCCAGACTTTTGACTGGCAAAGGAAAATGGCGGTGTACTCACGCGCACAAGAAAAAGCTTTTATTTGATTACAAATGTGTGGTATTGATACATTCCATAAAAAAAAAACGAATTGCCTTTGAATCATCTAGAAGTGAGACTAAACGCATCAATGTTTCAGACATGAAAAAGATGACAGTAACATTGTGTCTCTTCACATTCAAAATACTTTTCTTACCGCTGCCATTGTGATGGAGGAAAGGTTTTAGTCTTGAGATGAAGAGATGAGAACACTAAAGGCAAGAAATAAAACAAAAAAACAAATTTATGAAAAATATGGATGCAATAGATATAAGGAACCATTGCACATGTAAAACATAAATACATTTTTAAACTGATGAAATGCAAAAGTGGTGTGTTATAATCAATTTTTATTTTATTTATGTCTTTGAAATCCACAAACAAGCAAAAAAAGTTTTATTTTGACACGTTTATAATAATGAAACAGACCAGGGATGCATTTTCTAAAACCATTTTAATCGTAAATTGTATTTATATTGCTGCCAATGGTTTCTTTGATGTATTCAGGCTTGCAATGCTTTTAAGAAACGCATCCCAGGTTCTTAGGGATTTATTTAAGTGAAATTTAGGACTCAGATCTAATAACGGGGTTAATTACACTGTTAAATAAATAACGCCTTTGGATGCCACTAGCAAAATGGTTTCCACTTTACTATTCAGCTCATTAAGCAGAAGAGGCTCAACTGGTAATTAACAGCCTAATGCTCCGTATCAGTTTCCCCTTTCAAACAATAAACTCACAACGTTTTCTAACCCCCAGAAGACCTCATTTAAAACACAGAGACATCTGGCTCTCAAAGCGGTCTCCCTTCACTTCATCGTTGTCTAACACTGACAGCGGCCCCATGACTACAGTGCATCATTTAAGACCTTTTAATAATTTATTCTTTGCATACAATGTGCTGTACGTTCAAAGAGCCTGCTAACATTATATTTGACACATGCTGTGCGACTTTAACACTGTTAACCTCATTTGATTTTGAGCCTCAGCATCACAGATGAATTCATTGACATTCAAAACGTATTGCAGTGTTTCATATGAAAGATTTGGCGCTTATTTGAGAGAGCTTAGCATCTGGCTACCAGTGGAACCCGCAAATTAGAACCCAAAGGAAAATGTTATTGCTCAGGAGGGTTCTCAGTTTAAGTCATCGACTTAAGATTCCTCTGAAGAAATGAAAACAGAAACAAGACTTTTGACATATGGTATAAAGCAAATATATCACTGTAATGAATATGCACGATAGTGTTATCGTGGGCACTTCTAAATACAGTGAATAATTATATATTACAAATTATTCCGAATTTTGAATGCATTTTAAGAATACTTTTCCCATCAACTGGTCAAAATGCACAACACCGCTGTATGCTGCGTGAAAGACGCATATCCCTAAATGTTATGTGTTTCTGTTTTCTAAAGACTGGTCAAAAGTCAAGATATTCACAATTTTTGTTCGTCAGAAACGTTTGCATATCTATCTCTTTTTTTTTTTTTTTTTTTTTTTCGCTTTTGCGGTAACTTAATAAAAAGTAAACGTTTTTAGATAATATTTTAACAATTCATTTATAAAATCATGACAATGCATAAGCCAATTATTTAATTCTGGAAACAATTATTTGATTTAGTTATCTTTATATTACATGTAATATTTTCCACACACAGTATAGGCCTAAACAGATTGTCATCCGTGAAAATTTACAGCTGATTTTATATTTTAACAAAGGGGTCCTTCACAAGGAAATCATCATATTTGGGGGGTCCTTATAGCATCAAAAAGTTAGTAAACTCCTGATCTAGGCGAAACAATGGAGATATAATACAGAGATTTAATTTGTGTGGTTTTTTTTTTTCCTCTTGTGGTTATATCCTTCCTTGCTGACTATACTAGATCTAGGTCATTGCCTTGTATTTGTAAAGTGTGTGGTTTAATTAATTTGCCATGCAAAGCAATATGACTCACTGTATTTTAATGAAAGCCACATTTCAAAGGATCATGTTCAGCGGTATATAGTCACGTGACGGAATATGGGCGTTCAGTGCGGTCGCAAAACGTTAGCAGAAAACTTCATTTTACAAACACGTTTCAAAACACGATTAAGTTCTATTTTCCACGGCGTGATTTCTATTCGCCTGTTAAATGAGTAAGCTGATTTTATAAACATTCGTTATAGAGCGGAAAGAGACGCGAATAACATGAAAACGAAGTTAAAGTTTAGTTAGGAAAGCGGATGGGAGTTTTTACTTTTAGCGTCTTACCTGCTGAAGCGCTGCCGCTGGATTCAGAGATGCGCGACAGCCGTTACTCTGAATGGACGTGGTGGAGATTTAGGAGAATGTTTCTGAGTTTTGTTGCCAACTTTAGTAGGTGTTGGCCTGTATGGACAGAATCGTCTTACAGTTCCTCATTTACGGCCCCTCCTCTTTACATTACGTTGAGATAAGAGACTGAACAGTTCATAACCGGTGGAACAGTGTGCTGAAACTAGGACTCGCTCAGCGTTGCCAAACCCCTCCCTCAGAAAATCTCTAGAACCACCCTCAAAAGTCTCCATTTTTCACAAAAAGTCGCCAAATATGAAAACAAAGTAAATTAAAGGTACATTTGGTAAAGGTAAAGGAGGAAAGTAACATATATATATTATATATATATATATATATATATAATAATATTATATATACGTTACAAATGAAACAGTATAAAAAATATAACACAAAAAATTCGAGTGAAGTTAGGAAAATGCTTGTGACTGCCAGCACATCAAACATGTGGAAATGATGGAAAGACACATAATGTTGGGAATTTGTTTTATGTGTCACTAAAGTGCATCCCTGTCCTGCTCAAATACAACAGCTAAGAGATATTATGATTCTCCAAAAACAAAAAACTTTATTCATACAAACTTATTTCAGTCAACACACTCTATTAAAAGTAAGTGCAAAATACTGCATCCCAGTACACATGACACGATGATTTGGTTGACATGACTTGTGCATGAATTGTGGTATAACTTTTGTGTTTGTGGTCAAAACAAGATGTTCATTTTTTTTTCTCCGGCATCTTAATTGATGCTTATAGTGAAATTGTGGTGTGCGTCATGGCAGGCGGGGCATACTGGTGTGGGCTGACAAATATGGGTGTGATGCAGTTCACTGTGCAGACTCATTGGCATGATTGAGAGCAAACGTGAGAGGTCACGGGCCTACGGCATGGGTGTGGGTGTCAAAATTGGCTAGAAACGGCTCTGTGGTGGCTCAGGAGTAAAGATAAAGAATCTCCCAAAAAATCGCTAGTTTATTGAAATATAGCTAACATAGATCCTTGGCGCAAAAAAAACAATGCAGATGTTAGAAAGTAGCTAAATTTGGTGACAAAATCCCCAAATTGGCAACACTGGACTCGCTTGTTGACATGCTGATTTTCACCCACATGATCATTCATGTGCTTACTGAAGCTTTTGAAGTCTGCCACAAGTCTCAGCTGTGCTTATAGCCAATTTCAAAGGTTTCTTGAATTGCTTTTTGTTCTAAACTCTATTGTCCCGAATATTTTCCAAAAATGTTTGAAGTCAATTGAATTAATTTAGAGCAGTGAATCGCAACATTTTGAGATCCGTAACCCGGACCCTCAAGTAGTTCATACTTCAGAACCCCTCTCAGGGAACCCCCAGCACAACATTGACTGTTCATGTCCTTTGTGATGGAACCAAATGATAGGTCAAGTATAATTTACAGTTAGCGTGGGATCTTGGTACCTCAGTAAATAGTGCCTATTGCTCCTCAGGGTCTAGTCTGGTATGTTTGTTATTGTCTATTTGGGGGAATCGTGTCATGTCCCACTCTCCCACCGTTTCTGTCATCCAAACCTCATTAACGATTCTCCGGACCCCCCTGCGACGCGTTGTCTTGTACCCGGCACCCCTCGGGGTCAGGACCCTGGTTGAGGCGGATACCAATATTTGCCTTACAGCGCCCGCTGAGTGCCAAATTTCTATTTGGGGCATCATAATATACCACACATCGATGCGCAAAGTTTGCTACAGCTCTCCTGCCCATCTGCCACGCCAACAAAAGAAATTTCAGACACTTACATGTCAAGTGACCTGCCTTTCGTCTCACTCGTCATTTGCCTAGGCCGTTATCGCAACACCACTCTTGGACACATGTCGTGGACAAAATTGAAAAGTACCACTGTTACATCAAACCTCGTTGCACCAGTTGCTGCGTCCTTTTATTGGTGTCTTTCTGGTCTCTGTTACAGACATTTATTTATATGTGAAGCAGTTGAACCCGAATATCACATCACACACTATTTGTGCAATATGTTAAATCAATCAAAGCCAACAAACAATTATATTTGTACGGAATTGGCAGTAATGTCTGTGTTTTGCTTTTGAAAGTATGGAAGTGCGTGATCGCTATTTTAAAATGAGTAAACGTTTTGTGATGCCCATTTACATTTTTGCGGAAAAATTATTTTCCATATACAAGTACATTTCTTTATATACCATCTTTTAAATTCAATATTATATTGTAAAAGAAAAATAAATCTGAGTAGCATTTTAATGTTTGTTAAAAAAAGTTTAACAAAAAAGTTAAATCACACAAATCATTTTTATTAAATATAAAATAATTGAAACCACATCGAAGACACCGTCTTTCCTTACACGACGACAGTCAACTCTTTCCTCAAACATTGCATCAGGCTAAATCTTTCTGTTGGACCAGGAGACAGTAGCTTTTGTCAGACTGTGTGTGTGTGTGTGTGTCGTGGTTGAATCTGGATAATTAGAAAACAGCACACACACCAAACAACTCTTCACTCCTCTCTATCTCATCTTTCGCATCACTCTGTATCCCACAGAACAAACACCACTACAACAACACATTTCACACTCACACACACACAACACAATCGACGACTACATCATTCATCACCACTGTCTGCTCACCTAATTAAACTCTGTGCTATATATAAAAATAGTCAGTAGTTTTGCCGCACACCTCCTACTAAGCATCAAAATTCTGGTATGCTTCACTGCCGCCTCCACTGATCATCTGCTGAAAGGGGAAAAAACGACTTTAATTATCAAGAATTTCAGACTTTTATTACAGTTTCTAGAGCGCTGGCTTCACTCTTCCGGTGTGTTTTCCGGTTAGCTGGCGCATCTGCAGCATCCGAAGCGGCAGACGAGAATCGCCATGAACAACACGCTCATTTCTGCCTGAATTTGATTCTGTCCGATTAGAACCGAACCGCATCCGTTCACCGTTCACCGGCAGGCCTCCGACGGAGCGCGCAGAGGAGATGTGTCACGCGTCTGAGCAGGTTTTGCAGGGATGCTAGCGTTAGCGCCTAGCCGACTATGTGTGGAATTTAAATGATAATTTTTTCATCAAACAAGAGACGAAATAATATGATTATGGGCGTTTAATTCATGAAATTATCCATTATTCTGATTAATATCCGCATGTCATCTGTTTTTCCGTGAAAAGTGGGTGGTTTTTCAGATGTTAATGAGCTGCACAGCTGGCTGAGGATGGAGAGTTTGACTTTCATCCATCAAAACAATATTTTCTCTTCGCTTCACGTTTGAAGGTTCACTTTTCAACAGGGTTTGAATGTTTACATTAATTTGAGCTGGATTTAAATATTTATATCGTGATTTGGACTCGTGTCCCTTATATAGACACTAGACAAACACTTTAATCATATCAGGCCATCACTGATAGACGCTGTTTATTTGGATATACTCAACTGTGATGTATTAATCTAGCACATATACTGTTTGTTTTTATTTGCTAGTACGTTATTGTTGCTATGCGGTTCATTTAAGCTGTGATCAGCACCAGCATTGGGCTGCGAGTCCATGTTTGACAGTCACAGCTGATCTAGACCTCTTGGCACCAGAACAACCAAGCCACTTCAGTTTCTTATAGACACAAATAAGTAGTTAGGGGATCGTTGATACATCATGAAGAAGTTCTTTGACTCCCGGAGGGAGCTGGTGGGCTCTGGACCCGGTTCTGGAGGGGGAGCTGGAGGTTCTGGATCCAGCAGCAGTGTTGGTGGGAATTTCATCGGACGGGCTTTCACTGTAGGAAGACACCAGGTCACTGTAGAAGAAACTCTGGCAGAAGGTACTTCAGGCTGATGTTTAATCTTTTCCATGCCGGCCTTGAACCTAATCAGTTCAGTTAATAGTTAATAAGATTTTTAAACATTCAGTTAATTAAACCACGATCTAAAACGACATCTAAAACATGTCAACATAGATGTTGATTTATTTTACAGACTTTACAGAGTGCTAGTGTTCACATGGTCATCATGGGCAACCTGGAAATATCTTGGACATTTGTGTAATTAATTAGTTTATAATTATGTTCAGCTTTACAGTATTTCATTCAGTCTCAAAAATGGTTTTTAAAATCCTTATCCAATATTGTGAATGCATGGAGAAGAATAGAGATATATATATATATATATGTGCGCAATATTTTCTCAAAATTCACTAAAAATTGCAGAAGCAGATTGGCCAATGTTGATCATTTTAAAATGACCAAATACTGAATGATCAATGTGCCTGGTTCGCAAATCACTACTTAATGTTTTCTTTTCAACCATCTTGATGTTCAGTGTTGTACAGCAGTTAGTTACAGATAATTTAATCTAGCAAACATGTAGCATGGCCTGATGGTGAACTGTGGTTAGATCTCAGCACTCTTCTCAACTCCTCTGGCAGCTTTATTTAGTGGCCTAAATCCTCTGTCTGGAAATCCCTGCTCATCTGTACTTGGGTGTTGACATGTCCTGTGCTGTGAAGTCTTATACACCATCGAAAACTATTTAAAAAAACATTTTACAATACAACTTTTTTTTTTATTAAATAGATGCAGCCTTGGTGAACATAAGAGACTTCTTTTAAAAACATAAACCCCAAACCCAACCCCAAACTTTTGACTGGTAGTGTACATAAATGACCCTGATATATTGATGTTGATTCAAAGATCCATTTTTGAATGAGAAATTTAACGGCACAGTTCACCCAAAAATAAACATTCTGTAATTATTTTCTCTCCCTCGTGTTGCTTTAAACATGATTTCCTGTCTTCCTCAAAAGGAGATTAAGCATAATATTGACGCTACTTTTATACCACACTATGAAAGTTAATGTTTTCCAGGTGCTGCCTAAAACCTGTTTTGTGGTGGACAGAAGAAAGCTGATTTAGATTGGTTAACTACATGAGGGCAAGCATTCATTGCATCATCATGAATTGCATGCGTTATCAGTGATGTGAAGGAAACACAGTTGTTTACTCGGTTTAATTTGATTTCCAGTTCACAGATGGAACTAGAAACAAAGCTAATAGACTTTCAGGCCTGGTGCATCTCAGACTCGTCTGTCCTGTCACCTCTCAGCATCTTTTCTCAGCTCTACAATAGAAAACCAATAACAGCTGCTTTGCAGAGAGATGCAGTCACTGATTGTTTGACTGTAAATCGACTGTTCCTGTAGCACAAGATCCTTGATGAGATGTGTCCTACTTTCCTCCACCAGCTTCCCATGTGTCTGCTTTGAGGAATAACACCATATTATGCCAACACAGCAAATCTGAGTGCAAGCTCAGCCTCTGATGTCTGGTTGTACATATAAGCATGGACTATAACACCAAGAGTACATGCTGCTTAGACTAAGTGTCTGTATTCTGTTCACATTTGCCCGCTTCTGCTTCTGCTTTTTCTGAGTGCTTCCACTAAAACTTCTGGATCAACAAAACAATTTAATGCTTGCATGCAGAAATGTGAATTATCTGTTTTATGAACTTGCGGACAGGGCAACCAGTGATTGAATACAAATAGTAATACATGAAGTTAAATAATTAAGAATAATAATGATGGGTACTGTTTTCTTTTTTTATATAATAAAATATTTTTATGTAATAAGTAAAATAAATGATAAAAAAAAAACTTCCATTCTTTGGTAAACTGAATTAAATGTCCTACTGATTTCCACGTGGAGGAAATGTTATGGTGTAAATATCTTACTCTTGCACTCATTGAGCTTTCAGCAAACCACCTAAACTTTGTGTGTTTGATTTTGTAGGTGGCTTCGCTATTGTCTTCCTGGTGCGGACCAATCAGGGAGTGCGCTGTGCCCTAAAGAGGATGTACGTTAACAATGAACATGACCTGCAGGTCTGCAACCGTGAGATCCAGATCATGGTGAGTGTGCTGAAGTGTCTTCTATGCTTTAGCAATGATGAGAGAATTGACATTCAAGATATTTTACATTGTACAGTCATGATTTACATCACTTCAAATACTTAAAAGAGGTCAGTACAATTCATTTTTCAAAGAAATTAATGCTTGTATCAGTAAATTGATCTAAAGTGACAGGAAGGACATTTAGTTGATCAAAAAAATCATGAAAAAATGTATCGGCTTCCATATTAAGCAGTACAACCAGTGTTGCCAAGTCCGTGGTTTTCCAGCGTAATTGGGCTACTTTAACACTGTTGCCGCGGGTTGAAGCGACTCCAAAAATATGATATTCATCCCAAGGAATGTGAATTTTAGCTGGGGAACCCTGCCAAAAACGTGGATTTTACCCCCCGGAATGTGATTTTTAACTGGGGACCCCCTCGAATGAGATTGTTTTGAGTAGCGATTGGGCGGGTTTTCTTGTGAAAACCTGGCAACCCTGAGCACAGCTGTTTTCAATGTTGTTGATAATAAGAAATGTTTCTTGAGCACCAAATCAGCATATTAGAATGATTTCTGAAGGATCACACTGAGGACTGGAGTACTGATGCTGGAAATTCAACTTTGCCATCACTTATATTTTTAAATATTTAAAACAAAAAAAATAGAAAATACTTTAAATTGTAATAATATTATACAATATTTATTTTTTATCATATAAATGCAGCCTTGGTGAGCACAAGAGACTATAAGAAACATAAAAATAAAAAAAACTGACCAACCCCAGACTTTTAAGTGTTAGTGTAGGTACAATAGAATATTCAAAATTCAGTATTTTTGTGATATCTGCTCATTACTACTCTTTCTATTCTTTGTGGACTGTGTTCCAGCGGGATCTCAATGGTCATAAGAACATCGTTGGGTTCCTGGACTCCAGCATCACGGCTGTAGGAGGTGGAGACGTGTGGGAGGTGTTTATCCTCATGGACTTCTGCAGAGGTATGTCTGCTTTTCAGCCCCACGATGCCTCTGCACACAGCCGCCTTGTGCTTTATGTGGGAAGCCAAACATACACTTAACAGAGTAAACTTCTCATCAAGTACCACCTAGATGGCAAACAGTGTTGAAAATGATGGGACTAAAGCTACACAACTCCAGTATTTATGTCTTTCCAATGAAAAATGAACAACTAATAAGCTGTTCTTTCTCTAATTTTCTTATATAGGCCTACTATATAACTGACAAATATCTCATCTTGTAAAATGTGCGGTGTAATCGGTAATATTGATGTTGTCTCAAGTGTATTAATTCTTAGTAAAATGTCTTCACTCTGGCATCCTTAATCTCCATTTATGCAGAACTTGTGCTGTATTTATACAATTCATCCACCTGGGGGCGTTCTTTATATCGATTTCAGGCCTCCATTGTAGCCTTGAGAAAGCTTTTCATTCATCAAATTACTATAACATTTCCTGACAGCACTAACAGGAAAGGCTAAATCTCATTGTGGTTTATGCACATTCAAAAAAGGGTTTTGTCTCTTCATGTGAAAAGCTTTCTGTATGTCTATATTGGTTCATTTTGTGCTAGATGTTATTGTAAAGCCTCAAATAGATGATTGATTCTTTGATTCTTCCAAAAGAGCTTGTTTCTTTCTTTTGAGTGTTCACTAGAGGCCTACCATTTGGATGTATTGAATGCGCTTTCAGAAAGAACAACTGTGTCACGTGATATTGATGTTAACAAGGTGCACAAATTGAAATACATTTCTAGAACTGAAATTCATTTAGTTGACATTAGAGTTAAAGGGGGATTTTAGATCTCTCTTTCATAAAATGCTGTCAACAGCCAGAAAAAAAAATCTTCTTAGGAATAAAATATTATATAAAGCAGGTGAATTAATTATATATGGTAGGAATAAATCTGTAAAGTTTGGTCTAAGTGCTGCTGAAGTGGAGATTTCGGACTTTCAATTAGTTATTTCAAAATGCACCGATTCAAAAAGACAAAGTGTAATAAAACAAACACTTAAATGTGTATTTTGGCTGTTTTCATCCCGCTAAAAGAAGACATGTTATGGAACCAAAATGTCCAAATTTACCAGTGCATGAAAAAACAATGGTTTTGCTTTGCTTTGTTCTGCCTAAAGATTTCTTCAGAATTTGGTATTAGTATTGATTTGGAACTGAAGTATTGTAACGTTTGCCATCCCTACATTTGTTTATGTGCAGGTGGTCAGGTGGTGAACCTGATGAACCAGCGTTTGCAAACAGGCTTCAGTGAACAGGAAGCGCTCCAGATCTTCTGTGACACTTGTGAGGCTGTGGCACGTCTGCACCAGTACAAAACTCCCATAATCCACCGAGACCTCAAGGTTCCTTTATTTTCTACTTAGTTTTTTTTTTCTTTCTGCTCTTCCCCCCTCCTTTTCTACTTTTAATATGAGAAGGATTATTTTCTAAGAAGAGGAACTTGTTTGAAACTTTCAGTTTGAACCCTTGATGGAATTAATCATAGTTAACAGTCATTTGTGCCTGATTGTTAAAAACCACTTCAGAGCGAACACTTGATCGGTATACTGAGACCGACTCCTTGGGCTTTTTCTCAAATTATTTATTTCATTAGCTGAAGATGCAGTGTTGTACTGGAGTGTAATTTGTGTTTTTTAAAAACATCACCTGTGATGTCTGTCTCTCTTTGCAGGTGGAAAACATCCTCCTTCATGACAGAGGACACTATGTTCTGTGTGATTTTGGTAGCGCCACCATGAAGTTCCAGAACCCCCAGAGTGAAGGAGTGACTGTAGTGGAGGACGAAATTAAAAAGTAATTCTTTCCAATCAGTCGGTTTCTGTGAATTTGAATTTGTTTTATAACCAGTGGCGGTCTGTCAGAAGAGGTTTTAATCAATTTCTTACTAATGTGCATAACTTTAATGCATATACATTATAAATATGTATTCTGTTTGACATGTTCTCTCATGTGCGGTACCTGATTTGAGTGAAATCGCTTCACGAATGCTAGGGAAGGCTATTGATAATTTAGGCTATTGATCAATGGGGGCAGTCATAACCTAATGGTTCGAGAGACGGACTTATAACCGAAAGGTTGCGGGTTCGAGACCCTTGAGCAAAGCACTGAACCCCCAACTGTGCCATAGCAAAGTTTGTGCACTTGGATGGGTTAAATGCAGAGCACAAATTCTGAGTATGGGACACCAAACTTGGTTGCACTTCACTTTCACTTTCAGAATGGATATACATTGTGTTACAAAATGATGGTTGGTAAAAAGCACTGCATGATTTTTGATCCATTAACTTTCATATTGACAAGTGTTGGGTGAGTGATTTGAAGGATTATAGTATGGTGTTAATGAAGACTGGGAATATTAGAGAGAGATCATATACAGTATCGTTCAAATGTTTAGGGTCAGTAAGGTGAGCATAAGAGATTTCTTTTAAAATACATAAAAAAATCGTACAGATCCAAAACTTTTGGATGGTAGTGTATTTGTGTGTTTCAACAAAACACGGGATGTGATGGTACACATCAGCCTCCCTGGAAAATTTTCTTACAGATCGCCACTGTGTATAACAGCATTTTACATCAATTATATCTGTTACTTCTGGCACTCTTGTTTAACATGTATATTTTTTAAATTTAAATAATGGCCAATACACGTTATGATGGATAATGAGGCTGTACTGTTTATCCTTCAACCTAGAATTTTAAGTGAAATTGTTAAAATTGCTTCTAATAATTAGAATTTGATAAGTGATATCTAAATGAATAATTGTAAATAATTTAATGTGTAGTATATTAGAAAATTGATATAGAATATATTGTATTTTCTGCTTTCCGTACAGTGCTATTAAAATGATGCCAATAATTAAAAAAACACTATATTGAACGATTCAAATATGGTCACAGATATATCATGTATTCTTTAAAAATAACACTAGTTATAATACAATGTTTTATTAAAAAAAAAGAAATGTCTGTTTTGTTTAGGTACACAACTCTGTCCTATCGCGCTCCTGAAATGGTGAATCTGTACAATGGCAAAATCATCACCACTAAAGCAGACATCTGGGTAATTAAACATCTCAAAGATATGAAAGCCAGTCAGAAAATATTTAAAGTCATTGGCTTTTTCTTCCACTTTTTGAATCAATCTTCCATGCCTAAATGAAAAGAACAGTAGTAATAATGTTTAATTAACTTTATTCAAGGCTGTTATATTGTATTATGGCTGTATACTGTATAGTGACTTGGGCTTTTCTTTTTTTCAGGCAATGGGCTGTCTGCTCTATAAACTCTGTTTCTTCACATTGCCCTTCGGCGAGAGTCAGGTGGCCATCTGTGATGGCAACTTCACCATTCCAGACAATTCCCGCTACTCCCCGGACATGCACCGTCTCATCCGTAAGTATCAGTACCTTTCTGCTCACGTCCCGCACCAGGTTTCTGTTGCTGTCTCTCCACTGGCACAGTATGGCTGTGGGGTCTCACTTGAAAGCGGTAGTTCAGCCAAAAATTACATTTTGTCGTCATTTATGCACCCTCATGTCATTTCTTTCTTCTGTTGAACCCAGAGGGGAATGAGAAAGTCCTAGTCATTGATGAAAGCAGAGGGGACTGGTTATGGAATTAGATTACATGTACTGTCCAAAATGACAAAACAATCACTGTTAAAGTTGATATGTTTTGTGTGCTTTTTGTGAGAAGTGCTCATAATACAAAGTTTAAGACATTATGTAGAATAGTACAAGCTACAACAGGGAGGATTAAGGAAAAGCATAGAGGATTTTTTTTCCTATCAGATTTTGTTACTGTGTGATAGTACCATGAGGCGTTGCTTACTGACCACAGACTTCTGGAGGAGGGATGTAGACTATGCAAGCGTCAGTGTCTTGAACTTGATGTTAGCTGTAACTAGTGCTGTGCAAAAAACTGACAAGCTACGCAAAATCGCGTTCAAAATCGCAGGCGATTCATTGCCGATTATGAACGCAATTTTGTGTAGCTTGTCAGTGAACTACGGCTCTGTGTAGCAAATGCCGCTCCATCTGAACGCACGTGCTGGAGATTTACTACTAATCACAGAAGCGGCTTTACTGACGAGATGCGCATGAAAATCGCATTCGATTTTTTTGCACAGCCCCTAGCTGCAACCAGTAGTGCAGAGAGATAAACTGAGGTGCCGTGGGCTGTCTTGGGCTCAAGTCATGCTGCTGCGTTCCATAAAAGTGGTCACTTTGTGTGAGGAAAATTTAAAGGGGTAGTACACCCAAAAAAAAAAATATCTGTCATCATTTACTCAACCTTATGTCGTTCTAAACATGAATGGCTTACTTTCTTCTTTGGAACACAAAATACATTTTGAAGAATGTTGGTAACAAAAAGGTTCCTATTGACTTGCATTGTGCAGAAAAAAAATACAATGGAAGTCAATTGGCCAACATTCTTTTGTGTTTTTTTTGTCATTCTTTCAAGAAATGTATACATGTTTGGAATGGTGTGTAAATTATGGCAGAATTTTAATTTCCTTAAAATTTTAGGCTGTTCCTGACACAAAGCTTGGCAGCCCCAGTCCTCATTTATTTACTTTAATTATATGAAAAAAAGTCAAGGATATAAAGGAGAACTTAAAAATCATCTCCTTTTGTGTTTCATGAAAGTAGAAATTGGTTTTGAACAACTTGAGGGCGAGGAAATGATGAAGCATCTTATTTTCGGATGAACTATTCCTTCAACTTCCTTGTATCAATAAACACTCATACCGATCATTCGCTCTGCCCTGTTTCTGTCTGTCACGTGGTGATGCTCAATCTCTCTTTCTCCTGCTCTCTCTACTCTTTCCTTCCCTCTGTGGTGGTGATTTTGTCAGGGTACATGCTGGAACCGGACCCTGATAAGAGGCCTGACATTTATCAGGTGTCCTACTTTGCTTTCAAACTTGGCAGACGGGACTGCCCTGTCCAAAACATCAAGGTTAGTCTTTTTGCTTCCTCTCCTGCGATCACTCTCGGCCTGTTGTTGGGTCAGTGCTTTTACCTCTGGGATCAGTTTTTGGATTGGGTGCTTGTGTGTGTGTCAGCCTGTAAAAATGCCTGAAATCATAAAAACAAGACTAATCGGAAATGTGCCCCCCCCCAGAATTCTCCCATTCCTGCTAAACTTCCTGAGCCAATCCGAGCGAGCGAAGCAGCTGCGAAGAAGAGCCAAACTCAGACCAAGGCGAGGTACGTGAATAGAGACTCCAGATTACTCCATATTAATGTGGTCATTAAATTTGACCTGAAATTGTGTCTCCATGTTTTGTCTCATAGACTTACAGACCCCATTCCCACCACTGAAACCTCCATCACCCCACGCCAGCGGCCCAAAGCTGCACAATCCCAGTCTCAGGGACTAGGGGGCATCCTGCCCATCCAGCCTGCTGCCCTGACCCCACGCAAGAGAGCCAACTTACCCACCGGGGCCACTCAGCCGATAGGTACCAGTATTATGAACTATTCTACAACATTGACTGTATATTAGCATAAAATACGCTTACAGCTACAGTATGTCATCTCTGAACCAGTAGCAGAACTGAAACATAATGGCTGTTTTTCAAACATGTTTCCCCATAATTTTCCATAAATTATTACATGTATTAAACAACATTAGTAATTATTAATGTTACATTTGATTGTTTTTGTTAACATGCAATTATAATAAATTTGTTAAATACTAAAAAGCTTATTATGAATATAAAATGTTACATTTTCAATGCATATAATTGTAAATGTGTGTTTCTGAAATGTATGTCTATAACAACATTTTAATTAACATTAACATGTTATATACAGATTTATAGTAAATATGTAATTCTTATTATAAATATTAGATGTAAAATTATACATTTTAAAAGTGAATATATATAATTGTAAATGTTTTTTTTTACTGTTTTTAATGTGTGTGTATAAATGTGTGTGTATGTGTGTGTGTGTATATATATATAATATATATATATTATATTTTTATTTTGTCCTCCTACTGAGTTTGGCTGATTTCTCTTATTATGTATATTTTGTGATAATTTAAGTGTTAGTCTTATTCGTTCAAAGTAATTATTAAAATGTTAAATTGTTCTGTGTTTTTCAGCTGTCAGTGTGAATTTGGCTCAGCCATTTGCAACGCTACAGTCTCAGAAAGCTCAGACGTCTCCGGCCCCTCAGCAGAAAACGGTGAGTCTCTTTACTCTGTCTGTACCTCACTGCACTAATCAGAAACTACAGTGCTCAACTGTTTATAATTTTATAATCTATTACAGAGCAGGAAGTATGCTAGGATTACAAGCTAAAAGAATTTTGGTTAACCAGGAACTGCTATAAAATGGCATAAAAGTAGTGTAACGTTGTTCTAATTTAACTTCATTAAATTTAATTCCATACAATGATGTGTGTAATTTCTGTGCAGCTAATGACAACAAATGTGATTGCAAAAATGACTGATGTCCAATTGATAGGATGAACAAATAACCCCGCCTCAAACTCACTTATTGGTTGTGAGAGATGCCAGTCTGTATATTGGTTTGAAGTCCTACAAAAGCAGTATAAAGTGGTGAAGTCTGGGTAAAAAGAAATTGTCACTTTATTTTAACTGATTTCAATAACTCCAATCTGTAGATTGCATTTATTAAACTAAAGTAACAGTCACATGTAAAGGTCCCATTTATGGTTCACATCATAGTAGTTGTCTGTGTGACAGCCCATGCAGCCCATCCCCGTCACAGCCGCGGCCGTAGGAGGGGGTGTTCCAGTTGCAGCTGTCAGCCCTGCCCCTCAGAAAGCTGTAGCCACTCCTCCTCCATCCAGCCCCGTCCCACCCACCGCGCCTGCACGGAGCGCCCGTCGTAAGCAGGTGTCTGCGGCTCAGCAGCAGCCGGTGCCCATCCAGCCCACTGCCACTCAGCCGGCTGGTGCCCCGCCTCCAGCACAGACTGAGCCTGCAGCGGTGCCGCCCACTGTCCAGCAGCCAGAACCTCAATCCCAAATCAGCCCAGAGAAGGCAGAAGAGAGGGTAATCACCTCCATCCTGTGCATGCTACTCCATCCCATTTGATTCAAAGAGCTGGCAGCCTCACTCTTGACTAATGATGCACCTCATGCAGGGGCTGTGCCTCATCATCCATTGTGTTGCATCCATCTATCCATTCTTGGTTTATTTTGGATCAGCATATATGGTTTTGATTGTTTGCGTGACGGATGTTTGCTTGTTTTGGTTTATTTGCTCTGAAAATTGTCTAAAAACTATGACAGACAATGTTTTTGTTAAAACCATTAGAGTTGTATGCCTTTATTTTTGATTTGCTGAAATGTTCATTTTATGTTTTTTAGGCTTTGTTTACACTGCATTCTGAATTGTTTGTCAGTTCAGATGATGAAGTGAGGAAATCAGATCCGTTTGTTCAGGCAGTGTAGTAATTATCCAGTATATTTAGATCAGTTGACATAGAAATGACTTGAGCATCAGAAAGATGCTGAGAGGGACAAAATAAGTCATTTATTATTTACAAACAACTATTTCTCACATTCACTATTAACTATACACTAAGACAAGATATTTTAATGTTTCTGTCTCTTAGACTCAACAAGGCTGCATTTATTTGATCAAAAATATAGTAAAAATAGTAATACTGTGAAGTATTATAACAGTTCAAAATAACTGTTTTCTATCTTAATAGATTTTAAAATGTAATTTATTCCAGTGATGGCGACACTGAATTTTCAGCATTCAATTACTCCAGTCCTCACAAGAAATCATTCTAACATGCTGATGTTCTGCTCAAGAAACGTTCTTTATTATTGTTGTGCTGCTTAATATTTCTATATATTTCTATTTCTATATTTATAGTGATGCTTTTTCTGTATTCTTTGAATAGAAAGTTTAAAAAAACAAAGTAGAAATATTTTGTAACTTTTGATCAATTTAATGCATCTTTGCTAATGCATCTTTGCTAAATAAAAGTATTATTTTCTTTTTAAAAACAGTTTTACTAAGCCCAAACTTTTGAACGGTAGTGTTGCTAATGCTACACATGAGTATAGACAGTTTTGTGTCTGACTTTCCAAGAAAGTTTTTTTGCTGCCTGCCTGAACAGTTGCTATAGAGAAAAGTAATGTTGGAAATTATTTATCAGTTTTTATGTTTATTACTCATCTGTATTCACTAGCACTTCATCAATCACCTTTAATTTTTCATGTTTTTTTTGTTTTAATTCATACCATTTCACTTCATTTAAATTTAAATTGTCACACTCTGATTTCTTTGTATTTTATGAGTTCTTCTTACTTGCTTATCCTACTGTCTTTTCATCATCTCCTCAGCCTGCGGCCCCTGGCCTGTCCCAGACTCCTCCTTCGTCCCCAAGGATGGCCCAGAAGGCGGGGCACAGACGCATCCAGAGTGATGTTACTCACAGCGCTATGTTCGGTGTGCCGGTCAGCCAGTCCACTCAGCAGCTGCAGGCAGCAACAGCAGAGGCCAGCCTTAACAAGTCAAAGTGAGAAATCAATAAATATAGAGTGAGACACTGCAATTATGTAGCCTACTTAGCCAGAAAAAATGTTCTGTCACATTTGAACCTACTTAAAACTGATCACTTGTTTCTCTATTTGGGCACAATTAGGTCAGCCAGCGCCACCCCATCCAATTCTCCCCAGTCCTCCCAGCAGAGTGTGTACCAGGCTGCCCAGCAGGACAGTACTTCTGTCCCTCAAGCTCCTGCCTCAGCTGCTAGCCTGACAAGCCCCCCAGACCAGCCCACCTGGAATCCTTTCGGTGACGACAATTTCTCCAAACTCACGGCTGAGGACCTACTCAACAAAGACTTCACCAAACTAGCTGATGGTAACTTTGCTTTCTATAGTACTGTAAAACTATGGTACATCTTATCACTGCACGTCCTGCTCGCGCTCTCTCTCTCTCTCTCTCTCTCTCTCCTCTCTCGCTCTCTCTCTACAGTGGACTAGAAACGAATCACCTCCAATTTAAAGATATAACACCAACATGTCAGAAAAAAAACAAAAAAAAAAAAACAGATTCACTCAGTTGGAAAAAGACCTAAAATTATTTGTAAGCTCAGTGAGGTGTAGCTAATCACCTTCTCAATGGCACACAAAGCCATTTGACTTTCAACTGTGATCAGCTGTGGTCATTTTGATCAGCTCAGCATGAAAAGAGCTTTCCTGGAGCATTTCAGTCCTTGGTAGCGCAACTATAGCAAACATTCAAATATGGGTGGCAAGGCACTGTGGAAATCCCGGTATACGTTGTGACCGGCACAAGTCCAGGAGATGAATACAAAAAAATTTCAAAGCTTATCAATGGATTCGAAGCAAATGGTGCTTTTCCACTGCGTGGTACGATTCGGCTCGGTACGGCTCAGTATGGCACGGCTCGGTTTGCGTTTCCACTGCAGTTCAGTGCTGCTTTAGAGTGGGTGGGATTATTCATATGTTGTTATAGTTGCGCCGCCTCTACTACCCCGACTCCTAAAAAAATGTTTTTCATTCCACGTCGCCCCATCTAGCTTTCGCTGGATCCGCTCCTCTGCTATCATTGAGAGGAACGTCTGTACTTCCTCAACGGGGGAACAGCCACTTTTCTAAACAGCTCGTTCAAAACAGTTGCGTTCGATCCTTCGCTTGCTGTGCTGATTTAATTTATCTGGGGGGGTTTTTTTTTTGGGGGGGGGGGGGTTTTTGGCGGGTTGGTTTTTTTTGGGTGGGGTTTTGGGGGGGTTTCTTTTGTGTTTGTTTCGCAAGTTCAGTGACGCAGGTAGTGGCGATTCTCTCTGGCCAATCAGTGATCAGCATAGTTTACACGTCACGTTTTGGTAACGTTACGGTTCACTTGGAACCCCAACCGAGGTGGTACTAAAAAATGTACCAGGTACTGTACCCAGTGGAAACCCCCCAAAAAGTTAACTGTACCGTGCCGTACCATGCAGTGGAAAAACGCCAAAAGGAAGGTATGATTAAGTGAAGGTATTTGGTACAACACAGACCCTCCCTGGATCAGGACTTCGCTCCAAACTGGATGAAAGAGCCAGAAGGAATCTGGTGAGAGAGGCTACCAAGAGGCCTACAGCAAATCTGAAGCAGTTGCAGGAATTTATGACAAAGAGTGGTCATTGTTTGCATGTGACAACAATATCACAAATTCTCCACAAATGTGGCTTGTATGGGAGAGTTGCAAGAAAAAAGCCGCTCCTCAAGGAAGGCCACATGCAGTCATGACTGAGCTTTGCTAAAACACACCTTGAAGATTCCTTGCATGGCCTATCAGAGCCCAGATTAAACAGTTCTGTTAAGAAGATGGGCAAATATTGCAGGTAGTAGAGAGAAAATCCCACAGACTAAAGGTGAATAAAGCAAAAGGTGTTCAACAAATACTGCCACAAGGGTTTATCTTTTTTTTCTGACTTTGGTTTTTTTTTTTTGTTTTTTTCTTTCATATGGATGTTATAAGTTGCACAGAGTGAATACAGCCGGATAAAACAAAAACTGTGTATGTCTTCATTTCAGTCTGCAATGCAACAAAATGTGATTATTTTAAAGGGGGGTGATTCTTCTCTATACCCACTGTATTCCCCCCCACCCCACTGTTTTTACTGCACATTGTACTATGTATGGTTGTGTGTGTGTGTGATAAATTAAATGGTTAGTTCACCCAAAAATGAAATTTCTGTCATTAATCCTCACCCTCATGTCGTTCCTCAGTGGTTCAACCTTAATTTTATGAAGCTATGAGAATGTGGTCCTGATGTCACATGGACTATTTTAATAACCTTACTACCTTTCTGGGCCTTGAAAATTTCAGTTACGTTGCTGTCTATGGAGAAAGCTCTCGTATTTCATCATAATATCTTAATTTGTGTTCAGAAGATGAACGAAGTTCTTACAGGTTTGGAACAACATGAGGGTGATTAATTAAGGACAGCATTTTTGCGTGAGCTATCCCTTTAAATTTGAAATTTAAATGATCAGTGTATTAGAGTATTTTTGCTGTTTGCAGAACCTGTTGAACTTCTGATTGTCGCTACTGAGAGTCTTATTCCCGGGCTGGAGGCTGCAGAACCTGCTCCTCCATCTTCTGGTAAGTGTACTGTCAGCCCTAAACTAATGTTCCTCTCTTACATAATAGGATATCAATATTACCCTGATAGTGACATCCTGGCTTCCTGTTTGTCTGTATTTGGCTATTGATATTCCATCCGTGTGCCGTCAGTCTCTCTCTTTATTTCTGTACCATTGATGGCTTCCCTCGCTACATGATGGCACATGTTCAGTACGTCTGAGGTAGTCGAACTGCAGGAATCAGCAGGAGACTCCTTAAGATGAATCAAGGCCCACCAGTTATCTCAGCTTCCCTGCTGAGCTACTGCGTCAAGTCCGATCTGCTTCCATTTAAAAAAAATTTTTAAAAAAAAAAACAAAAATTTTTTTGTTTTTTTACCTAGTTACACTGACTATCACTGCTGGATGACTCCCATTAATGTTCAGCACTTCTTGACCACTTTATTATTTCCATTTACTGTTTCTCTGCTCTCATACAGCTGAAAGACCTGCTGACATTCTGGGCTTGGAATCAGGAGTTGGTTTGCTAGCTGTGCCAGGTAATCCAGATGTCCATGCCAGCCTCACCTACCCTCTACGCACCTTAGTGATCACACACCTTCAGTTGTTACCAAAATACCAATGGTTTTAAATGTTGCGAATCACAGAAAGTTAATGTACTATTAACATTTTTTTAACATCAGTCTTTATTTTTTTCTAGTGATTTTTGAAATAAAGATTTAATAATAATAAAAAAACTAAGTAATTAAAAGCAAAAGAACAAAGAAACACAATATAAATTATAATTTCATAAAGCTGCTTAAGTGCTTTTTCAGATATCTTTCAACAGTAACAAGTATTCAAGTAAAATATTCAGAAATAGGAAAAAATACAAAACTAATTAAATGTAAAATAAAATTACTGAAATAATTGTTTTGTTATCATGCATTAATACTGATTGGTGCAGTTGACTGAAAAACTGCTCTGATTAATTTTAGTTTCTATTAAGTTTGCCATTAGGCATAACTTTGTGTTAGTGTTTGATTTGTTGATTTTTGTCCCACTTTTTTGCATTTACTGCATCAGTAAGGGTTTGTTTTGATCGCATTTCACTTTTACGTTGTGTTCTCAGCCTGCATTGTGCAACACATAATTTAGACCCATCAATAATTCTTCAGCTGCTTATTTCTGTTTTTTGTTTTGTTACATTTTTCTAATCATCAGTCTGGCATTCAAACCCTCCATTTTCCTTTCTCTTTCCTCTTAGTTTTTCCTATAAATACATTTCTGTGTTTATTCTGGCTAACACTGTCTTTTTTCACTTGCTGACTTACAGAGAAACTGATAGAGGGCCTGAAGTCTCCAGATACCTATCTCATGCTGCCTGATTTGCTGTCAATGGCTGACCCCTTTGGTAGCTCCATTGATGACACTAGAGATGGTAACAGCTTTTACTGACTGCACCCGCCGCACCGCCGCGCGCGCCCCTCCGATTGGCAGCTGGTTGCCCTGCCCGCTCCGTGGTTCCGGGCAGCTCTATCCGATCAATGCCTGGCCGCTTGTGCAGTGCTTACTCATTAGCCTCCCTACGCAATAACAGTGCCGATGGTCACCCCCCTGGCCCTGGGATCCGTCCGTGGCAGGAGGTTCCTCACACTGGGTACGTCATGTCTGTGAACGAGCAGCGATCCGGGCACGTGCGGGGGAAAGGAAGGGGGTAATGCGGGGTTCTGGTCGTCCGTTCCTGGCCGCCAGTCGTCTCACCGATGGCCTGGGAAGGTGGGGGTACGAACCAAGACATGTGTACGTAAAGTTGAAGTGCGAACCCGAACCTAATTCACACACCTCATTTGTAATTGGAACAGAAAGAAGGAAAAATATTTAATAGAAAGAGTAGAAAACCATACACAGGGTAGATTGTGCGAAGACTCGCAAGTGATACAAAATGTTAATTAAATGTCAAGAGACTCAACAGTCTTTCATGAGAGTGAAGAAACAGATTATACAAGGAAGAGGAAACAAAAAACCACAGGAAAGGAAAGACAAAAGAATAAACAAGAACAAACCAGAATTACGTAAAATAGTACGAAAAAATAAGGATAGAAAATTAATAGAGGAAGTAAGCATAATAAAATTAATAAAAGAAAACTATAAGAGAAGATAAGAGGAGTATAGAGTATATGAAGTAAAAGACAAAAACAAACAGCCGATGAGCGGAAACCATCGCAAGGAGAATATATTGAGAGACGACTACTCTAAAATCATGGAATCGAGGAAAATTGAGATTAGAAATGTGAACCAAACATCGTTCACTTCATTTATTAAGAGAGACACATTATAGACACACAAAAAGATGGGAGTCAAATATTTCGACTATGAAAAAAAATATATATCTACACTAAAACGTATCAAATCAAATTTACATCTAAAATAGGAAAATTATGAGTTAGTTTATTATTAAAATAGAAGATAAAAAAAAAAAAGTTGCTGTAGCTAGATGATAGATGAGCAAAAAAGATAATAACAAAAATTAGATTCAATAAAAAAAATAGGAAAAGATAAGAAAAAAAAAAAAATATAAGAGGAGTACAAAATGAAAAATAATAAATTTAAATATTATTTTGTAAACTGATAATGGATAATTACACATTAAAAAATTAAAATATAATATTTACCACAAAATTTTGAAAGAGTAAGTAATCAGTTAATTGAAGATTCAATATTAGTAAAGAATTTTTTTCATCTTTAGATATAAATTAATTCAGTGAAAACACTGTAAATGTGTGGTCACATGTACCATTGTTTCGCAGGCAAAATACAGTCATTTCAATAGGAATCCACACAATTGGGAATTTCACCTTTGGCCAAAAGATTTCCCATTTAGATTCGGCAACGAGTTCAAATTGGTCATGCAGAATCGCTTTGTTGCTCTCCAACATAAACTGCTCTCGTTTCAAAGTTTTATGAGTGAACTGTGCTTCATACATCACTACACTATTGACAATAGACAGTGGACCATTTTGTATGCAACATTTTTCTAAATCAACACCATAAATTTTACAATTCAAAACATTCCATTCTATATATTAAAACTAAGTTGTAAAAAAAGCCACTCAACTTTCTGACAGATGTTGAACACATGACTATCCACATTTACATGTCAATAATGCCTGTTTGGTGTCCAGATGGAGCAGAACAAACTTTGTTTGACTCTGCAAACCTAAAAATACAGCAGAATCATTTAATTTTGAGTGTCAGGAAAAAAAAGTAGAAAATCGTCCTGAAAACTAAATTATGACTTTATAGCACGAAACCCTTGACTAAGAATAAAAGTGAACCTCCAAAAATATAAATAAGATGTGACCCCCTGATTTTTATGTAGTTCATGTGATTTAATGTTTTCACGTGTTTCCCTGGTGTTGTTCCCCACTGTGCTGTAGACCCTTTGATTGGAGAGGACTCCTTGCTGGGCTGTTCTCTCCCCTCTGGCTCCGCCTCCTGTCTGGATGACTTTGCACCTGTTTCAGGAGGCCCCTCCCAGAATATATCAGGTACAACCAATCATTCTTTTGTTCTGCTGGCATTTATAGCTTATGCAACCTAGTGAGGCCTGTAAAGAATGGTAAAACTGTAAAGTTAATTTCATTAAAAATGGTTATTATTAACATACTATATGCACTTTCTTGACATTTGTTTAGCTTTGGTAAAAAAGTGTTAGTCAAGTACATTAATGTGAGCATTTCAGGGTTGACATCATGCTAACAGTGCTGCATTTTTCTCACCAATCTGTGTCTCTCCCTGCTACCGCCCTCTTAAATCTTTTACCCTTAAACTGTCATTTGCCCCAACCCTCATCGCCTCTCAGCTGCAGACTTCTGTTTGATCTCGGGCTTTGAGCCTCCGAGTGCTGAGACAGCCAATGAAGATGAATTTGACCCCATACCAGTACTGGTCTCCAAAAACTCCCAAGGTAAGCTTTGAGGAACCAAATCCTTTTTCTGAGAATGAGTGAGCAATTTGCTTCTTACTGTCATTATAATGAAAACAAACAGTTATGCATATGTGAGACCTGTACATTTTGAGTGCGTTCTTTTTGGCAGTTGCAAAAATACAGAAAAAATACAGAGGGCAATAGAAATTCTGGTTCCAGTTCCATTAACTGTTCTTTAAGTATTTTTGAGGAAGTAACTAGTCCTATATATGAAAAACTGTCATACAGAAACATTGTTTTATTTAATACCATTTATTGAAGAAAAGTATACATTGTCAATCTGTAATTTTGCTTATTTAGGCCCTATAATACAGTAAATCAGTATTACAGTAATACAGGTACTAGTTCTCAATTTATTTTGAGTTGGACATGACAAAAGCACTTGAGAGTGTGGTTCATATTTCACGGAGTCATTCTTTCTCAAATCAGATTGCACTGGATGCTACACAGACACACGCGCACATACAGTGGGTACGGAAAGTATTCAGACCCCCTTAAATTTTTCACTCTGTTATATTGCAGCCATTTGCTAAAATCATTTAAGTTCATTTTTTTCCTCATTAATGTACACACAGCACCCCATATTGACAGAAAAACACAGAATTGTTGACATTTTTGCAGATTTATTAAAAAAGAAAAACTGAAATATCACATGGTCCTAAGTATTCAGACCCTTTGCTCAGTATTTAGTAGAAGCACCCTTTTGATCTAATACAGCCATGAGTCTTTTTGGGAAAGATGCAACAAGTTTTTCACACCTGGATTTGGGGATCCTCTGCCATTCCTCCTTGCAGATCCTCTCCAGTTCTGTCAGGTTGGATGGTAAACGTTGGTGGACAGCCATTTTTAGGTCTCTCCAGAGGTACTCAATTGGGTTTAAGTCAGGGCTCTGCTGGCCATTCAAGACAGTCACAGAGTTGTTGTGAAGCCACGCCTTTGTTATTTTAGCTGTGTGCTTAGGGTCATTGTCTTGTTGGAAGGTTTTCGTCCAGGATATCCCTGTACGAGGTCCTGAGCACTCTGGAGAAGGTTTTTCGTCCAGGATATCCCTGTACTTGGCCGATTCATCTTTCCCTCGATTGCAACCAATCCTCCTGTCCCTGCAGCTGAAAAACACCCCCCAGCATGATGCTGCCACCACCATGTTTCACTGTTGGGACTGTATTGGACAGTTGATGAGCAGTGCCTGGTTTTCTCCACCCATACCACTTAGAATTAAGGCCAAAAAGTTCTATCTTGGTCTCATCTGACCAGAGAATCTTATTTCTCACCATTCTTGGAGTCCTTCAGGTGTTTTTTTTTTTAGCAAACTCCATGCGGGCTTTATTGTGTCTTGCACTGAGGAGAGGTTTCCTTCGGGCCACTCTGCCATAAAGCCCTGCCTGGTGGAGGGCTGCAGTGATGGTTGGACTTTCTACAACTTTCTCCCCCTCCCGATTGCCTCTCTGGCGCTCAGCCACAGTGTCTTTGGTTTCTTCTTTACCTCTCTCCACCAAGGCTTAACCCTATCAAGTGATTCTCATTGCTCTGACATGCGACTGTGATCTGTAAGGTCTTATATATGACCGGTGTTGTGGCTTTCCCTATCAAGTCCATCAGTATAATCAACACAGCTGACTCAATGAAGGGTTAACCATCTCCAGGTTGATCAGAAGAAATTGACATCACCTGAGTTAAATATATGAGTGTCACAGCAAAGGGTCTGAATACTTAGGACCATGTGATATTTCAGTTTTTCTTTTTTAATAAATCTGCAAAAATGTCAACATTTCTGTGTTTTTCTGTCAATATGGTGTGTTGTGTGTACATTAATGAGGAAATTTTTTTAACTTAAATTATTTTAGCAAATGGTTGCAATATAACAGAGTGAAAAATTTAAAGGGGTCTGAAAACTTTCCGTACCCACTATATATCATAGTTTGTGCATATAACCAGTGAGCACACTGCAAAAGGAACATGTGTTCTTTTAATTATTTTGCTGTATTAATTCAGACAAGTCATTTGTTATTTTTTTGCACTATTATAGTACTTAGTAATATTTTGAATTGGCTTCTTTGGATTACGTTTTTATCATTTCAGTTTTCATTTTAATTTTAGTAAAAGTTTTAATAATTTTGTTGTGTGTTTTTGTCATTTATATTAGTTTTTTATATATCTATATAGTTTGGTAATGAATAATTTCGTTTTTTAGTAATTTTAGTACTTAAACGTATTTCTTTCATTTAGTTCCTAAGGCAACATGTCTAATTTGACATTTTTTCCCTATTATTTATTTAATTTTATTATCGGCTTTATTTGCACTACCGAAAAACTATTTTTTAATTAGTGCAGTACAACACTGAGAAGAGCTTAGGTTTTTTTTGCCCTAACTTCTAGATTCAGTAATGGTGCACAAATCACTGAGATTCTCCTAATAATTGATCAAATTAACCTCATATTTGTACATGTTTAGTGAAGTCTTTAGCTGAATCAAATATCATCTATAATTCCTTTTATAGTTTGTTTGAAAAAAAAAAAAATTCAGTTCCCAAGTTCTTGATTCCCAACCCTATGCATGATCTCTCGTAAGAGTCTCTCTTGACTTTTCGTGAATGTTTACTATCTCTCTCTCTCCCTCTCTCTTCTGCTGTCCCCTTCCCCGGCCTTGTCTTAATCTGGCTGTCCTCCCTTTCCTCCTCCCCTAACCTTCCTGTCCATCTGGCCTCTTCTAGGAGGTCACTCTCGCAGTAACAGTGGCAGCTCTGAGTCCAGCCTGCCCAACCTGGCCCGTTCCCTGCTGCTGGTGGACCAGCTCATCGACCTCTAGACCGTACAGATAATTCCTGCTGTGCTGAAGATGACGCCAGCCGCTGTAGTCTTCTGCCTTTAACCATGAATCCCTCCTGCTCTCCTTTGTCCTGTCCTCCACCCTCTTTTATGGTCCATTTCCCTCTTTAATCAGTTCTTCATCATTCCGTCACTTCAGTTTCTTCCTGTTCATCACATCTTACATTTTATGTTCTTTCCCTGCCGCTGTTGTCCATCAGTTCTCGTCATCCTCACCATCATCGCTCATTTGATTTGACATACTCCGCTTTCCTCCCCTGCACCATGACGTTTATCTCCCTGATGAGTTTGTTCAACTTTTTTCGTTCAACTCTGGTGCGACCTTTTTCTACAGGCTCAAAATCTGGTTTCCTCCTGCGTCCATATCTGTTCTTCCTTTATACATGCACATATTTAATCTGCGACGCAGTCAAGAGTGAGAGCGTTGAGCTTCAAACATCAAACTTGTTCTTCTCCAGTCTTTAGCCGTGTCTTCAGTGGCACTCAGGAAGTTCTTCTCCAGATTAAACACACATGGGTTTAGACTCAAGCAGTTGGCTCCCTCCAGACAGAAAATAAAGTACAAAATGAAACAAATGTTTACAGGAAGGAATATTTTCCCTTGATGTTTACAGACCGGCAGGTAGGCAAGCACAGCTTGTGAGAATTTGTCTTAACCCAGACTGACCGCAGGGTGTGAACAGATCCTAAAACTTCATGTAGAGTGATTTTAAAACTTCAAAACCGTCTAGAAGCCATCAGTGGTACTCGTTCGCCGTCTCATGACCTCCATACCACCATTTCTCTGTTATTTCTTTGTAAATAGCTCTATTGATGTTGTACGTTGACTTGAAACAATGTAAATTGGTGTATATCTGCAGTATCCGACCCTCCTGCCCTCAAAAGTGATTTGTTCTCCTGTGTATAAAGCATCTGGTCCAAATGTCCAGCGATTCCTTCAGAGATCCCAGTCTTACCCCGTAGTATACATTATGAGATAATTTAAAAGAAATATTTCATATACGATTAAGATTATATGTGAATATGAATAGTGTTAGAGAATGAATGTATGAATCGAGTATCCATATATAAATGCAGATATGTGTATATGAAACCTATTTAAGAGGAAACTTTATCTCTTTGTTCTGTGTGTTGAGACGTGTTTGCGAATGTAAATTGTCGGTTTCATCTTCTAACGGCCAGATCGTCATTGCTGAACAAAGTCGATTAAGAAAAGAGGACAATCTTGAAGCATCCTAACACGGTTTGACGCCATTCGTGAGCAAATCGACTGGATTAGTTTTTTCGTTTTTTCGCTGCCTTTTATTCTCAGATGTTTATAGTCAACAAAAACAGGTTGTAGTCTTGAGGGAAATGCTCTACAATCCTCAACGGCGTACGTATTCAAATCATCCTCGAAACTACAGCCCGATGCCATGCTTTCTTGCACAATCCTTGTGAATCAGACGCATATCGACGCATGGCAGTGTTTATGAATATGAAGTTAAGACATGTCTGTGGCCAATCTTCATATCAGTACTGTACGTGTGTGTGTGCGTGTATGTGTGGACGTGAGGTAAATAAATAGCTAGTCTTAGTTGTTGAAAGTGGTGAGGTCGTTGTGTCTTTGACATGGTTTATCTGCTTCATTCGGACAGCTGGACCCACAGCAGGCACCTCTGTTTCAAGCACAGGTTCTCTTTTCATTCACAGAGTCATTAGGCTGCCCGATTGAGAGCATGGAAAATGCTCGCGTTGATGCTGTATGATATTAGCAGACTCCCAATCACTGGCTGCCATACTAAAGAATTGAAAGTTCTTTGATCGGATCCAAAAAGGGGGTAAAAAAAAAAAAATCAGCATTTTGACATGAATCTGTAAATGGCATTGAAATGAATTTGAGACCGTGGTTGGCATTTCACGAGGGCAACTGCAGTAGGGCTGGGCGGTCCCATAGAGATTTTGCTATACTTGCATCACTTTAGATGTATTTGCAGAGGGGGGGGGGGGGGAGGGGGGGGGGGCAGTTATAAAATATTAACCACTTTTCCCATGCTGTCAAATTTGACTTATGTGATCAGAAAAGTTGGAACTTCCTGTTTTCTGTTTATTTCTTACTTGCATGAGATTAAGTTTTATTTTTCCATTTGATGCCAGATGTACCCCAAACTTTTAAATGAGATATATATCTATTATATAATAGATATATAACTTTAAAACTACAAAACTTCAGGTTCAGTAAACATATCTTAGGCTCACCAAGGTTGCATTTATTTAATCAAAAATACAGTAAAATTAGTAAAATCGTTGAAATATTTTTGCAATTTATAGTAACTATTCTCTTTTTAAATATATTTTCAATGTACTTACTTCCGGGCGATAGAACGGGGTGAGGGAAGTGCTGAGAGAGGGGGGGGGGAGGGGGGGGGGGGGGGGGGTGTGAATGTTAAGCTGAATTTTCAGCATCATTCGATCACAGTGTCGCATGATCATTGAGAAATCATTCTAATATGCTGATGTGCTTCTCATCAAACTATTATTATTAGTATCATCATCATCAACATTGAAAATGGTTGTGCTGCTGGAAAGTTCAGAAGAACAGCATATATTTGAAGTAATATTCTTTTAACATGATTTAATGCATTTTTGCTGAATAAAACTGTGTTCGCGTGCACACACGCACACATACATATTTTTTGGATTTCCAAATAATAACTATGCTGTGACATATACATTAACGTGATACAGAGGTTTTTAGTTATACCGCCCACCCTAAAGTTCTGTAACGTCACACCCGGAACAACTGCTCTACGAACAGACCCACATAACAAATGGGAAAAAAAAACATTAAAACAAAAAAAATCGTTTCCATGAAAGTTTTGGAGGTTTTAAGAGGCGTTTTGTTAGCTTGAAGGCATTGATGAAAAACCGCAGAATAGCACTGCACTTCAGCGATCCTCTTGCGGAGGAAAAGAGATGCTGCTGGGGCTCCATTACTGATATTTGTTGTTGGCAGTGTCGATTATGAGATCGTTCTCTATATCCTCGCCTCTCCTCTGTACAGCCATTCGCAGACTCTCATGTTAACCTATGCAATCCTAAAGCTCCATCTTGTAGTTCTCAGTAGAGGTCTTTGCCCCGCGGGTAGTGTTTGACTTGTGTTGTTGTGCAAAAATCAAAGATTCCTTTTATGTGCTGTTTTTGTTCAGAGAAAAACAATATTTATGACCATGTTTATTCTCAGAGTTGGAACCCAATTGGTCTCTGTAGCAAACACCCTCAGCCCAGTGTTAGAACAGTGATGGGTTCATGTGCACCTTCTATTTTTGTGAAAACCAATAAACAAAGAAAGGGGTGTTAAATAAACATGTAAATGCCAGTGTTAATTATTTATCTGTGGAAAAATTTTGCTCACTCAGCAGTCAAGCAAATCATGTAAATTAATGAACTTTAATTATAATATAATCGAAAATTATAAACCTTTTTTTAGTCTTTGGGAATGAAATGCATCTGACTGTTGGTAAACAAAGAAAAAAATTAATTAATTAAAAATGTAAATTATTTTGTACCAATATTTATTAAGAAGAGTGTCAAACAAATGCACTTGATTGAACAATTCTTGTACAATTATTATTATTATTTTTTTACCAAAATTTAAAGTTTTATTTTTTAGTAACATTTTTAGAAAGGCCAGACAACTTTGCGTGCATAATATTGGTGATACTCAAGCCTCTATTTCTTACTTACTGCAGTCATAAATATCTAATCATATACTGAAGGTGTTTGGGTTTTTCTTAGTTATCATGGTACAACATTTTGCTGGAGGTCTGGCCTTGTCTTCTCCAGGTAAGATTTCCTCGTCCATGTTGTGGCCGTTGTCTGTCTCATCTCTCTCTCTTCCTCCTTTGTCATTTGAGCTTTCGTTCTCGACACCGAGTGGAAGATCACAAAAAAAAACAAAAAAAAACTGCAACTTGGCACTATAAGACCGAGGTGGAAAAAGTAAATCATATTGATCTCCACCTGAGACCTAAATGTGTGTTTACTGATTTGAAATGATGATACGGTGCCCATTTGATAAATAGGCCAAGGGTATTGCAAAATAGCATTTAGATGAAAGAAAAGAAGCAGACACAGAAGGCCAGGTGGCTCAAGTTAATCATTTTTGACGTCTGCAGAATCACAAAACAAGACAAAAGCATCGGCCTTTCTCCCTGTTTTAGGGCACATCCAACAAAATTTCTTTAGAGGACGTCTGGGTACTTTCCTGGTTTTATAACTTGGTTCTAAAGCATCCAGATCTGAATCAGCCCTCAAACCTTCTTATTATTTTCATTCATCTAAGTCATAAACCAACTGCCATTCTCTTTCAAACAAATTGTTTCACAAGCCAGTGCAGCCAAATTTGCCAGGATGCCTGTAGGAATTTTGCAGTTTAGGAGACTTTATTATGTTTCATTCCATTAAAATCGCATTGACTTTAAAGGAGCTCTAAAAGCAGGGAGTTCCTGAATAAATTAGAGCTTCGGAGCAAAAGCAGCCTAATTTGGCATTGTGCTTCATGCCATGCGTTTTCCGCTGGCATTGTATAACACAAAAATAGCCTCCTTCAAAGGTGCGGTTATCTACACTTTTGAAGATTGTACAAGCCGTTTCTGCTGCTTCTATATGCAAATGACCACTTTTGTCGTTGGCTAACCTCTTTTCATGTGAAGTGTGTGACATCCTGAATGGACGATAAATGTGCGGTCATGTTAATGTTCACATTGTTTGGACGTCTATAGATGTTTCTTTGAATGGTCTGGTTGGACTGGTGATGGAGGTTTTTGTAAAAAAAAAAAAAAATTGTAATTTTTAACATTAAAAGACTAATACTATATTAAAAACCTGTTGATTGGTTAACAGTTCTCTTATTCTATATGGTGTAAATTGTAGTAAAGAACAAATCCTCTTATAATTTAGTGAAAAAAATGTAAATTGACATTTGATGTTTTTTCATTGAACCAACTGTTCTTAGATTTTTTTTCTTACTGTTTATGCACATTAGGGTTATGTTACATCTTATGTTTGTAAATTAATGTTTATTGTATCATTTTAGTATCGTGTGTTACCATGGTGTTTTGTATTTTTGTGCATGATGTTGTGCACCTCCTTTGTGCTTGTGGAAAAGCTACTTGTGATGAACTTTGTTTCATCATGTGGCTTTCTCATTACCACCTGTTTTTTAAGGTGATTGTCAGTATATTATAATGGTAAACAACAGATTTTAGGGCAATTTGGTACATTCAACATTATTTCACAATTTTTAATGAGATGTACTTAATTATTATAAATTTAGATTCTATCTGCAAGACTAAATGTTCCTACAAACCTTTTAAATAGTAGTCGTTTTTATTATTTTTATTCATCTTTGTCATAAACCAACTGTCATTCCTTTCCCCCAAAACTTTCACGCAACCAGTGCCTTTCCAGGATGCCTGTACTGTAGCTATTTATTTATTTATTTTTCTAATAGCGTAAGCGTTCTCCCCTTTAATTTTAGTTTTTATAAGTCCCCCTGCAGTCACTAACTTTATCCCTTAAACTTCAATGTCATATTTCAACACGAAAATAATGTCTTCATGTCCTCATGAACGAATTATAAAGGCTCGTCTACAAGTCCGTGCATCAGAATGGTAATGCATTTTATTCAGCACTCCCTACAGTGTCAGACCTACCATGTTAATTTATATTATTGCCGTTTGGGTTGACTACAAACAGCTAATAATGTGTTGTTAATGTCACCCAAACCATGCTCCCGTTTGCCATCTCAGACTGCTAATGATATGAAAAGTCCCACTGTGCAAGTTGAGGGGATTGGTTACATGTATGTTACAGTAGGGAACAGGCTTTCAAACTGAATTTTTTTAACTGTCTTTGGTACACCGCAGTTTTAAGGAGAAAATGCTCAGCAGTCGCATTGGCTGATAAATTTGCACATGGTTTGTCTTTTAAGCATCAGATAGACATGTAGACAACGTTTAAAAAAACTTGACGACCTCAGGGAGTCTTTAATTTGTTTTAACTTATTCTCTTTTGCAGATGATCTGCCTAACGTCAACGGTTATGATTCTTCATCAGGAGCCAGTAACATCCAGAGCTCAGATGTTCCTGCAGAAGAAAATGAGGTTCTACTTGCGTGCAGTGGCTCAAAGCTTCTACTGCTGGAGTCCAAACTCCTCAACACTACAGCTCTCAAACTCAAGCCATCGTCCTCCCCAGATGTCTTCTCAAATGCCCCATTCCCTGGATGTGGACGAGACGGTAGGGACATCTTCACCGGCGCTCCATTTCCTCATCTTCAACGAGCCCATCCGCAGCCTGACGTCTTCCTCCAGGCCCCATTCTACAGAAGGAATGATCTGTCTGGCCCGCAACATCTAACGAGGTGCACGAATGGCAATGAGCCCATTCTGCCCCATCCACCCGTGCACAGTCAAATCCGGTTTCCTCATTGTGTCGAGGCTCCGATGCCCCAGCAACCCATTGCCGCCCACCGCGTGGTCTCCAGTGTGGGCCAGCAGGCGGCCGTGAGCTCGGTCCCCGTTGGGCCACTTCACTCCTGGACGGTTGGTGTTCGAGCAGTGATGGACCCCTTCCTGGCAGCCCCCTTCCAACCTCGGGGCCCATTGGGAAAGCCTTAATGTTTGAGAATGTTGTGCCATCCCAGTGCTGGTTATATGTGTGGTGGAAGCAAATCTGGTGTAGTCTATCATGAGACGACTACCTCAGTCCTCTTGACGCCATCTAGCGTCACCGCAGCACTTTAGCTCACCTTCACTACGATGTTCTTCCTCTGTGCATCGCTCCACCAGGCATGAAGAGAGCGATTTCATCTTTTGATTGATATAATGGTCTATAATCTGCGTATATTCATCAATTTCTTTTTGCAATGGTTTATACATTATAAGCTTTTTTTATATCATACACGGTATTAAAAAGGATGTAAAATGTGAAAATTAAGAAAGTTTGTTGTGCTCGGTTTACTAGTTTACAGGGAGGAGCTGATGGAACGATTCAATGGTTTTTAGGCTTTTTGAAGTACTAACTACCTTTCTGAGTCTCGAAGCTGGAAGAATTTCCAGAACCTGGTGACAGAATTGTGTTGAGGCCTTATGACAGGTAAAAATAGCTGGAGAATCACGTTTCTTTGCTGTTCTTGTTAAACCCAAGGTACTGTAGGCATCCTAAGCTGGACTGGAATGGACTGTAACTGTAAAAGTAACTGACGGTCACATCCACACCATCTAATGCAGTGAACTCATTGAAGCACTTTTACGATCTGTAATCGTGGATATTGTAGTTTTGCTATTTAACAATCTTCTGTATATTCACTGTGTATTACATGATAAATCATTTCTGTTAAAATGTCTTTTTCTTCTCTTCCTTCATAATTTAATCATCCCTTTTTGAACACCTGCAGGACTTAAAGGCTGAATGTATATTATTAATATGGTTTCAAGTGTGTAGCACTGTACCCCTATTGTAATTAAGATTTTCAAAGATCACCATTCTGACATAAAAGCAATTGGGCAGACCAAACCGTAAGGTGTAGAGACTTGAAACTTTGATGCATGGTAGTACCCACCCCGTCTACAAAGTCACCAAAGCTTGCCCCGAAAGTATGCAGTCGCTCATAACTCCTAAACCTTCTATAGTCTTACATCATAGGAATCCTTGGCTCAAGACGAACAAAACGCATGTCAGATTCGTTTGTCGCATGGCAAAATCTTCGGCCATTTTAGATTTTGTGAAAAACCTACTACTTTGAATTAGTCCTAGGTTTTCGCCCGATCAGACTCAAAGAAGTACGGAAAGATTCTCTGGAGAGTGAATATCAATAATTATCAAAGAAAAGTTGAGTTTTTTTGACTCGCCAAAGGGACACCAAAATGTTCAAATGAGGCAGGGCCACTTTTCCTAAAACGGCTATAACTTTTGAGCAGAGTGAGATATTTACACCAAACTTGATATGCATATATCTGAGGTCAATCTGAGGTCACATGAGAAAATCGTGGAGTTGGGGCACTGTGTGGCGCTATAATAGGACAAAAACTGCTGTCTATGAGGACATTCGTGTATCTTGAAAAGACATGACTGTGATCGGGCAAAGAAGTTTGAGAACGGAGGCCGATCGAAACGAAACTCAGTGGGCCTGTTTGACTCACGGCCCTCATGGTCTGTGAAAAATTTGAAAGAAATCACGAAGTCACATTTTTCAATTGTGTAAACGATTGTATATTGAGCAATTTTTCACACATACAATATTCATGACATTTTGTCAAAGTTTGCCACTTCATTTGTTTGTTCACCAGATTTTACAATTATGCCAATTACAATTACAATAATTAAAATTTTTCATAGTTTTGATTGGAGTGCAACCTGAAAATGTTATAACAAAGAGATTTTGTAGTAAGCAATTTGTTACCTATTATTTATTTCAAATATCTACATATGAGTGTTTGCATGTGTGTAAGCATGCTAAGTGGGTAATAAGTATTATAGTTTAACCCTTTAATTTGTGTGTATATGTATGTAGCATGTTTTCCATCATGGATGTGTTCTATCTCCATAAAAGCGATAAAGGTCTTAAATCGCTTGAACCCCGGTAATCACTGCTTGCAGCTATATTTTATTAGATTTTAAAAATATATTATATAGATTCTTTATTATATATTTAGTTTTATGTATTTTATGTTATGTACGCTAATGTGAATATATTTTTTTATTAGACTTCATTTTGCTAGTTTGTTGCTTGTGTGATCATCAACATCAACATTTAATTTTTATTAAACGTACTTGACATGAAAGCTATGATGAATGCATGATTGATCTGTCATTAATGAATCACAGAACATATGGAGTATTGGCTTGAAACAACACTAAGCCATGAAGCAGCCCTAAGATATTGAAATAACAGCCAATATGCTGCTGTTAACCAGCTCCAGCTAAAGTCTGCTGGCAGATTCCACTGCTGTTTAAGAGCTCAAGAACTTCTTAAATTCTTCACATCTTTTGAAGTTGTGTGAAAGGGATTCTGAAACAGAACGGCAGTGTGAGCCGCCTACAGATTGATTTCATATATCTACCTTCACCTTTAATTGATCACTTTATTCTGTTCTTGGAAACACCAGAGAAAACAGAAACATCAAAACGCGTAAGTTGCTTTTGATGCAAGCCTTTAGAAGCCTCTCTGCATTTGAAGCAGAACGGCAGTGTACTCTCTGATTTATATTTATGTAGCGAGTAGCTCACAAATCAAGAAAATGCATCTTAACCATAATTAGTTATAATTAACTATTCATATTTTAGATCCGCTGTAGATATTTAGCTGACCTCAGGGTCAACTGTCTTGTCAATTCTAAGAACATTAATTTCCTGGTTAAGGGAAATAACTTTCTTACTGTACAATTTTATAAGTTTGTAACGTAAATCTGCATGTTTATTGACTCCGGTTATGAGTAAACAATTAACACGTCAAGTGTGATACAAGTAAGGTTTTATAACTACATAAACACTTAAACTAGTCCAACAGACTACACATATACACGTAAACTGGTCTAACATACACACACACAAACAGTTGGGTATAGGAAAGGGTTAAGTTTACTCATAGAAAGATGCATAAAGAATGAATTTTATGGAATCATTTGCATATTCAGTAGATCTACACCTGAGGGATACGTCAGATTCTTATTTCAAACACACTTTTGTAAAAAGGTGTAAGTGATACCTCATGTATCATTTAATAAGGCTAAGTTTGATACTTGCGAGTCTCGCCTTGTCTGAAAGAGATTCCTGATGCAATCTTAAGGTTTCCAGTTGATCTTTGCTGAATTTGGGTCGCTGAAAAGAACCAGTTTGAGTCAGTGTCACTTGATGAATGGAAATGACTAGGCCGAAGAAAAGGCCTGGCACAAATGCTTTGGTACCCTGAAGCGTTTTCTCACATCTTCATATTAGCATCTGACCGAACCACCGACTGAACGGGTCACATGATGTGTCAGCTTTAAGGTCAGAGAAGAACCCCGCCTCTCAAGATGGGCTTAACCAACGAGAGAGGAAATCTGAGGCGGGATGGTGGCAATGCTAGGGTTTACGACTTGGGCTTGTTCTCTACGGCATGGTAAATTTTGCAAATGGCTTTAATCGAAACTTAACTAAATTCAGGAACCCTAACAAGTGCCTATTACCATATATATAATATACATGCTTGGTTTCGATCATAAGACGGCGAATTCCTAGATACTAATCACGGGATATGTAGGTTATGGAACTAATGGATTTGGGTTATCGTTACGCATTAATAAATAGTCTATAATCACCAGATAATACAAAACAGCAATAATACACACAATGGCCTGAAGAATATGTGTGTTCATTCAAAGAAAGGTTTTCCTATGAATCAATTAGAGTGGGTTATCCCACTCACATTCCTGGGGGGGGGGGGGGGTTCATAAAACCAGTGTTCATGATTAGTTTTCATGGTGCCAAGGCCTGGTGTCATTTGCAGACATCCTGGCATCCGGTTTATTGGGTGAGGGGACTGTGACGATTTGTTAATCTAATGAATAATTGATTTGTTAAATCAAATTAAAATTAGTGTGTCAGATTGGTCGAGACGCTACATTTATATACTGTCTCCTCCAGTATATTTTTCTCCATGTGTCAATAGTGCTTCTGCAAATACCACACAGTGCAGGTAAGAAATGGATACAAGACAATAATCCCTTTATTTGACTCTCTTTTGTAAATTCAGAAAAGAGGAGCGTCTTAAGTCTCCAAAAGTGCATTGAGGTTCTTCAAAGTGCATGCAGTTTTCAGCCCTCTGTGAATACACACTTTCATTTGTAATGAAAAACTTTGACTTGCCTTGACCTAAGGTTGTATATGGACATTTGATTTACACTCTACAAGGAAAATCTCTTTATTTTTCATCTATTATGTGACACGTAACACTTTTAATAGTTTCTCCGTGAATTTTGTGGCCAATTGTGCCTGTGTATGCCTGCACATTTGGAGCAACACAAGCACAGAATGGAATTTTCCACCCTTTGTATTCGCGTTTCAAAACCAGTGCTTTGTCTCCTGCTTCTATCTATCATGGTCTAATGACAAAAAGTAAAAGGTCATGGCAATTTGTTATAGTGATGGTCCTGCAATAAACAAAAGCTGATCATCATTTATACTCTCTCTAACAGTAATAATAATCAGTATAATAAAAAATGGTTTGCAAGCTACAAATAAAACCTATATTTTAACATTTTCAAAAGATGTAAGGTTGCTGTTATTTAAGTATTATTTGTATACTATTTTAATATTTATTCGTATTTTGAATGGACTTTTATTTTTATATTTCCAGGTTTCGTTATATTTTTAGTTTAAGTTTTAGAAATTGATGTGCTTTGTCATTTTTATGTTTGTGTTCTTTTTAATGCAGTATTTCTATTTTATTTCATTTTTGTTATTTGTTTTAGTAATGTATTTATTTGCCAAGACATTTTTTAAATTATGTTTTTCATCTAATAATCTTTATTTCAGCTTTATTTCAGTTAACAAAAAACTTTTTAAATATTTTATTTGTGTGTGTGTGTGTGTGTATACACACACACACACAAATATGTATTTTAGAGTTGTGTTGCTATGCGGTGTCTAAGGTGTTCTGAGTGTTTTTAAGCATGTTTGTTATGTTAAGGTTTTCTGAGTGTTTTAGTAGGGCCTATGTTTGTTATGCTAGTATCATAAATAGTGTTTAACTTGTTTTTGAGTGTTTGCTAAGGTGTTGTAATTGATTTTTAGCATGTTGCTTTAGTGTTCTAATTTTAGCATGTGTGCTATGTTGACATTGGTGGTTTTTAGTGCGTTTCTCTGTGGTTTTCTGAGTGTTTTTAGCATGTTTGCCATGTTTACGTGTTATGAATAATTTTTATTATTCTGTGTGTGTGCACTTTGGATGGGTTAAATGCACACATAGTATGGTCACCAGAAAACTTTTGGCCCCAGGTCTTGGCCTTTTAAGGTTTTAGATATTTTTGTTGTTACAATGGGGTTGGTAAGGTGTTCTGAGTATTTTAGCATGTTGCTGTGCAGTTGTTCAAAGTAGTTTTTGCTATTAAGGTGTTCAGAGTAGTTTTCGCCTTACTATTATGTGGATTTAACATGCTATGCAGTTGCTAAGGTATTCGGAGTGATTTTTAGTATGCTGTTGAAGTGTTAAGATGCTTGGAGTGTTTTTTTTAGAGTTTATATGTGGCTTCTAATGTGTCCTAAGTGTTTTTAGCATCTTTACTATGCTTTAGTTCTATCTTGTTCTAGCTTTAGTTCTTCTGCTTGTATAATTGCTAAGCTGTTAAGAGCAGTTGTGTTCTTGAATGCAAACATCATCAGTGTAAATCAGTGGGGAAGCTGGAAGCAGCTCCTTGAGAATCCCTTTATTCTGATGTTATGGCTGATTTGAGATGTATTACAAACCTCTCAATGTTTACCGCCTTTTCAGGAGGGTGAACGCGACCAGGAATCAATTACAGCGGTTACAACCGGACCAACTGTGAAGTCATTCTGACAGGTCAGTCTGCCACACTTCAGTGCGATTGAATCTTTTATCCCTCTCTTAGGCATTTACTACACTTGGCTCTTGAGAGCGGAGAGCTGATGTCATTTGCCACAGGACTGTGGGTCTGTCTGCCACTGAGAAGATTGTGTTACATAAAACAAATCAACAAACGTGGCCACAAAGCCTTTGTGACGGGGACAATAGGTATTAATAGAGCCAGAAACCACTGCCACGTTAAGGGCTGCATTATTAAACAGCCTGAAGCCCGGGCCGCTGTGATGCTGGAAAGAATTAATGTATTTAAAATATTAAGAATGAGAAGTGAATTCCATATTTATAATGTATTGTCTATGCTATTATACTTTTGTAATTGTTCCTATTTTCACTGGCAATACTGTGTTGGTCACTTAATATTAACTCAAAGTTTAATGAGTGGGTAGATGACATGAAGAGGCCTGTGTTTAGCTGCATTGTAAACAGATGAGCGCACATACTGTATCCTACATAAAGCTCCCGATCGGTGTGAAGTTCAGGGGATTTTGTCCACGGAATGATAAGAACACACATTATTTTATTATTTTCATCACACGGGATTGTGCATGCTTTGCGACTGCAAGCCTGGCTTCTTTCTCTGTCACTTGTCATAGATTGCTAGGCATTATTGCATTATGTACTGTATGGGTGTATGTGCAGCATAGACTTTTTATCTTATAAGCAAGTAAATGTAAACATATGTGCCTGTACTAGCTCTGAAATCAGCTTGCATCACAGATACATTCCTTTTAAATTTTTATACCTTAAAACAGAAAACATTAGTGTAAATTGGATATAGTTCACAGTTTACTGTTATACTGTATTTGTTATCAATTAATGCACTTGGAGTTAAAGATAAGAAAAGGTTAAAACATAAAAAAAAATTTAACAAACCAACTTTTGAACGTATGTACACAGTGCTTTTCCAACCTATATTTTCTGCATTATGCCATAACTTTATGATTAACCAGCATAACGTTGGCGGAAGCTTTCTAAACACTGAACTAAATCGCTATTTTCGGCTATTCATTTACCTTTATGACACACCGAAGAACAAGTAGTTTTGAACCTTGTTTGACCGGGGAGATTTATACAGTCCGGGTTCTTTTTAATTAATGATGGCGTTATGTTCATCCCCGGGCCCCTGAGAGTTAAAGCGCCAGGGCATCTGATTGGTGAGGTCTGGAGGAGATCGAGACTTCACAATGTACGAAACTTGATAATAAAGTCGTCATCAATCAACAATTAAAAAGTGGGATATAACAAAAATATATATATAAAAAATTAAAATCAATTCAAGATAGACCAAAAGGGTACATTAAAGTCTTCATACAATCAATTGATTAATTTATCCAGTTTTCCACATAAATATTAAGCAGCACAACTGGGTGGATGCAAAGACAGAGTAGCATCGATAATAATCAACTGTTTCTTGAGCAGCGAAATATTAGAGAGGGGGGGTTTCTGAAGATCCTGTGACACGGGGGAAGATTCGATAATGCTGATGCTCATTCAGCTTTGTGCAGTCACAGGAATATATTGCATTTTTAAATAAATTACAGTTCTTCTATAGAGGCGAACAGTAAATCCTCACACCTTAATATGTATTCTTTGAGCAAGTCATGCAGTACCAGGATTTGATCATAAAAAATAAAATAAAATAAAATCTTACCAAACTCTTTTGAACAGTGGCGTATTTCAATGGTAATGGTAATTTGGCTATTTATTAACTTTAATCAAAAGTTGGTTACAACAGATACAAAAATCATGTCTTCACAGTAAAACACATAAAAACCCCTATACAGGCTATATAAAAAAAAAACTTTACTCTTAAAATACTAATTTTTGATGATTATTTATTCTTTTATCAGTTGAATATTTAAAGACATGAGATCAAGCATAAAAAAAAGACATTTTCTTTCTTTGTCTGCATCAGCTAACGGCAGTGGTATTTCATAGCAGAGGTGTGCTATAAAATGTTCAATAAAAATACAGTTAGAATTTCATTATGCCGTAACCATAAGCCAAAAAAAGAGAACAAAGAGCTTAGTTTTTTTTATTCTTCATGGAAAAGATGTTAGATTAGCAGTCGAATGACACCTTACTTTTTTTTTTACAATAGAGGGTCTCAAGCAGGGGTGTCCTGTACACCAGTGTCGACGGCATATTAGTCACATTAGCCGAGGAAGAAAGGTTAGTGGGAACTCACCTGCCGACCTGGGGGGTTGACCTGGAAGCAGTATAGTCCTAGGTTCATTTTATTTTAATGATGGCTTTATGTTCTGAATGTGTGTGCTAGCAGCACAGGGGCCCATTAAGAGTCGTGGCCCAATAGTTAGAGTCGGAGTTGTAACACACGTCGCGGGTTCGAGTCTTCGGACCGCAAGGATTGTAGTGGGGAGGATAACCAGCGCTCTCTCACTTCATGCTACCACGACTGAGGTGAGACCCTTGAGCAAGGCACCGAACGCCCAACTGCTCCCTCGCCGCCGCATGGGTTAAATGCTTGGAAGGGTTAAATGCAGAGCACAAATTCCGAGTATGGGACACCATACTTGGCCATAGTTCACTATTTCCTTTATCATAATTGTGGTACTCACCAAAATCCATTGAAAGCATGCTATTGTGCTCTTAGCCCACATAAAAAAAGCTGACGCAGAAATATGAATTCCAACATTTAATTGAAGCGTGTAAAAACATGCTCTTCGTTAAAAAGGAATAGCCTGACATGCTCGGAACATCTGTAACGGCTCAAGCACAAGCTTTCAACCCAGCATGAAAAATAAAACAAAAAAACAATGTTCAAGGTAAAAGGAAGAAACAGAATAGTTCAAACTAAAAATCACAGAACTGCCATATGCTTAAATGAATAGTTTATAGAATTATTACAAATTCTGTGGTAATTTACTCAATATCATGCCATTTCAAACCTGATTGATTTTCTCTAACAGAATACACTGGAAAATATATGAAATGTCTTCAAAACATATGGTGTTCTACAGAAGAAACCGAGTCAGTTGGGTTTGGAGTGACATGTTTTCATTTTTGAACGAACTATCCCTTTAAATGCATCACTTGCAAACAACGCAACAAAAGACATTTTAAATTAAAAACATAAAGCACCTCATGAATTTTTACCCACGAATACTGATCTACTCTTAGCACAGCTGTTTGGAAAGCATCCATATGTACAAAACAAAAGCCTGCATCATTCCACAAACATTCAACCAGATCGTAACACTGAAACATCAACCGCGCTCATTTTTCAGGTCAGTCACACAATTTTCTTTGGAATAATGCTGTTCAGTCATGACGTCAATTTGTAGGCTAATCCAGAAGACTTAACAATTCACTCTTAGGACTTTCTAATGGGTTGTAAGAGTAGCTGTTTTCAGTTTATGAGTAAATATGGTCTGTGGTTAACTTAACTTGAGGAATCTTTCCTATGTTATATAAGAACAACAATGTTTGTCTGATTCTTCAGCAGCACATAAACTCACATCCTCATGGTAGATATGTAGCAGCTTGTGTTTTTAAAGCACGACACCAGGTGAACTATGTGTCATTTATTTTGTACAATATGAGTGTCTCTTCAAATAATAACACAAATCTTATTTTACTCCAATCCAAAACCGCTTTTCTGAATTCCCACTGGAAATTCCCTGGGGAATTTATGGACATGCTAATTCCCTTCTGGGTTTTAGGACTACAGACTGAATAAACTCTTTGATTAGTTTTGTCATTGTTTCCTTCCATTCATGCAGTCACTTGAATCCTGCCGTTTTATCCTGTTTTCCTGACATATTCAAAAGGCATTAAAGCTGAACCTGATCTCTCAAGTACAACAGGACCTATAATACAGATGCTTCTCGTTCAACCTTTTCTAATGTATCTGCAAAGCTAAGTTAAGATACTAATAATGATACAATGTCAATAATTTAGTCATTTTGTACTACCTCTGGAGCCAGTAGGCATTAAAATGTGGCTACTTTTTAGCATTGAATAACTGTCAACAGATTGCTGAAGTGTTGAATATTAAAATGCATTAGTCTTCAATTATTTAACGGCCCATCGTCAATTTCCACACTGAAAAAATTAACTGTTTATTTGAAATGTATATAAAATAGCATTATGTAATTGCATTACACAGTCTAAACATAATACAAAATACTAAACTTAATGCGAAGCATATTTGACAGTCATACATAAATGAAGAGATTCACTTCTTTTTTTTTTTAATTATGGCATCAATTATTATTTTTGCATCTTTTTGATGTGATTTTAAATAATCACAAATAATTCAAAATGCATTTATTCAGTTTCTTTAGAATCAGCACAAATCTTTTAATTTCAGAAACATTTCAATTTAATCATTTAAAACTAAAATATTGAAATATGGCTAGCTGTGGAACAAACAATATTCAAGTAATTAATACATTTAAATATATAAACCTTGTTATTGTGTAAGCACATTCAGTTTATTAGTACTATTACAAAAATCCTACCTGTTTTTGCATGACAGACAAATATGCCTCACATTAAGTTTATTTATATGTTCATGTGAACTGGGCAATCCAAATGAATGGAAATTTCATATGCAATTCAAATACATAAATGTAACATTTAAGTTTAAATAATTCAAAAATCCAAATGTTTATCATTTTTCTCTCTTTCTGGTTCTTCTGCTCTGACTCTCTTTGATGTTCTGTTAATTTAAAACCACAAAACATTTCGCAAAGAACATGGCAAGGTTATATTGAAAGTCAACAAACCTCTCATTATTATTACCCATCAATTGTGTAATAATACAGTCGCTGCCATGTTAAATCCCATCTTCAGCCATTGCCATTTGTAATAATCATGTTGCTCCTTTCTAATGCCTGGAAAATGCAGCACTGAATTTTTGCACTGGCATAACCAGCAGTTTTTTTTTTTTTTTTTGTGTGCAAATCTCTTGGACCTACTCCTGGTAGCACTGCGGTTCCTCAGGGCCTGGGTGTGGTGGTGGACGAGAAGGGGGCGGGGCTCGTCCGGGCGGAGCCGCCTGAGGGGGCGGAGGCAAGGTGCTGGGTGACGAGGGTGGTAGGAAGCTTGTTGGTGGCGGCGGTGTGGGTGGAGAAGGAGGCAGAGTCACATTGATATTCATACAGGTAGGAGGAAGAGCTCTGGTTGGAGGCGGTGTGTAAGGGGGAGGGGTTATGGATGTTGGGGGCGGGGTTGATGGCACAGGGGCAGGGTGGGGTTGGAGAGTGGCGGAGCAGAGCGGGGTGGGCGCAGGGGTGCCCTGCGACAGGAGGGCATCGACTATGGGGGAGGCTGTAGATGTGGCTCGAGGGGTTGTTGTAAAGCGGGTATCGAGGGGGCGGGCAGGATCTCACATGGGTAAATTTCATACAGCGACCCTAGAAAGTCAAATTTAAAATTAATACATTTTATATAAGAAAACAAAAATAAAGTATTTCAAGAAGTCAATTTCTTTTTTATTGAGAGTAATTGGTAAAACAATGTTTTGGGATTTTTTTTTCAGGACCATGTTTTCTGGGTGTGCCAAATTTCTGAATACCTTAAAAGGTGTTGATGTGTAAATGTGACATCATACACTGTTGTTCAAAAGTTTGAGGTCAATAAGATTTTTTTTTTTCTAAAATGAAATTAATATTTTTATTCAGCAAGGACGCATTAAATTGATCAAGTGAGAGTAAAGACATTTAACATGTTAAAAAGAGATCTATTTCAAACTTTCTACTTTATCACACAATCCTCAACAAAAAAATTCAGTTTCCACAAAAATATGATAATAATAAGTGTTTCTTGAGCAGCAAATCAACATATTAGAATGATTTCTGAAGGCTCACGTGACACAAAAGACTGGAGTAATGATGCTGAAAATTCAGCTTTATTACAGGAATAAATTACATTTTAAAATGTATTCAAAAAGAAAACAGCTATTTTAAATTGGAATAGTATTTCACAAAATTACACAGTAAGAATACACAATAAGATTCTTTAAAAACGTCAACAAATTTGACCACAAACTTTTGAACGTTAGTGCATATTAATAGTTTCTGTTTTTTATGTCAGGAACTTTCATTTCAAGGCATGTGTTTTGGGAAAATTATTAAGTATGTATATTTAGTATGTCAAACTCTGACTTTACAAGATTAAGGAAAATCTGATTTCTTATGACACCTTTAAGAGTTTCTACTTGTTTAAAATAATTTGTATTCCACAGTATGGCTTTGAATTATAACGTAGGCCTTCGTGAGATGAATTGAGTACAGTTTTGTATTATATAGTTCAGTGCAGTTTAATTTAGCTTTAAAGAGTCAACAGAAGCTCTTGTTTGCTTGTGAAGATCCAAAGCAGTCTCATTGCTATAATTTTAAATGCCATCTGATTTCTGTTCAACTTTTTTTTTCTATTTACCACAGCAGATCAGACACCCCAAAACTCCCCTCTGTGCATTCTTCTGAGGGAAAGAGGAGGGTGGTTAATGCTTTAAGCAGACTGCATTCTTTTAGGCAGGAGCATTAGCAGATCGGTCCTATTGGTCTGAAGCCGAGCCAGTGTCCTGAGTACCTTCACTCTGCCTCTGTTTCTGACTGCACTTATTGCTAACAGCTGGCCTCCTTTCATCTTCAATATACCTCACAATGTTTTTCATGTGTTCCTCACAATCTGCCTGCAACGTTTGAACAAGAACAGATTCTGAAATTTTCATTCTAACCTGCTGATTTGTTGCTCAATTAATATGAATTTTTCTTGGTGCTAACTCCAAACGTCTTAGTGTGTCACGACTTCCACAAAAATGTTAAGCAGCAATTGTTTTTAACATTGATAAAGATAAGCAATGTTCTTTGAGCAGCAGATCAAAGCATATTTGAATGATTTCCGAAGGATCATATATGACGCTGAAGACTGGAGTAATGGCTGCTGAAAATTCAGCTTTTCATCACAGGAATAAAATGCTTTTTAAAATATATTCAAATAGAAAATAGTTTTTGTAAATTATGATAATATTTCACAATATTACAGTTTTACTGTATTTTTGGTTATGCAGTCCTGGTGAGCATAAGAGACTTCTCGATCTTTATTATTCCAAACCTCTTACCTGTAGTGTGCATATGCCCCAAATTGACAGCATTGTTAATATAGAGCTCTGTGGTTTTGTGTTATGTATGACACTATTTATTACCTTCTCTCCCGGCTGAGGTCTCATCACAGACACGCGGTCATATCCTCTCCTAAGCCACACCCACAAGGCATCCAGTTTCCCCTGGAAGATCCAAACACAAACACTCAATCAGCGGCTCAAGGAGATCAACACTTCAGAGCACACTGGTGCGAAATTCAAGCTGCCAAACACTTCATCATCATTGTCAGGAGAATCTGTAATTGACTACACAGAGCAGTTCAGAGAGACAGAGCCCTAAGGTACTCATCTTTAGAATTTCATTTTATGCATTTTATGTTAAATGATGAGTTTCCAGTTTCCTGTCTGGATCAAAGAAATATAATAAGCTGGCAGAACAGTGTCAGTTCCTAAAATTGGAATTTAGTGGATCAGACATCTGACTCCAGTTCTTCACTGTGTATTTTTTTCAATTCAATGAATATTAACGTTTCTCATTATTTGGGTGTAAAAATAACTGCTTAAGGCATAGCAGACAGTATATTCATATAGTACCTGTGACTTTTCTCAGGTATTGAGTGCCACATAAAATGAAATCAATTATTAATGTATTCGAAAGTAATAATAAAATATTATTTATCAAGACATTTAAAGCTGTTTATTAACTGTTTTAAATAATTTAGTTTAATGTAACCACAAACAAATTTACTAAAATCAATTTATGAATATTAAATATAGATACATCTCCCGTGACATTTGCATTCATTGGTGGCCAAAGTGTGTCAAAGTTCATTGGTTAATTTCACATACAGTATGAAGTCTCCAGTGGCATTTTTCAAGTGCATAATGGAAAATCAACTGGAAATCAATTAAAATTCTATGCATATGTTTTTTTTATTATTGTTACTTTTAACTACCATTTTAATCATTAATTAAATCAACTACATATTTCCATTTATTTGACATTTTTTAATTAATACGTTGATTTTAAATGGTACTCCGAGCCACATAGTAATAACTAAATGAGGATTTCTGTATATTTTGTAGAAATTTCTTAGAGATGCTGGGATGGATTTCCATTTATTTTACACCTACATTAAACTTAACGGATTTAAACAGTTATATTTTTAGTAAGCAGATGTGTCCAGTATGAAAAACAACATTTAAATATTTCAGTGTAGCTCAACAGAATGTTAACTGTTGAAACCACCAATCACTCGCTGAGGTAAATAACTTTGTCCCTTAGAAGTTATTGGTAACATTTGCCACACACTGGCCTGGATAACATCTCACTTCATTTCTTGAAAAGTTGTTGGCTTAAATGGAGACTTTACTGAGAGTAAACATCTTGCTGAATCTGGGTTGAATACACAGTCCGTGTGCCCCTACCTGAGGCTCCGGTGGGGGAGTACAGCGGGCAGCGAACCGCGTCATACTGGTCTACATTCGGCCGGCTGCAAAGACGGGGGGTGGTCACGGTGGCAAAACCGACACACCCCCCTACGTCTTCATACGCGAGCAAAGTATCTTGTAGTCAGCAGTATGACTCTGCGGAGAGAGAGTCGGCGGCCGCGGGGCGGCGCACCACCCGCAGCGGTGCTTCTCTCCTTGGTCAGCCAGTCGACTAGCGTCCCTGCCAAAAATTATAAAAAGAACTCCCCTTCCAGCGGACAGAGACATGAACGAGAACCATGCAGCAGGTCTACACCTGCTTCGCCGGACGGGATCGCGGGGAGGCCACCCCAAACAACAGCGGACTGGAGGCCACGCCGCTACCTCGGCTGACTGCCGTCCCGGGCGTGCCGGAACTGGAATTGCTACGTCATTCCTGCGCGGCCATCGCGCGTGAGCGGAGCGTGCCCTCCCGAACAGACACCGTGAGCACCCGGGGGCAGTCTTCTATAGCTGCTGTGTAATGTGTTTTTGTGAGGACACACTGGCATATGAACATTTCCTGACTTCCTTTGTATTAATTCAAAACCTTTTACGATGCCATCCCTGACCAAATTATACCAGCATGAATTTTCCTTCTGCTTCAGGCTGGTTAGAGCTGCTTTGCTTCTGGTCGCTGGTTTGCCAGCAATGCCATGCTGTTCAGCAGTAAAGCATGGTGAATTAAGAATTGAAAAATTCACTTTATTAAATTTTATATTAGAAAAATAAAAGAAAAAAGTGTTAATTTGTCATTTTTAGTGAATTAATTTAAGTCTTGTTGGTTAAGCTAGTTAAAAAAGCCTCAAGGGGCCACCATCTAACCAGCATCTAGGAGGTATAACAATACATCAAATGACTAATGATATTATTTCTCAATGCAACACACACACAAAAACTACATATTTCATATATCTATAACGTATATTAGAAAACTTTATTTAGAATGTTATAAAAAGACAAAATTGCCACAAAACGTTCATCAAATATAAGATGTATAAGATCATTTTTAACAACTTTATTTTTTATATTCATTTTTAATATTTTTTGTATTTCTCTCATTTTTTCTGTATTTTTTCAACAACTAGAATGTCATTTTGTTTTGTATATCCTACACTGAAAAAAACTCAAAAAATTGCTTGTAAATTTTTTAAATATAGAAAGACTTAAAAAGTATACTCTTATTATACTCCAATAATCTTTGTGTTATTTACAACTTTGACTATATTAAAACTGACCTAACTATATTACTGCACACGCCAATGAAGCGTTCTGACGCTTATAACTCTTGTGAGACTTGAATTCCACCCACCACCCCCCCCCCACCCCTTATTATTTATTGTTCTATAATATTTAAAAACCTAAAGTGTATTTTTTTGTTGTGAATGTTCCAAATGGGATACAGAATTTGCAATATTCCAATTCAGTTTCAATTAAATGTTCATGTTCAATTTTAGTTGCATTTTTTTGGTTAAAAAATTTAACTAGTTGTGTAAAACAGACACACAAAATCATAATATGAATATATCAATTGCAGGCCCCTGAATCTAATCAAATTGTAATGGTTTTATCTTGAGTTAGCCTATTGGTAAATAAGGATTGCTCGATAAGAGAATCGATGAAAGCACTGGCTGAAGCATAACAAACAATGCCCCCAAAATGCGTTTGAACATTTAAAATTAGGGCTGGGCAAAAAATATCAATATCTCAATTTTAATCGAATCTTCAATCCCAAGAATGAATTAGTCTAGCCTGTTTTCAGTTAATGGATGGAAAACTTTAAGCGTCACTTCCCCATCCAATTATATGGTCAATAAAGCTTGTCTTGGTACTTTTAATATGAAACAAAGTCTCAGATTTCAAATTATTTCCAATGTATTGCAGTATTCAAAACAATAAATGCCGTTTTGGCAGCGCGAGGCGCACGTGAACTGATCATCTCCACATTAATACCAGATTCAGCACAACATAAACATGACTAAACATCCGAAGGTAAGTTAAAACAAAGAGTACAACTTTACAATCCGTTCCCTGTCTCATGTATCGCTATCAGTGTTACAGAGCCAGGCCCGCGCAAGACGTCAATATAACACCTTTTAACAATATCCTGAACATCCCATTTACCCAAAGCCTTTGGTGACCATAACGCGATAGTCATCCAGAAGAATAAACTGTAGAGAGGAGCATTTTGCTAAATATATGCACCATTCGTAACCATTCATTATACCTTTTACTGTTCTTCAATGTTTAATTTGTGTTTTCATAAATCCATCAAGTTTTTATGACAGACACCATTATGCTTATATTTAAAAAAAAAACTAATTGAATTAGAAATATTATGTAATTGTAACTTTACTATTTAAAAAACTTCATTAGGTGTAATTTTAACAAATCAGTCAATTTAACCTTCAATATTATAGTAATGTAGACTAGTACCAACTGACCTCATAATGATGCTATTTTAACATCTTTGTTGAAGATTTCTGGGCATGAAAACTTGAATTTGGCATGTACTGTACATGATATATATCCAAAATAAGCGATATTGAATCGTATCGGGAATCGAATTGAATTGGAAGCTTGTGAATTAGAATCGAATCGTGACATTTGTGTCAAAACCAGCCCTTTTTAAAATATCTAAATGTCATGCATTTGTTGTTTATATGCTTAATGTGGCGAACTAAACATGTGGTTCCTCTTCTAGGCCCCCTGAAGATAAACTGATCTACCTTGATTGGTGAGTACCACTTCTGAGGGGAGATTGGTTTCCGCATGCCGTTGTTTAGGGTCCGTGTGGACGGAAACTCAAACTCTTGCTCTGGCATCTTCACCCGAGCATTCTTTGCCTTCTCCAGTTTGGCTCCTTCATCAGTGGATCCCTTATCTCCCCAGCGCACCTGGACACACACATACACATTCATAGTATCATTGCAGTGGACCGGAGCGAATGGAAGCTGTTCTTTTCTTTCCTAACACCCTTGCCTTACTTCCATCCTTTTAATGCCACCAACTCCTCTCCCACCGTAATATGAGGCGTCCACTGTTGGCCATTTCTTCTTTGGGTAGGCTTCATCCTCTTCATCCTTCAGAGCAAGACAGTCTTAAGTTAACATGAATTATTCATTGAGAAACCTTGTAGAGCGGGTCTTGTTAATCCAGAATTGATTGGATTGCAATTCTATGCCAAGTTCCATTAGTTTTAAATTGTCACTGAAAAACATCTACAATAATATAATGAAATATTTACTATTGCTTACAAAAAAGGAAGATGGAAAAAGATGCTTTGGCTCATGCTAACCAGCCAAACTGACCCTGTTATTATTAGGCATTAGAGAGATGATTTGAAGTGTTTGGAAGAGCTGATTACATATGAATGCATCCTTTGTTTAATTTAATTATGCTCAAGGGTGCTCAAGAACGAAGTCATTATTTATTCTCATGAAAACAATCTAACAATAATTCTTTCCAAGCACGGACAGGAAATAATGTCAGCCTATACCTTCCAGTCATCTATCTGGATTTCATAGCTCGTAAGAAATCAGACAGAATCGGGTTTCCATATGTTCCCTCACAGTCTGACTGCAACAGTTTAAATGAGCTCGGGAGAAAAAAATTTCTTAGACAAACTTTTAGCATGAGCTTGACTTATTGATTTTTATTTTGAATACTACCCTAGATATCTTCTGCAGAAACAGAAACAATATGAAGTCTGATGTTGATTCTTGCTAATGATTCAGCACTGTCTTTAAGGTTTAAAACGAGTGTTTAAATTTTAATGTTCAATTTATCAAAATACTACATTAATAACTAATATTAATAGCTTTAAACTGCATTTTAATTCGGCTTCCATGTGTGAACTGTAATGACTTTATTGACGAAATAAGAAGCATCTTGCAAAAGGATAAAGGAAAAAAAAAGATTTATAAACCTGCAGTTTGAACGTTGCATTTGAAAATTATTTATCAATTTACTGTTACATTTTAAAACATTTTTAAGCATGATTTAAGTTTAGGGTTGGTAAGATTTTATTAAATAGTTTTGAAAAGAAGTCTCTTATGCTCATGAAGGCCTCATTTATTTGATCAAAAATACAGTAAAAACTGTAATATTGTAAAGTATTATTACTAATAATCATTCTAATATACTGATTTGATTCTCAAGAATTGTTTATTATTATTATCAATGCTGAAAACAGTCGTGCTGGTTAATATTTTTGTGGAATATGGAATATTTTTAAACCATCATGACCCATCCCTAGTACTGTACAGCACAGTTGATCTTTCTGAAGTAAAGTTCAGATATAAATTTTAATGCGATGAACCCTGAGGGTAGTTTGTACTTCCACTGCAGACTGTTACCTCAGACACTGCAAGACCTGCTTTAAGCGTATGGAATTTCCTGTTTTGAAGGAGCAATCGGAGACTTGGATTGAGGAAGAGCTACTACATGTCCAAGTTGAAATGTGCTATGGACAATTAAATTGTTCTCAAAAATTCATAAAGTTTGAGAGGCAGTACAAAAATTCCTCAACAGTGGAACTGCTCTTTGTCTTTTCGTTCCAGATGTTTACTTTTATCCAAGTCAAAAAAAGGGTACAAATCGCTACAATTTGTCTACATTACAGGGTGGATTTTCGGATGAAATTCGAGATCTTAAATCACATAATTAAAATCACACTCTCTGTCTTTTGTCATTATCAGTGTTTGGCACCCGTGGCCACATCTGTGAAAACTTTGCTGAGCAAATGTTTGGAACAAATCTCAGTTGGCGTCTGCTCACAAGCAAAACCCTCTGAATAAAACTTGTTGAAGGAAAAAGGTTCCATGATGATAACAAAAACACTGCTGATCCTACCAAGACACCAAGGCGTAGCATTGAAAATCTACATTAAATTTGAATTATTATTTGCTAGAAATCTACCTCTCCACTTCAGTTCCAGCTATTCAAAATGTGATTTGAGAGCTACGGCAGAGGGGAAGATTTTCATAGAATAATGACTATATAGGTCTGTTTCAAAAGGTTATCGTACGGCTACAGATGACTTAGAATGTAGTGTACTAGTCATATGGACTATGTATTATTTTTACTGTGCTTTTTAAATCATATTTAGAGCTTAATAGCTCCAGGTAGTGCTGGGCGGTATACCGGTTCATACCGAATACCGGTGTTTATTTTTGTTATGATATGAATTTTTAAAATACCGCGCAATACCGCAATACATTGTCGCTTAAACAATGTTCGGAACGCGACACTGTTTGAAAGGGGTCCCTTTTCACTGTTGCACTGTGGTGAGGGCACAGCTGTACGTGTTACTAAGCATGAAAGTTCCGAAACTGAAGCTGTAGAACTAATAGAACGTGATGACACCGAAGAACTCATCCACAATATCCACATTGACCGCCACAAATATCCACCGCCCCCTGCCATCAGCTCCCTCATCTCACACACACACACAGCGCCGACTTAGCACTAGATTTAGCAACTTTCAGACCCTTTTAGCGACTTTTTTGGATAAACCTTAGCGGGCATTCTAAGTCAATATACTGCAGTATTTCCTCTCTCATCAGGAAAAAGGTTAACAAACCCGGTCAGGCATGAAAAAAAAATACCGTCATGTACCGTGAACCCGGTATAATTTTGAAAAATACCGTGATATAAATTTTTGGTCATACCGGCCATCACTAGCTCCAGGTACTATCAATTTTACATGTATACAGATATAACAACCTGGACATTTAGCTAACTATCTCCTTTTTGTGTTCCACAGAAGCATGAGAATTACATAGGTTCATAACGACATGAAGGTGAGTAAATGATGACATAATTTTCATTTTTGAGTGCGTTTATTCCTTTAAAGTTACTAAGTTACTTAACGTTCAGGTCCGAAGATGGACATACAATCAGATTTTTTCCAACTTCTGGCTGAGATATGTGATCTTGAAGCAGTTCAGGACTCCGTATACATGGAAGAAAGACCAAACAAATGATCTCTTACCGAACTGTAGTCCATGACTGGTGGTGGCGGCTCATGGACGATCTGTTGAGATAATAATTAAAATATATTGTCTTAACACTGAATGTCTGAAACCTTTATATGTAATGCATTATAGAAGTATTTTACGGCATTAATTATGCCTGGTAATGCACTGTATAATGCATTGTATGATCTCATGAATAACTGTAAGCAGTTATAATATACATCACATTATAATACTTATCTATTATTACACCTCTAGATACTATAATAATGCATTAAAAATATAACAAAACCAGTCTGCACCAAGGAATATGCAAATATTAGAATGCATTTTAATTTCAGTTACAATTATTTGTGAAAAGAAGTACATTATAAATGCCTTTCTTTTTTGACGTTATAGCCCTTCATGTCACAGGTATCGTTTTTGAAAGAATGGAAATCAAATTCTAATACTAATGTTATTTATTCCATCTCACTTCTTAGCAAGACTTTTTCCATGGCTCAGAATTTCATTTTGATTTGCACTTCAGAAAAGACATCACTGGGCACAAAAACTGCTTGAAAACCACTTTTCAGCACTGTAATAACTGGATTTTGGGCTCTAGTTGGGGTAACTTCTGAAAAAGAATGCTGAGATGAGGGGCTCCAGTGCAAGACTTACCACTGTGCAACAGAGGGGCCAAAACCACCAGAGTGTCGCCATAGTGATCAGCAGCAGCAGTATCAGCAGTGCTATGGCCAAGAACGTTCCGTCGGTCTGATGGACAAAGCAGAAACACACATCCAGTGGAGGTTTATGGTCCAAAGGAAATAAACATTGAATAACCTTCCTCATGCCACACTCAAACCCTTCTGGATGGGGGTCCACTTAAAAATTTGCGGTGTAATGTAGTTAAGAGAGAGAATATTAATAGGAGTTTGGTGCAAGCTTTAAAACACTATCTTGATCTTTAGTGTGAGTGACTATGCCTAGGAACCCCTTAAAAAAAAAAAAAAAAAAAAAAGGCATCCTATATGCAGGTTTTAAAAAAAAATGTTTACCTTATGTGAAGTCAAATATAATATCTCATGAAACCTGTAAAATAAATCTTTCAGAGTCATATTTCACCCCAAAATAAAAGGAAAGAAATAAACATCTATATTTAGCTTGAAATTAAAATGAAGCCTATTTTAAGACCTTTAAGATTTGTTGCACTGACATCACTGCTAATTATTTAATACTAGTAATTAATATATATTTTTATACTAATATCCATACTATTAATTTATACTGTTATGCAAACAAGTAATAATAAATCTTTAAATTGTAAACTTTGTAATCATCATTGCCTTCATGCTTCATTAAAAATCACAGTTTATTGAATATTTACTACATATATTAGTTGCTTTCAAACGACACAAATACAAAAGTTTTTGATTTGCATTATATCACCGATGTGTTCTGTGATATTTATTATTTTTATTATAAGACGGCACACATACATGTATATGTTTACATTTTACATGCATATATTATAATCATATAATTATATATTATAAATAAATATATTGATACCTAAATATAACTTTTTCTTAAATATATACATGCATTTGTGTATTTATATATACTTAATAAATCAGATTCTAATACAAATGTTATTTATTCCATCTCACTTCTTGGCAAGACTTTTTCCATGGCTCAGAATTTCATTTTGATTTGCACTTCAGAAAAGACATCACTGGGCACAAAAACTGCTTGAAAACCACTTTTCAGCACTGTAATAACTGGATTTTGGGCTCTAGTTGGGGTGTGTGTATTTAACTATACAGATAAATAGACACAGTACACTATTAATGTAAACAAAAACTTAATTTTGATCCGTTCATCGCGATTAACACCCGTATATATTATATATATTAATTTTTATTTATTTTTGCCCCTGGGCGTGAAATGTGACCTGAATTTACTTTTTAATAATGAAACACTGTCACATTCGCACATTCTGCACCATGTTGTTTGGCATCTGCAGTCGGCTGCCCCATAGCAAAAAATAAATAAACCCCACCAAACTGCTGCGATCTATCAGTTTACTCTTGGAATGGCACCCCACCAGACGAGCGTTCGTTTTTAGAGAGGGCAAGTAGGACAGAATATACTGACTGTGTTCAGAGGGCAGACTGATGATGGAGCTGAACTAGAGGTACTGCCCAGTGTAGTGGTACTGGCAGTGGCTCTGCCCAGTGTAACAGTGGGAGTGGGCTTGGCACTGCTGCCCTGCAGGGTTACTGTACTCACACAGCTGACAGTCGTGATGGTCACAGAACTGGAGATAAAACTCAGGCCGTTGTTCATACTGACATGGAGGGAGGCAGTCCTATGAACGAAAAAGAGACAGACAAAACTGGCTGACTGATTTTATTTCAAATTCTCACAAGAATGATCCACAACACGAATTTTTTGTTCAGTCAGGAAATACTTATCTATTAATCTTTCAGTACAGTTTAACACATTACCATATTAAAAACCCATCTGCAGATTTTCCAGCTGATCCAAAAAAAAAAAAAAAAAAATTGTTCCAGATGTGCTAAATTACATATAAAATACACTACCGTTCATTAGCCTGTGGTTGGTAAGATTTTTTTTTTTAATTTTTGAAGGTTCGACCAAGGTTACATTTATTTGATGCAAAATATAGTACTGGACAATGTCACAGTACAGAAGGAGTCCAAGGATGGAGAGGTAAGGTAAACGTGATCTTCTTTAACAGTGCTAGAGAAGATGGAGCAAACGGGTTTGGCAACAGTCTATGGAAATGGTAGGATCTAGCTCACGGATGACGGGGTCCTTCTCGGATTGGGCTGTAAGAGGATGGACAGGACAGGAAAAAAAAAAATAGCTCCAGTATGGAGTCCGGTTTGTGAGTCTGGTAAGGATTAAGATAGTGAACTCAAGACGCAGAACAAGTTGACTGCAGTGACTGTGCATTTAGCTAGTGTTGCTGATGTTGAGACAGTGCCTGATTAGTACTCCGGGTGATTTGAACGGGTGTGGGAGGTGATTGGGCCTGACGAGGCTGGACTATCCCTGACAGACCCCCCCCCACTGGGCGCTCCCGACGCCCGCTACTGGGACTCCTATGACGGCCTCTGCAGAGGGTGGCGGGACTCATGGACGTCCTAGGAGTAAGGGATCTAACACTATCTCTACTCGACCATGCTCGCTCTCGCCATCCACGAGATACTCTAGCGGCCGCCTCGACGCCGTGAGTCCGAAGAGAATTGCTCTGTAGATGGTCTCCTCTTCCCGCGATTTTCGGGAGGAGGGAGGTACGCCCGGATTCTCCGACCCGATGAGAAAGCAGACAGAGGGTGAACACGGGTTTGAGCAGTGAACATGGAAGGTTGGTGCGATGCGTTTAGTGGAGGATGAAGTTCAAGGCCTGTTATGTGAACGTAGTTGATCTCCTCCGGATGGTGAATGGTCCGATTAGCGGGGACTCAGCTTGCGGCAAGGCAGTCGGAGGTGAATGTCCCGCGTGGATAACCACACCCCATCTCCCGGCTGGTATCGTGGAGCTTGGTGTCTCCGAACTGCCTTTTGCAGGTGGACATGTGCTGAGTCCCAGACCCTCTCGCTCTCTCTGAACCAGTGATCCATCGCTGGAACGTCTGAGGGTTCTCCCGTCCATGGGAATAGGGGAGGTTAGTAACAGTACGCACTGAAACGGGGTGAGGCCGGTGGTTTGCTGTCGAAGAGAGTTTTGTGCGTACTCGGCCCAGGGAAAGTAGAGGCTCCAGCGGTTCTGGTGGCAATAGCTATGGAGGTATCTCCCGATCTCTTGGATCTTGCGCTCAGTCTGGCCGTTGGACTGTGGGTGATATCCGGAGGTGAGGCTTACTGATACGCCAAGGAGATGGAAGGCCTTCCAGACCCAGGAGATGAACTGGGGCCCACGATCGGAGACTATATCCTCCGGGATGCCGAAATTGCGAAAGACTTGATTGAATAACTGCGTTGCGTTCTTCATGGCAGTAGGTAGTTTTCTGAGGGGGAGAAGTTTGCATCCTTTAGAGAATCGGTCGACAACTACGAGTATGCATTTGTAAGATTCGGACTCGGGGAGATCGGTGACGAAGTCGACTCCGATGTGGGACCAGGGCCGGTGAGGTACCACCAGTTTGCCTTGTGGCAGGTGACGGGGAGATTTGGTGATGGCGCAGACTGAGCATCCTTGGACAAAGCGCCTGACTTCTCGCGCCATAGCGGGCCACCAATAGCGAGATACGAGGAGTGAGAGGGTTTGCTGGCTGCCTGGATGTCCAGAGCCCGGAGAAGAGTATAGCGAGTCCAGAAGGGTATTGCGGAGAGTGGATGGAACATAGACCTTCCCTTCTGGACCTCCCAGCGGAGTTGGTTCGGAGTGGGTGGCCTGGGGGATCTCCTTGTCAAACGTCCATTGAATGGGACCAACAATGAGGGTTGAAGGGAGAATGGTCTCCGGGGGTATTACCCGTTCTGTGGCCTGAGGAAGGCGTGATAGAGCGTCTGCTCGGGTGTTTTTGGGTCCGGGACGGTAGGTAACAGTGAACTGGAAACGGGTGAAGAACAGCACCCACTGTGCCTGACGGGGGTTGAGGCGTTTGACCTCCCGAAGATATTTCAGGTTCCGGTGGTCAGTGATGACCTGGAAGGGATGGCGAGCTCCCTCCAGCCAATGTCTCCACTCCTCCAGCGCGAGTTTGATGGCGAGAAGCTCGCGGTTCCCGATGTCATAATTCTGCTCCGCCGGGGAAAGCTTGCGGGAGAAGTATGCACAGGGATGGAGGCTCTCCAGACTGCTGGGAGAGCACCGCTCCCACTCCTACGGTGGACGTGTCTACTTCCACGACAAATGGTTTCTGAGGATCGGCGTGAGGGTAGGAGCGGTGCAGAAGGCTTCCTTCAATTCTTCAAAACTTTGGAGGGCTGTGGGCGTCCAGGACAGAGACTTGGGCTTATTACGGAGCATAGACGTGAGGGCGGCTGTGTGCTGACTGAAGTGGTGGATGAAACGACGGTAGAAATTTGAGAATCCTAGAAAGCGTTGGAGTTCCTTAACGGTTTTGGGTTGTGGCCAGTGGTGAATGGCTTGGACCTTCTGGTTATCCATCTGGATGCCCTGAGGACTGATGACATATCCGAGGAACTTGATGTTGGTACGGTGGAACTCGCACTTCTCCAGCTTGAGATAGAGGTGGTACTTTCTCAGCTGTTGTAGGACCTGCTCCACGTGGTGTCGATGTTCGGCCAGGTTCCGGGAGTAAATAAGAATGTCATCGATGTACACGATCACATAATGATGGAGGAACTCCCAGAACACCTCGTTCATGAATCCCTGGAATACGGAAGGTGAGTTGGATAGGCCATACGGCATAACGCTGTATTCATAGTGTCCGGTGGGCATGATGAAGGTGGTCTTCCACTCGTCACCATGGCGGATACGAATGAGGTTATAGGCGTTCCATTTGAAAGATATGAAGCGCCACGAAGTTCCTCAGGGTGGCCTGGCACCAGTGGATGGGATAATGGATACTTCCCACTGTTTGTGAGTTTAGGGTCCGGTAATCAATACAAGGCCGCAAGCCTCCGTCCTTCTTGCCAACAAAGAAAAAACCGGATGCGCCAGGTGCGTGGAGGGCCGGATGAAGCCTTGCTGGATAGCCTCCTTAATGTACTCCATCGCTCCTTGCTCCGGGATGGACAAAGGGTACACCCTACCCTTAGGGAGTTGAGCTCCAGGCAGAAAATCTATTGCATAGTCCCATGGCCGATGAGGTGGTAGTTTCGTCGCGGCCCGTTTGCTGAACACATCCTGGAAACGCCCGGTATTCCCAGGGAATGCTGTGAGGTTCCATGGGTTCAGGGCTCTCGATGGAGGTCGCACAGACAGGGAGGAAACCAGGTGACAGGGGAAGAACTTGGGACATACAGTGCTGCTGACAGTACTCACTCCAGTGAATAACTTCGGTGGTGCTCCAGTTAATGATGGGTGCGTGTTGGGTTAACCAGGGGCATCCTAGGATGATCTCCGCTGTGGAATTCTCCAGCACCAGAAACGAGATGAGTTCCTCATGAAGGCACCCTATGCGAAGCGTAATGGTGGGGGAGCATAGCTGGATCTTCCCACGACCCAACAGCTTTCCCTGGATGGTGAGGATATTGAGGACATGGGTATGTTTCAGTGGTCGTAGTTGAAGGCGTTGGAGTGTGTTGCGGGATATGAAGTTCCCCGAAGAACCAGAGTCTACAAGGGCTTGCGCTGAAAGGGATCGGTGAGATGAAATTAATGATACAGTCATTCTAGTCAAGGTAGCAATTTGAGGGCTGAGCTGGATAGTACTCACCGAGGGTCGTGAGGGACGGATAGGACACGAGCGAATCAAGTGTCCCTGCTCCCCACAATACAGACACAGTCTGGTTGTTATCCTCCGTGAATGCTCCGCATGGGTGAGATGGTGCGAATCCCCTTCCATGGGTTCGGGTGCTGGAGCCGGTGAGGCGGATGAGCTCGGTGAAGCGAGTGGCTGGACCGGGGTACAGGCCAGGAGATATTGGGAGATTTTGATAGCCTTTTGGATGAAATTCTCTAATCCCACGGTGTTGTCAAATATCACCATTTGAAGGCGAATGTCGGCATTCAGCCCTTGCTGGAAGGTAAGGCCACCTCCTTCCATCCACTCGCGGAAGTTGATGGCATACTCGCTCACGGAGGCCTTGCCTTGACGGATACGGAAGAGCTGGTCATGCACAGAGATCTCAGCCGCGGTGTGACTAAACACCTCCTTGAAGTGTGCAGTAAAAGTAGATAGAGTGTGAATGGCCTGACTGTTACTGTCCCACATGGACTGGGCCCAGTGAAGAGCGCGGCCGGCGAGATGAGAGATCATGAAGGCCACTTTGGCGCGTTCAGTGGGAAAGGCTTGTGACTGCATCTCAAAGTATAGGGAACATTGTAACAAGAAGCCACCACAATCCGCCGCCTCACCGGAGAAGATAGCGGGCCGTGCCATGGGACTGTGGGAGGCAAACACAACGGGTGTACGGAAGGCTTGGATTAAATCCTCCAGTGATGGGGGGTTCGGTGGTTGTGGATCCATGGAGAGTTTGGGGTTAGGTCTGGTCTTCTGTCACAGTACAGAAGGAGACCAAGGACGGAGAGGTAAGGTAAACAGGGATCTTTATTTACAGGTGCTGAGAGAGAGAGAGAGAGATGGAGAGCAAAACGGGTTAGGGCAACAGTCTATGGAATGGTAGGGATCTAGCTCACGTGATGACAGGTTCCTTCTAGGATCGGGCTGAAGAGGATGGCACAGAGACAGGTAGGTTCCATGATGGAGTCCGGGTTAGTGAGTCAGGTAAAGAGTAGCATAGTGAACTCAAGACCAGACAAAGTGTGACTGCAGTGACTGTGCATTTAAGCTAGTGTTGATGAGGTGGTGACAGGTGCGGCTGATAGTGAGGTGAGGTGATTGGGCCTGACGAGGCTGGACTATCCCTGACAACAATACAGTAGAAACAATAATACCGTGAAATTAAAAATTACAATTTAAAATAACTCTTTTCTATTGTAATATAATTTTGTGTAATTTATTCCTTCAGTCTGCAGTGTCACATGATCCTTCAGAAATCATTCTAATAGGCTGATTTGCTGCCTAAGAAAAATGCAAATAAGAACAATTATTATTTGCATACTTTTATATAATGTGTACTGTCCTGTGAAATCTAAAAAAATAATTTAAGTATAACATAAATTTAAAATATGTGCACCAGTACAATAGAATGAAGTATGATGGGTTATGCAGGGACTTCTGGGAACATCCTTTTACTGTTTCCACTGTACAGTAAAAAGTGACTACATGTAATTATATTGCTTAAATTGATCTTTTCTATTCTTTTATTTTTTTGCATTATTTTTACAGGAAAGTTACATAGTCAGTGAAGTTACAAAGTTACATTTAGTTTTAAATTATGAACATTTACAACAATTATGACAATTTACAATGCTTCACAAGCAGTTTAAATTGAAAGTGCATGGGAGAAGAGTTACTTTCATAGAGTTACTTTGGGAGAGCTGGGCGTCATTCTGTCCTATTTTTTAATTTGGTCTTGGCTTGTGTGTTTCTCTTTCCATTCTAGCTTTATTTGCTTCAGTTGAAGAGAAAGTTTCCAGCAACACTTACGTTCCCTCCTCCTTCAGTACAGGCGCTGGGCAGAGCAGGTATGTGTCTTCAACTACCAGAGGCCTCTTCACTGGGGAATAACAACACACAGAAAAAGCAGCAGCTTGGTGAATGTCCTCAGGCTTGATATCAGTGATTCGGTGTTTGTGGATAATTTAACAGCAGCTCAACCTATAGGCCAGTCTGAACCACCCTTACAAAAATAGTTTTACCATGCCATTTAAAAGTTTGGAGTCAGTAATTTTTTTTAAAAAAGATAAATACTTTTCACCAAAGACAAAATAAATTGATCCGTAAAGCCATTTATGATGTTACAAAATATTTATTTTTCAAATAAATGCTGTTCTTTTGAGCTTTCTGTTTATCAGAGTCTTGAATGTATCAATGTCCACAAAAAAATATTAAGCATCACAACTGTTTTCAACATTGATAAGCATACTAATAATAAATGTTTCTTGAGCATCAAATCAACATATTAGAATGATTTCTGAGGGACCATGTGACACTGAAGACTGGAGTAATGATGCTGAAAATTCAGCTTTACCGTCACAGGAATAAATTAAATTTTAAAACAAAAAAGAAAAACAGTTTTTTATTTGTAATAATATTTCACAATAATAATATTTCATAATATTAGACTAGATTAATAGAAAAATCTTACCAACCCCAAACATATGAATGGCAGTGTAGAGTCCACCAAAAATAACACAGCATGCAACATTTATTGTTGTTCGTAATTAACTAATTAATAATAAACCAGATTTTATATTTTGGAGAATAATGCGAGTAGTTCTTTTCAAAGGAATAGGTCACCCAAAAATGAAAATTTGCTTAAAATGTACTCACTCTTAGGTCATCAAAGATGTAGACCTATCTCTTCATTGAACAGATTTTGGAGAAATGTAGCATTACATCACTTGCTCACCAATGGATCATCTGCAGTAATGGTGCCTTCAGAATGAGAGTCCAAACAGCTTATAAAAACATCACAATAATTCACAAGTAATCTATGCTACTCCAGTCCATCAATTAATGTCTTGTGAAATGAAAAGCTGTGTGTTTGTAAGAAACAAATTGATCTTTAAGACTGTTCGAACTTGAAACCATCACTTTTGGTCAATATATTGAGTTCATAATCCATAATAATGTTTCCTCCAGTGAAAAAGTCCATCCCTTTTTGTCCTCTCACATCAAAATCCCCTGACATATTTGTTTAGAACTGTTTTGGATTGTTTTTGCTTGTAAATGGTGCTTGATCCGTGCATATTTCTCTCCTTATTCTTTTTCAGTGAGAATTGCAATATTTAATGGATGAAGTACTCATATTTTAGCCAGAAAACCATGGTCTAAATTTAAAACGGTCATAATGAGGATTTGTTTCTTACAAACAAGCAGTTTTTCTCTTCACAAGACATTAATTGATGGACTGGAGTAGTGTAGATTACTTTGCATTATTTGTGTTTTTTTAATCATCTGTTTGGACCTCATTCTGACGGCACCATTCAACTGCAAAGAGGATCCATTGTATTATCCAAATTTTTTTTGATGAAGAAACAAACTCATTATACAACTTGTAAGGCTTGCGAGTCATGGCTGGGTATCGTCCAAAAAGTTAGATTTTCGATCTTGATACAGATACCGGTCCATACCTTGACTTCGATACATTCCTGAACCGATACTCTTTGTACCAGTTTTATGAAATGCTGTTTCAACACGATTACATTACCATTACCTAAAAAAATAAATAAATAAAAAACTATTTTTTTTTTTAGCTGTGATGTTTTTACAAACTCAAAGACTCATCTCCTGAGCACTGCACAAAGGAACATAAAAAAAGCACAAAGGAACTAAATGTGACCAACACAATAAATCAGACTGTGCCAATAGTTTTTAAAATGTTCAAATAGTTTTCAGTTTCCACATCTTTTAGGCTAGGTTTTAGTTTCCACATCTTTTAGTACCGCGAGAGCTTTAGAGAGCAGACTGCTCCGTAAGCTTTTGAATCGCTCTCGCAGTAGTTTCATGTCAAACACCGATTGACCTGCGCAGTGCCTCATGAAGCAGAACACAACTAGTGTTTTTCCTTGATTAACCCCTTAGGTATCGAAATTTGGTACCGAACGACAAGACATTTTTCAATACTCAATGGTATTTTTCTATACTCCGATGGTTGATACCCTGTCCCTCCTGAGTGTGAGTACATTTTCAGCAGATTTTCTTTTTTTGGGTGAACTATTCCTTTAATGCATAACTCAATGCTATGATTCTAGAGTGTTCTGGGTGATTGCCAGGGTGTTACTATATGGTTCTTAGACTGTTTTGGGTGGTTGCTAGGTGGTTACTTACTGGCTCAAGTCAAGAGAGTCCACCCTCAAGTCTCAATGATATTTTGTTCTGCAGATATGACTCAAGTCCCTCTCGTATTATAAATCTATGGGGTGTTGTTGATCATTTTCTTATAAAATTACACCTCTTCCAAATAAGCTGCATGATTTAAGCTATTATTCATGCTTGTAGCACAGTTCAAGAAAAGTTATGCGCAGAAGTTTGAAAAGCCACTACGTATAAGTAATAGTGATGCTTGCCTTCACAATAACCACTAATAATTATTTTCAGAATTTTTATTCTCTTGTCGTTTTTCCCACATGAAAAATGAGAAACTGGAAAATGTTTGACTCCTAAGTCTATTTATCCTGGCCTAGACCCGTGCGCACACATACTGGTGAGATGGGCTTTCCCCCATGCCATCTGATATTCTTTAAGTAAAACAGCAGCTGTGAGAGAAGGATAGATGCTCAGAGCTCAGAAATTATTAGGACATCAACACCGCAGCAGACCAATTTCTAACCATTTGCTTCCAAGATAAATCCAGCATTCCAAGCGCTGTGCGTTGAGCCATTTTATTTGTTACCTAATATAAGAGTTATGCAAGAGTCGATGGGGAGTATAATTTGGCGCTACACTCTTAAAAATAAAGGTGCTTCACGATGCCATAGAAGAACCTTTTTGTCTAAATGGTTCCATAAAGAACCTTTAACATGTGAAGAAACCTTTCTGTTTCACAAAAGGTTCTTTGTGGCGAAAGAAGGTTCTTTAGATTATAAAAAGGTAAGAAAGAGATTGTTCTTTAAAGTACCTTTGACTGAATGGTTCTTTGTGGCCCAAAAATGGTTCTTCTATGCATCGCTTGAAGAACCTTTTGAAGCACCTTTATTTTTAAGAGTGTATAACCTAAAATAATTGAAATTGTTCGCCTAAATGTGAAAAAGAGCTTTGAAGGTGCTTTTCATTACATTGGATTAACTCTGCACTTGCTTATCAAACTGATACATATACAAACCAACTACAAACCTCTAATATGTTTAACAAAAAGTCCTGGTAATATTTTCCATGGTGTGTTTTTAATGCTGTGTGGATGTGTGTTTGTGCACATGTGGTTTGTGTTGAAGTCAAGTCTTGTGATTTACAAGTGCTGCGGCCAACCTTTTTCGGGCGGCATGCTAGCTCACGTCCCATTGTAGAAAACACGACAGCCGTTCTGACATTTGGATTCAATTGGTTTCCTTACCATTACAAAAGACAAAAACAAAGCTGTCTGCACTGCCACATGAGCGACGACATTGCAACATTTGCTAGTGAGTTTAGCCTGGCCTGGACTCATCAAATAAAAGTTTCTGTGATTTAACAACTATCACTCTTGTTCCTTATCAATTGAGGAGATCACTGTTGGTTGGCAGCTAATGCTAACACAGGTTAAACCTTTAATAACTCAGCAGCTGGCAGTGTAAGGAACAGGAATGGTTCTGTGCTGCTTTCACTTACTCACGGTGAGGGTGTTGTTGATACGGAAGCTGCAAAGGATTCTGTTCACATCGCGGGCGTGAAGGAATCCGTTCCCTCGAACTACCACCTCAAAGGATTCTGGGATACAGGAAAGACATTGTGTTTCATGTTAAATACATGTTGTGTCCTGATTTAAAAAAAAATAAATAAATCAGGGCTCAATGGGTGAAGGATTTTTTTTCTACCTGGCCCAGTTGGTCCAATGGTTTCAAATTTGTATTTGCCGCGCACAACGTGTTCATTGGCCCTGGCACAAAAAATTAAATAAAAGAATAGTTTATGGTTTTTGACCCGTTATCTTGATTCTAATGAATAAGCTTATATGTATCAACATTTTAAATACCAGTTAATTTAACAATTCTCATTCCATTTCAATACCACAGCAAACTACTAGCCTTACAATCATAGAAGTTCAACAGTATTAAAGACAAGTAACAGTCTGTAAATAAGAACAAGAAAAAATCACAAGCAGACCACAAATAATAACATAAACAAAATACAAAGTTAAAAGTGCTTTTGGTTTTTTAGGGGTTTGCAGTCAATCAAATGTAAATTAGCATTGCATAGTTTTCACTGTATAAATTAAATATAGATTAAAGTTATTCAGTCAAGTGCAGTAAGTGATTTTTTAAAAACATTAATATTAAGGACACCGAGAGCAGTTTGTAAATTAGGCACGGTCACTTTAAGAGAAAATGCATGGATCAAATATAATGATAAACATCCAGTTTATTTCCAGTGACAGATCCGGCGACTGTCTCGAACGTCTTTCACGTGCTGGCCATCGTGCAGTCCTTAGAGTTGAGTCCTGAATTTGCAATCCTATATGACCATTCAGACTGAAATGCACTTCCAAAAATCCCATTTTAACATTTTAGGTTTGTATCGGTTTTGGAAAATTCAGATTTCATGTGGTGTTTTGCGGTTGCATATGACAAAAAAAAAAGTTTTTATTGTTGCCTGTCTGAACTAGGTCTTTGCTTCAGGCCTGATGTCTGTTTACCTCCTGCACAAATACTTGAGGGCTCCACAGCGAGGATCTCTATACAGGATCTCTTCAGGATCTGAGGCAAGAAAAGACGAATGCATTTATATTTGAATGTTCTGAGCAAGTCATAGATGTCCTTTTTTTTAAAGGAGCATGTCATTGCTCCTTTCATACATCAATAAAATCATCAATAGAAAGAAATGAGAGTAGCTGTAACTGAGTTAAATTTAATTCCATCCACTCACCGAATCAATGACCCCTTGCAGGGCTTCAAAGCCATCATTAACTGGAAAGACGTGATCTTTGCTGTCAGCTATTGTTGCCAGCTGCGACCGAATTAGAAATCATGAAAAATGCTTCTGTAATTCTTTTGTTCTTACAATGTATTTCAATTACTGAAAGATCAAGATTGTGGTGACCTGCTCACAATGAATAGACAAATCATTCTGACCTGTATGCAGATGCCACCTCACCTGGGTTTCATTAAAGTCTTTCACTCCAACACAGTACACAGAAGCTCCCAGCTGACGTGAGCGACCAGCCTGCCATTTGAACACGTTAAAGAAAGGGATCAGAACAATTTATTGAGTTGCAAATATTCGGTCAATAGAGTCAGCTCATGTGAAATATCAGACTATGCAAATATGATCTAGATAATAAAGGAGCCACAGTCTGAGAGAAAGAAGGCCCAAGGTTCAGTTTATTTTATAAATAGCTGCTGACTTTGCGGGTAAAGTCACAGCTAAAGATTGTTGGTTTGAAGTACATTTTTTCATGCTCAGGGGAGAAAGAATAGGAAAATATGTCAGTTCTGTAAAAATATCCAAGGTCTAAGGTCTCACCTCTCTGGCTGCCAAGTCAAATTCATTCTCGCGCAATTCTCCATCTGTCAGAGCAATGATGACACTCGCTGTGCGGTATCCTAACAGCAAAAAGAGAGAAACTAATAGTTACAGAACCTCTGAAAACTGTACAGAGCATGAATAATTCAACGACTTTCAGGGTTGGCGATTTATTTATTTATTTAAGATTTCGGTCTGTATTCTTGGAGTAGTCTAAGCACTGAATGACTGAGCAGAGCTGCTTTTATTCGTTTTGACCATTTACATCGAATGCAAATCCTCATGTTAATAAACTTTCAAGACTTTAAAACTTTCACGTTCATAACTGACCAACTTCTAAAAAGAAGTTTATAGTTGTCTTTGTAAAGGAATATGTAGCTTTGGAGCCGCTGCTGTGACGCTGTACCAGGGCCGTCCTTAGGGGGGTGCAACTGGTGCGCTTGATGGGGCCCCGTGGACCGAGGGGGACCCCCTCCCTATCTTGCACCGGGCCCCACATCAGCTAAGGACGGCCCTGCACTGTACTAATGTTTCCAGTGTGAATACTCTCGGAAGTCTGTAGCTGCAGTGACGATGTAGTGACGTTGACGCGAAATTCAAGCTTGCGGTGTGAAACAGGCGTAATCGTTCTTTGAGGTTTGTTTAGAGTCTCACGCAGTTAGCTAACCATCATCTGTCCATTAACATGTTTTAAACACCTTTCGTGTGTGATATCCAAAATATATAATATAATTTAATATAATATAATATAATATAATAAAGACAGTAGTCAACTTATGTTTTGTCGATAAATGACTAAAATTGAGGTCACAATGGTGAAATTTCACGGACCACAAAAAGGTCCATTGAGTATTGTCAAGAGTGTAGAAATGTATGAAGCACAGCTTGCACAGAAGTCGCTTTCAAACCATGCCACAATCAGTTTTCAGAACCTAAAATTTGCGTGTGGAATTTGGAAACACCCACGAAGTTCCCTCTTGCGTCGAGTTTTATTGAAATTGCTGTAAGGCTATATTTCGTAAATATGACCACATCTTAATTTAACTTTTGAAGTTGTTGTAGCTCTGTTGAAAAGTGTATATATAGTAGACTATACTTTAAAAATCAATCAATCTAAAGATTTAAAATGTCTGGTCAGTATCATCTGTCACCTCAGAAGCCATCTAAATGTGATAACGTACCGTCACCTGTTCCGTAGTATATCTGCTCGCTTGCCTAAAAAAACACATAAATATTTGTTTCAATGAACAGTGCTTTTGCTCTTATGTACTTTATTGGAAGAAGTGGGGACAAAAAACCTCTTACCCTCTGAAAACCTTTGTGCATGAAGGTATCTCCACCTGGTAAGACTTGCTGAAGTTCCTCTAGCCCAGCACGAATCTGATCCCTGAACATTCAATTTTTGCCTTTTGACATTTTGTACTGCTTTTTGTTTAAATAATTAATAAAAACATAGTTAAGAAGACAGTTAAAAATTAATGTAATTAACTCTTTTATTTTTATTTGGACCAGCTAAGCCAAAACCAAAACAGCGGTCACCAGCATTAAGCTTGGACCAGTATGGGAATGAGTGCTCCCTGCTCTTCTGGATTTGTTTGATAAACACAAGATACCAATAAAACTGACAACAGGTACAAAGAAATTAAAGTAATCGAAAGATTTTCAGTCAGAGTTGTTGGTAGTATGAAATCACAGTATGTGCTCTGAACTCTTGCCTGTCTTCTGTCAGTTTCATCAAGATCCTTCCCTCCGTTGAAAAGACTATGAAGGACATACGGAGCTGGGGGCTGAAGACAGAGCATAATAGGTAAGATTTTTTAAATTTATTTATAGACCATTCATGCTATTCATGCTGCAGTTGCCCCCAAGCTGACATTAATTGGGCCTAATAGGATTTTCATTATAGCTACTTTTGCTATACAAGCTGTCATGTCCTTAGCATTTCAATTGGCTTTGCAGCCTTTTAATTATATTTTATGATATTGTTTGGACAGTGGCAACTCAAAATTGTTTACTGCAGTGAAGTTTTTTTTTTTTACAATTTCATTTAAACCACAACAGAACAACTTCCTAAAACTTTGTTACATACCTGAATTTGTAAATAGATTATAATAATGACAGTAAACTGATTGCACCTGATGAACTTGTGTGCAAGGTGATCAACAAAGTAGTAGATCTCATTCCAGTGGTGCTGTACACTTCCAGACCTGAAAATGAATACGGGTTATGTCAAAGACAATTCAGATTTTACGCATTGAGGAATTCAGTATTAGGATCACACAAAATAACCATGCAGTCATCCACAATTTTTTTTCATACAGTGAAAAAATAAGCGACACTAAAAATGTATACATTTAATTTCATTAGGTAAAATATCAACTAAATGGAAACAAATACTGCAGGAGCTTTTTTTCACACCTAACTTTTCTTCATAATTTGCTTAGTGAGTGTTTTGGTGATTTTATTGGACATACTATATTGGACAAAGTAAAGGTTAGTTCCTCTTTTTTAGTGTTTATTATTTAAAACAAATGTATTTTTTTCTGAAATGTTTTGCTTATTTTGCTTATAAAGTGTTTTATCTTTTTTTTTTTGCCAAATGTCACTTACTTTGATATTTTGACATCTAATTCATTGACATTCATTAAGTGTTGCTTAAGAGTCCAAATACTTTCTTAGACCACTCTAAAAGAAATCAACAACCTTGAAGCATAGAAAGTTATGGAATTAACACATATAATGGATTTTGCACCATTTTTCAGTGCAAGAGGTCATGCCGGTGAATATTAAAGTTATGATTTGGTTAAAAACCTTGTGCCGCATTGACACACTGGAAAAGAGCATCACAAGACATCACAGGTCTATGTGAGATCTCAGAGGAAATAAGGCCTGCATCAGCTGTCTAACACCAGAAGGTGTGACTTTTATGACTGCAGTCTGAGATGTTACATCATCTGCCACAGTAATGCACCGACCCTAGTTTTGAGGGGAAAAAACTCTTCTGGAATTTTTTTTTTTTTTTTAGAATTTTTCATGATGGCTTATATCCACATAAGGATTAAGCTGCTCATATGTTGTGGTGGTGGTTTTTCACTGAAATTACACCCTCCTGACATCCTATTTAAGGATTATCTCAAGATTAATTACACATTTACATGGCAGTATGTCCTTGTCCACGACAGTCTTAAAAAGTAGCTTCTGACACAGAGAATGATATCTGAGCAGCTAGTCACTAACTCTGTTAAGTAGGCTTCTTTAATGGCTCAGCTTGTGTAATAGTTCATCTGGCCGGGCAATTGCGGTGGAGACGAATCAAAAAAGAATGCTAAGCTTACGTAAGCAACATCGAAACCATCCAAAGTCAGTATAAGCTTTTCTCTGTGCACATCCACCCCCACAAACACACCAGTGCTGCTAATTCAGTCTTGATAAATTCAGCAGAGGGGTGAAGCACAATTTTTGTTAGAAGTGGGACATCTATTAATTCTATTGAGTTTTTTTTTAAATTTAAATTTTTTTTTTATGTAGATATGGACAAGACCAGACCACCTTGCAGCATATCAACATTGTGCCTGTACTCTGCACTGTTCCAACAGGAAACTGAAACTTGCATTGTTAGTAAATTCTTCACTATGACCTACAATCATCATTGAAAAGACTTTACCATAGTCTGGGCTGTTGTCCTACACAGCGAAGGCATTGTTTTAATCTGCCACCAAAGAGAAATCTAAAGATTTGCATGCATATTAAATTTGATTAATGTACTCTAAATTCATCAAAGGGTTTGCACTGTTCACATGTCTAGAGTTTATCTTTGTTTTTAAATGAAGAATATTACTGGCATGACTAAACAATGGCATACATTCTCCACTTCTCTCTCCCTCCTCCCAGTCTCTTTCTCATTCCCATTTCATTTGTGTTCAGATACAAACTCTGCTTCAAAACAGCTCTGAGGCTTTGGAACATCTGGCCCTGCTGGTGAAAAGGTTCAGCACATGAGAGATCCAAACACCCTTGAATGCTATACTCAGATACCCTCACCTTCACCTCATGACACCCACATCAAAATTCTAGGCTTTTCTATGGAATAATGACCCTAAAATTATTTCAGACTGTTGCATTTGTTCTTGAACTGAATATATTAAATATACTAAGCAACCAAACCCAGGGCAAACCATCATTTAATAGAGCTAGACAAAGTAAAATAATAATTTAAACCTAAAATATCCCACAACCATAGTGTAATCTGAAAAAACTCTCATAGTGTATTTTTCAACACCCTTAAAAAATGACTTTAGTGTGCAGGTTTTCTTTTTGTCTTTGCCAAGCTCTTTCTGTTTTCTGGAGGTGGGTTGTTATCCTCATAGTTACTATTTTTTATGGTAAATGGTTACATATGTATCCACATAGCAATTAAAAAATGCAAAAGAAGAGCTAGTGCTGCAGCACAGTTCTGTGTTTGAGGATTTTGGCTGCGTAAGTGGAGCTTGTATAATTTAGTATAAGTGTACACTTAAGTATAAGTGACAGATGAGATGACCATGTGTATATGTTTTCATGCTTTCTCACAAAACTGCTTAGGTGATACAGGAGCTGACCCTCTGAGACACCTACTATATGCTGCAGAGAATAGAAATGTTAGGTAAATTATACATTTCAAAGACCTTCAGATTGCAGATGGATTATGCCAGATATATGGGCACATTCAAACCTCATGTTTCACACATGATTGGCAGCAGCAAGAGCATGAGAGACTGTAATGATGCTCCATGCTGCCTGATGTGTCTCTTTGGAGACCTACAGTAATAGCTATGAATGCCTGCTTGACTTTTGGTCATCTAACCAGCAACAGATTCTCAGGTGTCATTTTACAAGACACTCTCAAAGCTTATGGTAATTAAAAAAACAAAACAAAAAACTCACTTGTCCAGCACAAAGTAAAGGTCAAACCCTCCATAGCATGAGGACCCAGCCTCCCAGCGTTCATAGCTTTGTCCAGCACAGTGGCTGAGCCTCAAGATAAGGATCACAAACAAGCCTATAAGCAGCCTTTCACCTCCACGCCAGTCCATGGACATTATTCCAGTCTGGTAATTGCAACCTTCCAAAAGTCAATGGCAATTCCCAGCAAAGCCTCAAACCAAAACATCCAACTTCGGTGGAGATGATTTCCTCTGCAGCCTCTGTAGTCTCTGATCCATCCAGGTTGGAGCAGGTCTGGTCTCAGTGCATGTCTGTGGCAGAGTCCCAGAGCTCCAGTCAGACTGGCCTGAATCACTCCCTCACAAAAGACACACGCTCAAATAGCTCTAATGCAGCTGTGCTGTTGCCACAGATGTGTTTCAGGCTTCTAGAAATGCTGGCCCTCAGCGTGCCCTTGAGGCATATGTTGAACGTGACTTGACTTGAGTTCATTTGAAAACTTCATAAAATAATTTTATTCTGTCTGGTGTTGTCTGGATCTCTGTGAAAATGGGAATTTATCTTGAATAGGAAGGGGGAGTGACATGGATACTTTTTGGAAAAACGTTGAGAACAGTTTTACACTGACTCTCTCTCTCTCTTTTTCTCTCCTCTCTTCTGTCTCTTTTTTGCTCTCTCCTCTTTTCCCAAATGGGCTTTTTGTTGAGGGTATTGTTCTTATCTACTGCCACAGTGTGGTGACTTTTATAAATTCATTGGTGGCAAAGAATTGTTTATTCCTGTAATCATTGTTTGTTTTCTTGCAAGAAGAAAATTTATACAAATTATTTTAATTTAAATAATTATTGTTATGAAAAAATATATAAAAAAATAATGCATAACCTAATAAGAATCCTGACTGAATTATTCTTATGAACCATTTCTTTCAATAATCACAAACATTTTCCTGCATAGCCCATGTATCGGCTTTCCAGTAAGCCGCTGCCGTTGATAATGTGAGTGAGCAAGTTCTAGAACGCGTACAAACAGAGTCCGTGCAAACGGAAATAGATGCTAAACAAATATCTTTCTTTATTTGTGCTCCAATAACAATTGTCTCAAAACAACTTGCTATGAGTGTTCCTTGTTCATTAACATGTGCAATCCAAGTCCATACCTTGAAGACACAGCATAAGATCCTAGTTCATCTTGCACGCTACTCTGCCGTGCGGTCAAAAACTGTGATTCCCAATTACCAACGCACACCTGGCTCTTACACCGGTGTTACAATTATACTGTGTCACAGTGCCACCCAATGGCCAAGTAAAACTTTACAATAAATGGCTCCAACAGCCCATGTTCCCTGAATAGTGAACGAGCCGCTGTGTAGCAATGACGATGGGAGCATTTTAGAATGTCTGAGAATGGGAATGATAAACCACACACGCCAAGCTAAGCACTGCTGCGTCTGGCCTAAAGAGTGGGAACCAAACTAAACTCAGATGACTGGTTCATGTACAGAGGGCCTGGGAACCAGGAGCCACATCCAAATCCAGGTTGTAAAACCTGATAAAAGTGTGCGGGGAGGACCACCCTGCCACAACACAAATATCTTCCAAAGGGACCTCTCTAAAAAGAGCCTGGGAGGATTCAACACTCCCAGTAGAGTGAGCTCTAAAGCCTAGAGGTGAAGGGAGGCCCCGCACCTCGTAAGTTAGAGAGATAGCGTCTCTCACCCAATGAGAAATCCTGTGCTTGGAGGTGGCAAGCTCTCTACGGCCAGCACCAAAACATACTAGCCATTGGGACGATTTGTGCCACTGGCCATAACAGTCCATATAAACCTTCAGGGCCTGAACAGGGTAAAATAGATGAAGCCTCTTCTCCTCCGAGGAAGCAAAGGGAGAAGGACAGAAGGCATGAAGCATGACCACTTGGGAACAGAATGACAAGGACAAGACTTTGGGGTCATAACTTCAAGGATCAGGATCCGGTCAGGAGCTGACTCTAAAGGTTCAAAAGGCAGCTCCGATAATCGCTCCAGGATGATTGACAAGTCCCAGTATGTAACATTTAATAGGACAGGCAGGCCTCAAGCACACAACACCACGTATGAAGAAAGAAACGGCAATGGATGTAACATAAACCCTCAAAGTATGGATCCAGCAGCAAACTTTTCTTGCAGGAATTCCAGCACTGAACCTACTGGACAACTGACTGGATCCACTGCTCAAGCCGTACACCATGACTCAAAGACCTTGCACTTGGAAAAATACAGGAGGAGGAGAAGGAGACTGAGCATTATCGATGATGTCCTAAACACCAGCAGGAAGACCAGAAGCCATTAGCATTACCACTGATTGACCACACCCACAGCCTCCAAAGGTCAGGGCGAGTGTAGTGAAGGGCTACCTGATACTGTTAGGGCTAACTCGGATCACAGTGAACCAGGTGTGTTGGTCAGAACACCACAAAGGGAAGTATCAGTTTGAACAAGTTTATTGTCACAGATGTTCTATGGTCAATATCAGTGGGGAGAGTCAGCCTTACATGCATGTCGGTCAGTGTTTACTAGGGGGTGGTTGCGGTGTTTTATTGAAATGGTTCAACTTAACAAGATGTTAACAAATAAGCTTGAGGACTGCAGTGGCCTGAGGGGGTTTAGGTGTTAGTCAATGAGGCCTCCTTTGCAGCATCCAGAGGAATGAATATCCTTAGATCAGTATGAACTCTGGGACAACTGCAAATGAGCATGCAAGGGTGTGTTTCATAATTAAAGTCCCTGTTTTTACTAGCGCGACAGCACTCTGACGTTCTCTTTATCGCCTTTTGCACAGCTGCTCCCAAATTGCATACAATTTGCTAATGTAAAAGGCTTATCCTTAATCTGGAGTCATTGAAAAGCATTCCTCATCCTCCTCAGCATCCGGTATGACTTTTACAGCTACGGATCATACATGACCATCATTAGTGGCCTAATGGTTAGAGAGCCGGACTTGTAACCCGAAGGTTGCGGGTTTGAGTCTCAGATCCGGCAGGAATTGTCGGTGAGGGGAGTGAATAACCAGCACTCTCTTTCACACACAATACCAGGACTGAGGTGAGACCCTTGAGCAATGCACCGGACCCCCAACTGCTCCCTGGGCGCTGCAGCAATATGGCTGCCCACTGCTCCAGATGTGTGTTCACAGTGTGTGTTCACTATTGTGTGTGTGTGCACTTGGATGGGATAAATGCAGAGCACAAATTCTGAGTATGGGTCACCATACTTGGCCACACTTCACTCACTTCATTTTATCCACACTCAGATGTACTTTAACCACTCTGCCAATTGGCCAGAGCACCCTGGGAAACTGGGGGTCCATCAGCAGGACTACTGAACCTATTGTCCTATCGGCTGGGGTACCATGCCACACTTCTGTCTGCATTGGAGGGCTGGCAGATAGCACCTGATGAATTTTGCCCAGAAGTGATCTGCTAAGAATTGGCAGTGTCGCCATCTCTGCCTGCTTAGTCCCTCGCTCTTAGGGTACACCACTGGAGCAGCAGAGTGGTAAGACATTTATAGATAATGCCCCATCTCTTCTCCGAGCGCTGTCCTAGCTTGACTTGGAAGGGTCTGAAGCAATCGACACCAAGTTAACACAAAAAAAAAAAAACTTTCACCATAAAATCAAATAAGTGAGGTGTTCCGTGTTTCACAATCATCATAAGATATTCAGTGCTGTGGAAAAAAGAAAAGAAAAAAACTAGAGGTAGTTATCTTAATGTGACAGAATGGACAATACTCACCTGTATTTGCAGTACACGCTACAAATGCTACAGGTGTGAAAGCACAATGGGCGCATGCTGCTCCCACTCTACTTACGAACAGCTTTGGAACCACCTTCTTTCATTCATTTCAATGAAACAATGTTGGGCCGGGGGACTAAAGGCCAAAGTATACTTCAGTTTTTACACGCACGCGAGGGTACGTGTACACACATTTTGTCACCAGAATAGTATTTAGAGAATAGTATGTAAAGAAAATAGTACTTTACGCACACCATCCGATTTTTGTAACCGTGCATACTTTGTAAGCATGCACAGGTCGCACATTTGAATTGATTTGGTTTTGCATTAATCAGTTGTTCCACAAGGTGGAAACACTGGCCCTGGCCGAAACTAAAGAGACTAAGCTGACTAAAAAAACTGTTTATTTATTTTAGTGCTGTCAAAATTAGTGAGTAATCGCAAGCGATTAATTTTTTCAGTTTAACATGTTTCAGTTAAGTAGAGAGTAAGTAACTCATTAGTAGAGACTTTATGACCTGAAGTTGGTAAGAAAAGGTAAAGAGTTGTGAGAAAATAGGATCCGCGTCATGTTCAGCAGCAGCAGCTTTTAAAGCAGCTAAAATAACCTAATAACCAGCTGCTGTGATTTCTGTTCATCAAAGAACAAAAGAAAAAGAAGAAATCAATAACTTTTGTAGCTTTAAACATTCATATAAATTTAGAATTTAGTGTTTGAAAACTTTATTCAATTTCTGTATATTTCCTATACTTGCAGAAGGGCACAGGTAGCTAAAATGACATTTATTAATGGGTTTACATGAAGATTGTTTTAAGTTCACTTAAATGAGAAGTTATTTTTTTAAAGTCTAGTTAGTTTTAGTTAGTTTTCTTGATAAACAGAATATAAAATGACTTGCATCATGTTTAGTGTCATGTCATTTCGAATATGCATGTATTTCTAGGATGTCTGATTTGTCTCATGGTTGGTTGGATAAGTTACAAAAATCTCAAAACAAATTGATAAGGTTAGTTTCAGGGTTTAGTCGTTTTACACATGTGGAGGTTTCCCATTTTAAGTGTCTTGATTGGTTAGAAAGCAGACTAGAACATATTAAATAAAAAATGGTACATAAGATTATCAATAACAGAGCTCCTTCACATTTTAATGTATTTTTTCCTAGGGTAAATGAGCAACATTGTTATAAAAATAGGCAAAGTCTTATGGATATTACATTGTCATTTTAAAAATATGTATGGTTGTAGGTCTTTTAGATATTCTGGGGCACTTTTGTGGAATAAGTTACCTCTGGACATTAAAGGTATTTCGAATATGATTAGTTTTAGTTTAAAAGCTAAAAGTTGGTTCTTAAGTAGGTTGTTTTGTTGATGAATTTGTATTACGTACGTGGTTATTTGTGACTGTAAATTTGGAATTTTATTGTAATTTTTGTATTTATTAGTGCACCTGTTACTAGGAGTGATGTTTGTGCTTTACATCAAGGACCACAATGGAAATAAGTTTTAATAATGTTTTAAACTTTATTGTGTTATCCTTGAGAATAGAGTGTATTCACTACTTTTTTGTCAAATAAACATAAAGTCTAATAAATGTTAAAATTGATACAGTTATACTGTAATATTGAATGGCTATAGTCAATGGCTAACTATTAGTGGGGAAAAAAACAATTTCATAGAGACATTAGTATTGGTGTCAGCAGTGGTGGAAAGCCACTACTTTTTTTCAAAACTGAAAGCATAGGCTGCATAAACTCGAAATTGGAGGTTGTCAAATTCTGAGGGAAAAAAACGCTTAGGCTACTATTTTTCTCAGAATTGCGACTTTATATCACGCAAATCTGACTTTATAACTCGCAAATGCGAGTTTATATCTCGTAATTCTGAGGGGAAAAAAAGTCAGAATTGCGAGTTTATATCACGCAAAAAAAAAAAAAGTGATGTGAACAGACTGGTTGTCTAAAATGCGACCACTTATATGCGAGCATTTAAGCACCCAAGTTTGCCTAAAATTTTAATTTGTTGCTTACATTTACAAAATGTGCATACAGTAACAGAAATAAGTCTTTTTAATGAAAGTAAAGGTCCGTGTTTAATAAAAATGTCAATGCAATGAAAATATTTAATGACATTTTTGTTCAGTTTAGTTTTACATAGGCTATTATATCCACATATTTTATAATGTCACACACAATAATCTCAAGATTTGGGTTTTACATGATTCTTTGATTCCTTTGTAGTGGGGGTTTGTGAAGTGTCCTAAAAACAAACATTTTCAAGTGTGTCCTCCAAATCGAGCCACAACCTAACCACTTTATATGTTAAGAAATTAACTCAGCAACTCTGCACCAGACGGCAAACTAGGCTATACAGTACTACTTCCCGGCAAACATAGGCTACTACTCCCCGTCGCTTCCTGATGTTCTTTTGTGATGAGTTGGGAGTGAGAACGTGTTGAATAATAAATGTATCCTTATTAAGAGGAAATCTGTGTTTTTTCAGGACTGGATCGATGGACAAAGGTGTCTGATCCATTGTACACATTATGGATGGGGATGGAAATGTTCTTGGTTATGATGATTTTTGTGAAAAATACAATATTATTTGTACTCCGGAATTATATGTAGGCTATCTTTGTTGAAAGCTGTTCCTGCTGGTTTGGTTCAGTTGATTAAAAGAGCATTGTGTTATTCACCTGTGATACCAAGATTAGGCGATCTAATCATCTCTGGTATTAATTTTACAGAGCAGAGCTGTAATAATAAGGGTTTAAGAACATTAGTAAATACACAGATTTTCCCTTCTAAAGAAGAGACCCCTTGTTTATGATTTTCCTGAAGATAAAGTGGTTCGAATTAGCACAAGATTTCTCTCTTTTCCACTTCCAGTTCAGTTTAAAATTATTAACGATATTTATCCCTGTAATGAGTTCCTCAGACACAGGTGTAATTTGAATTGTAATGGATGCACCTTTTGTGAAGCAGACATAGAGTCATTGGAACATTAGTTTTATTTATGCAAATTCTCTAAAAAATTATGGGATGACCTGTATGCTTGGTTAAGTTTGAAGTATGTAATACCTGACTTTGATTTCAGAACTGCTAAATATTTGTCCTTTTTTTCAGAATTGTGATGTTGAATTTTTGGTTAATAATTTGTTATTTTGGCCAATCATCTAATGCCAGATTCTTTAATACCCCCCTATTACTTTTCCAGAAAGATTTAATGGTCTTCTTCAAATCTTAAAAAAAAGCTCATCATAAAAAAGCCCTTAAACTATGTAAACTTTTGAAGGTATTTTTTGATGTTTAAGCCCCTTTATTGTAGGTCCCCCCCCCCCCCCCTGCATTTATTTGTTATTCTTTCTTACTTTTCCCGTTATGTTTATTTTGTTTATCTATGTATTTTTTGTTATGCTGCTATTTGGACTTCTTTGAATTGTATTAAGATTTTTCTTACTGTTGTTTATTTGGTATTTATGCCGTTTTTCTTTTTCTGTTATTTGGTATAAATAACACCATAACATCAAAAAAGTGGGGTGTTCCGTGTTTCACAATAATCATATGACATTCAGCTCTGTGAAAATACATAAATAAATATAAAACACCATTAGGCTACTAGGAGTTTCTGCCCAAACTGTTATAATATGCATATGTGTGTGGGACAGCATATAGGAGGGGGACACGGTCGCATCACAGCAGAGTTTGCTGCCCATCATAAATCAAAGCACGTTACAGACAGTGGTCGGATGAGAACACCTGAGAAAAAAAACGAAAAAAACCCCACCTTGTCCGATTGGACGATAGGCTACTCGTCTGTGTTTGCAGTAGCGACACAAGCCGCGGTTCAGTGTCAAAGCACAACAAGCGCGTGCTGCTCCCGCTGTGATACGGACAGCTTCTGCGCTGATCTGTGCTTGCACCTGGGCATAAGAGAGCAAAGGCAAAGAAGAACCCAAAGAAGGCATAGAACCCAAAGTGACAGTTGCGCATTGCAGTCGGAGAAGCCATTGCAGCACAGAACACAACAACCTGCTCATCAGATAAGTAGTTCACGTGTCAGAAGCAACAGGTGAGCGATCAGTCTTTTTGATTGATGTAAGTTTTTTGTATAATACTAAATATAATATATATATATATATATATATAGATATATATAATAATATAATACAGTGGTAATCGGGAAAGTATTCAAACCCCCTTAAATTTTTCACTCTTTGTTATATTGTAGCCATTTGCTAAAATCATTAAGTTAATTTTTTTTCCTCATTAATGTACATACAGCACCCCATATTGACAGAAAAACTCAGATTGTTGACTTTTTTGCAGATTTATTAAAAAAGAAAAAACTGAAATATCACATGGTCCTAAGTATTCAGATTCTTTGCTCAGTATTTAGTAGAAGCACATTTTGATCTAATACAGCCATGAGTTTTTTTTTGGGAAAGATGCAACAAGTTTTTTATACCTGGATTTGGGGATCCTCTGCCATACCTCCTTGCAGATCCTCTCCAGTTCTGTCAGGTTTGATGGTAAATGTTGGTGGACAGCCATTTTTTAGGTCTCTCCAGAGATGCTCAATTGGTTTAAGTCAGGGCTCTGGCTGGGCCATTCAAGAACAGTCACAGAGTTTTTGTGAAGCCACTCCTTCGTTATTTTAGTTGTGTGCTTATGGTCATTGTCTTGTTGGAAAGTAAACCTTCGGCCCAGTCTGAGGTCTGAGCACTCTGGAGAAGGTTTTCGTCCAGGATATCCCTGTGCTTGGTCGCATTCATCTTTCCCTCGATTGCAGGGATCGTCCTGTCCCTGCAGCTGAAAAACACCCCCACAGCATGATTCTGCCACCACCATGCTTCACTGTTGGGACTGTATTTGACAGGTGATGAGCAGTGCCTGTTTTTTTCCACACATACCGCTTAGAATTAAGCCCAAAAAGTTCTCATCTTGTCTCATCAGACCAGAAATCTTATTTCTCACCATCTTGGAGTCCTTCAGGGGTTTTTTATGTGTCTTGCACTGAGGAGAGGCTTACGTCGGGCCACTCTGCCATAAAGCCACAACTGGTGGAGGGCTGCAGTGATGGTTGACTTTCTCCAACTTTCTCCCATCTCCCGACTGCAACTCTGGAGCTCAGCCACAGTGATCTTTAAGTTCTTCTTTACCTCTCTCACCAAGGCTCTTCTCCCCCGATAGCTCAGTTTTTGCCGGACGGCCAGCTCTAGGAAGGGTCTGGTCGTCCCAAACGTCTTCCATTTAAGGATTATGTAGGCCACTGTGCTCTTAGGAACCTTAAGTGAAGCAGAAATTTTTTTGTAACCTTGGCCGGATCTGTGCCTTGCCACAATTCTGTCTCTGAGCTCGTCAGGCAGTTCCTTTGACCTCATGATTCTCATTTGTTCTGACATGCACTGTGAGTTGTAAGGTCTTATATAGACAGGTGTGCGGCTTTCCTAATCAAGTTTAATCAGTATAATCAAACACAGCTGGACTCAAATGATGTGTAGAACCATCTCAAGGATGATCAGAAGAAATGGACAGCACTGAGTTAAATATATGAGTGTCACAGCAAAGGGTCTGAATACTTATGACCATGTGATATTTCAGTTTTTTTTTTTTTATAAATCTGCAAAAATGTCAACAATTTCTGTGTTTTTCTGTCAATATGGGGTTTTGTGTGTACATTAATGAGGAAAAAAAATAACTTAAATGATTTAGCAAATGGCTTGCAATATAACAAAGAGTGAAAAATTTATGGGGGTCTGAATACTTTCCGTACCCACTGTATTATATATATATTAAAACAATATAATGTCCGTAAGCCTCTTCTGTGGTGTTTGTTTTTATTGTATTCTCATAAAAAATAAGAAAAATACATTCATATTCTTTAGATGATGAGCTGATTAAGTTTAGTGTTTGTACTTCGAATAATTCTCAACATGCACAACAGTGAAAAATATTGTTTCATGATTTTGTTATGCAGTTATTAAATCCTGTAAACCACTGAAAAGCATTGCATTAATTAATATAAACCTGCTATTTTCATTATTTTACAACTCAAGTTTACACTACGCAAGCTCATAAATAAATCAAAGTCTTATTACTGCTAGAATTACTTCACTAATGAATAATTGAACACAACAAGCTTATTTTTAGAACAAGAAAGTCCTTTTTGGTGTCGTTGAGATATTTTCAGCAAACAGATATCTTATTATCAATGAATTTTTGGGCTTTCCTTTCAATATTTCTGTGCAGCTTGTGTTTCATGTTCAAACCAATGTGAATATTTTACCAGAATGGATTGTCATTTCTCTTTTCAAGATCCAGAATGAACAAAATGACCCTGAATCACAATGCTGTCAACTTCAGTTTGGCCAACTGCACGCTCTTGCCGTATTACATCCACTCGGCAGGGATGGCAGTCAGCTACATCCTCTCCTACCTGCTAGTGCTGCTGCTTTGTGTGGTGGGGAACGGACTTGTCTGCCTGGTGGTCATCAGGAACCGCAACATGCGTTCGGTCACTAATCTCTTCATCCTGAACCTGGCCATTAGTGATCTGCTGGTGGGCATCTTCTGTGTGCCCACCACACTGATTGACAGCCTTATCTCAGGTCAGTGGGCCATCATCTTCATCATCATTACCATAATTATCAATATCATCTTCTTGGACCCACATTTCCAGGGTTCTCAGAAGCGGAATTCGTCAGTTGGGTAAACTTCTATAATGGTGAACGGAAACTATAACTAATATATATTTTTTGTGTTCCCATTTGATCCAATGGCAACAGATAAAAAACGCTTTATTGATTCTATGACTTTTCAAAAGAGGGAAAAAAAATCAAATATGAAAAATATTTGATGAAACCGCTCCATTACATTCAGATTTCTTTCCTTGGTTTCTCCACAGGTTGGCCTTTTAGTCAGATCACCTGCACTATGAGCAACCTGATCCAGGGCATGTCAGTGTCTGCTTCTGTCTTCACCCTGGTTGCCATAGCAGTGGACAGGTAATGATTGGTTATTATAATAATTGAATATTTCCATATATTTAAACATTTGATCACATCAAAGCAGTCAGAGCTGTGAATTTACTTTTCAAGCTCAAAGCTCAAGGGCCCCATGTACTGTCACTCATTTTGACAGCTACATGTGTTTTGAATATTAAATTTTTCTTTAGCGTGAACACTGAAAAAGTATCAGTTTGACAATAGACATACGAGGCTGAGTGCCTGCATTTTAAATCTATCACTTGATGTAAACATATAATGAAAAGCAAATAATGATTTTTATGTTCATTGAATTTAGAGACAAGGTTAGAAACAACAACAACAAAACAGTAAGAGCATCATACACCTGTTTTTCTGAGGCAGCACACTAGATGCCTCAGACAAGAAAATTAAACGTACACATTCCTTGCAAATGTGTAAGACACAAGAATCTAGAGCAGTGGTTTTCAACCTTTTTGACTTCATTGCCCTTCCATTGTCCACAAAAATATTCAGATTTATATATCTTTTCCATTTGTTCATGAATTACTGAATAAAGGTGAAGAATAACAATAATTTACACCCGGGGGAGTACATAAGTTTTCCAGGTCTAGAGATCACACATTTAAAATTAGGCCAAGACTGTGGAAACCCTGGTTCTTCAAAGAAAGAAAATTACAATGTATGAGGGGGTTGGTTAAAGTAAGAAATAACCCGTTAGCTGATTTTAATGCTTTTATCTTCATTTAAATCATTTTAAGTCATTTTGAGGCCAGACACGGATTCAAATTCAATCTAATATTTTTTTTATAACAAATAAACCAAACAAAATACTATTGAACTTGACAGGCAGTGAGCACATAATTACACTGCATGGAAAAAGATGTTCAGTATGGAAAAAATTCATGCAATTTTTTGAACAACATGAGGGTTGGTAGTTTGTTTTCAGTTAAATATTTTTTAAAAAGTTTATTTTTTAGATCTAATGTAAAGCTGTTCTTCAGTCAAATTTAAACAGCATTTTAAATCAGTGTTATTTTAGTATTATTTATATACCATTATTGTTTTTATTAATAGTTTAAATTAGCTTTTTTGTATGTTTTCATTTGAATTTTTAGCAATTTAGTTATGTGCATATTTTTTTTAAATATGACTATTTAGGTTTCATTTGTTTTTATTTTTATTTTTTTGTGTGTGTGTCAGGGAACACAAACTCAGTTCGGTGGAACAACAGTGAATGATTTATTGATGATATCTGTGCACAAGGTAAGTAATAGCAATGACAACAAAGCAAGGGAGAGCAGTAATGTCCTTTAAGGATGTAAGTACACTGGCCAGGACACTCCTAGAAAAGAGATTTTCTTTTTCCTGGTTAAATAACGTTAATAATACTAATAAAAGTAGCGCACACACCAATGGTCTTGAGTCACTGTGGTAATCAATGGTGGTAATATTATCTTACAGGTAGGTGACGAACACAATGGGGACTGGAGAAGGAGACCGGAGCTTCAGAGACAAGGAGAACAGAACACAGGGTGGTGTATCCGGGAGGTAAGTCCGGTAGCGTATATCCCTATCGTAGAACCATGGCGCGTCGTGACTGAGTGAACAGGGCAAACTTAAATAGTGCTGGAGAGGAGTGCGGTCATTGATGACAGTGGCGGTGATTAGAACTCAGGGGAATGTATTCGTTGTGAGGGAGTGCTGGTTCAAGTTTTATTTTAAGTTCATGTTTATTTATTTCTTGAAATTTAAGTGCTTCAATTGAAATGTATTTCAGTTAGTTGCCAAGACAGCATTATAATTTTCGTTTAATGTATTTTTGTGTGTATTTGTATTTATTTCAGCTTATTTTTAAATTAGCAAAATGTTTTTAATGATTTTATTCTTATTTAACAATAATAACCCTGGTTTGAATTAAGTATTTAAATATTAAGTTTGTCTCTTGACAGGTTTATGGGGATTGTTTACCCTTTCCATCACCGCCTGAGGCCTGCCACTGCATTCTTCGTCATCATCTTCATTTGGCTTCTTGCTTTTGCCATCATCTTTCCTTCTGCTGCAACCCTGACAGTCATTCATCTGGATGACATGTGCATGGTCCAGGACAACCAGATGTATCCACTATTCGTGTGTTTTGAGGACTGGGCCAGAGCAGACATGCGGCGAGTCTATACCTTGGTCATCTTCGTCCAGGTGTACCTGGCCCCACTCGGACTCATATGCATCATGTACGGCTGCATCACTGCCAAACTCTCCAACAACCTACGTGAGAATCGAGTCCGATCCAGGAGGAGAATGAAAGTCATCAAGATGCTCATCATGGTTGCCATTCTCTTCATGGTCTCCTGGCTTCCGCTTTGGACTTTGATGCTCCTCACGGACTATCAGGATCTTGACCGCCAGCAGATTGACTTCTTGAGCAGCTATCTTTTTCCCGTAGCTCATTGGCTGGCCTTCTTCAACAGTGGTGTTAATCCGATCATCTATGGCTTCTTCAACGAGAACTTTCGGAGGGGCTTCCAGGCCACTGTGGCATGTGGCTCCTGCAGATCTTTTGTGTCGGAAATGCGTCACACACATTTTGCTCTCCTGCCCCCTAACAGAGTATCTGACGGGAACCATGATGTGACCAGCATGAGGAAAGAACGTTGCTTCGCTGTAATGCCTCAAGGGAGGGGTCATGGTATTCAGGGAATTCTCCTTGAGGACACGAATGGAATTACAGCTTCCCACAGAGTTCTTGGAGCCTGGATGGAGTGAATGATGCAATCAAGGAGTTTATATACCAGGAGAAAGCTATAGCATTCCCAATTAGTTTGAAATGATGTCACACCAGTTCATTTTTCGATTTCGCTTAAAGTCTTTCAGGGCCTTTAACCAAATTCAGCGTATCCAAGAGAAGACGGTCTCATTTAGTGGTTTAGTTGAGATTTTACCACCGGATACTGGTTTTCCTTATTGAAAATTAGCTTGAAGGGTCCATGCTGGTGCAAAAAAACAACAACTATGTTTTGACAGACACAGAGAACAGGATGTATCACACACAAAAAAATCTGTGCTCATGTATTAAATTGTACCTATTAAAAAGAATGTTGTAAATACAATACTTGGTTTGAGGAACATCAGGCCACAGGTGCCTATTTGTAGCAAATATTTACTGTAATATTTACCTTACTGTAAATAAAAAATATATTTATTTTCTAAAGATTTATTTATTTATGATTTTACATATGTGAATCTTAATTCACTCTCAATAACTTACTGTTGTGTGCTTCTATTTTGTCAGTAAAGATCTACACAGACGGAAACATTTCTGCAGTGTTTCCGATCCACTATGTTTTCTGGCTAGTAAATGTATAAAGTGTGTAGACACCAATGGAAAAAGAAGGGTAGCAAACTTTCGTGTACATGATTATGTGTGGATATGTGGGAGGTATATCGTGCCCATTACTTTAGATAGAAGTGACATGTGTTGAAGGCAAATGCACAGAAAAAATAATGTTTTTGCATGTGTTATAATTTTATGTTGTGATGCCATGCTGTTATTCTTATATGAAAATAATTATTATCAGTGTCAGTTCTGTTCTTGCCTTTTATTATTCACTTCAGAAAGTGTTATTTATGGTACCCTAGAGAGCTCAAGGGCTGCAAATGATAAAACACATGCAAATAGAAAAAAAACAACAAATTAAGAAAACATCTTCATCAGTTTGACAACACATGTGCTGCAAATGCTCGCAACACAACCAAATACAGCCGGGGTGTCAAACTCAATTCCTGGAGGGCCGGAGTTTAGAGTTGAGTTTTTTTGTATTTGGTCGAGTTGTGCATATTTGCAGCATGGTTCTGTATTTGGTTGTGTTGTGAGTATTTGCAGTTGTCAAACTGATGATATTCTCTTAATTTGCTGGTGCTTTTTCTATTTGCATATGTTTTCTTAAGTTGCAGTGCGTTGAGCTCTCTCGGCTACCGTAGTTATTACCTCTTAAAGCACCAGATGTTATTTTGCTGGTGTTTTCATGAATAATGCACACCTTTATACAAGTTCTAGGAATTATAGCTCAAGAAAAACGTTACCTGAAAATAAAGTGATTTAATGTGTGAAATGGGACCTGTGAGTTTTTTTTATTGTAAATATATCAATTACAAAAATATCATCTTCATTGCTTCTGTTTTTGAATAAATTCACACATGCTCTGTTAATTGTAATAGTTTGTACCATGTTAGGATCCATTTTCACTCTTGGAAATGTCATTTAGACGGGATTTCATGTCATCTTGTAGGGTTGTTCCAGAGAGAAGTGCTTAAAAATAACCTCTTCACAGGGCCTTTCAAAATGAACTGATTGACACAGGTCTGAAGATTCTTTGTGTTAGAATCAGAAATCTCTCAGAAATAAAACGCACAAAAGCTGTCACTGCGTCATAACCCTTTGAAAGGTACGTCTTTGCATCTTATTTATCCCTAAAGGATGCATATTAGTACCGTAAAGGTACATATTAATACATTGTGAATGGGCACCATCCCAGTGACAGCTTTTGTACCTTTTTGTTTTGTTTTGAGAGTGTACGTCTGTGCCAGGTTTACCAAGTGTAATGTAATTTAATGCAAACATGCTGCAAACAAAATGTTGTGACAAGCCTTGATCTGTGAAATTTTACAAAAATTGTTTTTATTGTTATTATCTTTTAAAAACATTTTAAACCCATAAATTGTTTTTGTACCTGGGTATTGCTGTTGTTATACTGTAAGTCAATTTGTGCTGTTATTTTAATAAAGATTCTTTGGTTTGCATTCTGAAAGTGGATTTAGCACAGCAAATTAATATATAAAGATTTATAATTAGGCTTGGAAAGATGTTGTAGTGCACTCTAAATAACTGTTCTTTTTGAGCCCTACGCCCTGCCACCCTCTGAGACTGAAGCTTCGATAGAATTTGGAATGGAACGCACCCTCACTTAGCCTAATAGGTCACCAAGGATCTTAACGCCCAGAAATTAATTTTCTTTAACAAGTCATAACATCTGTAAGGAAATTTTGTCAGGAAACTTTCCAAAACAGTGCCTGAATCGTATTTTATATAAAAAGCCCACTATTGCCCCCCAGGTGGTCGTAATAGAGACAGGTTATTCCTCAGGAGGACACATTTTATATCTGTCAGCTAGCAGGGATATTTTATGATTGGTATTCCAAAGCAATATAAGTTATTGCTACTATATGTGCAATCACATTAATATAATTTGTTCAAATTGCGCCGGATTTTTTATTTTAGACACGAGCGTTTTTCTGCTGCTGCTCTGGAGTGAAACGCACGTGTGTGCGCTTTCGCATTCTTCTCCCACACAGATGGGCTCAGGACGCGTTGAGTCCACTGACCTCCGATCTGTGATGTTTGGAAGCTTGATGCTGGCCCGAGTCCCGGATATGTGAGTGAATCACTGGACTAGAATAAAGACACTGAAGAGAGCAAAGCCTCGCTTCTCTAAACCCGCCTGCCCTTCCCGGGAGCTCCCATTTCCCCAAGTCCTTCCAAACTCCCACCGCAACCCGCAGCTCTCCGCCGGCTTCAGGTCCACATCTACATCCGCACTCATTCCCGTCATGAATTCCCTGTGGACATATTTGCTTATGTTCAATCTTCGGCTTTTGTTACCGATCGCATTGAAAGTGGATTCAAACTATCACACAGGTCCAGGAGAAAGTGATGAAGTTGACTACAAGGACCCGTGCAAAGCTGGTAATATATACCACACACAGTGTTTCTAAACTTTATAATCAAGAGTTTCTTTTTGTTGTTGATGTTATTTTGTTTTGTTTAATATTGCATTGTGTTATTTATTTAGCTTTGCTTTGGTTAATTTGTGATGTTTTGCTGAATGTTTTCTTTTGATTAAAGTCGTTTTGCTTTGGTTAAAGTTGTTATATTTGTTTTATGTTTAGTTTTGGTTAACATTTTGTTTTATGTTTTGTTACGTTTTGTTATGTTTTGTTAGCCTTACACTGTTTTGTGTTATTTCGTTGTGTATTGTTGTGCTGTGTTGTTTGTGTGGCTTTGTTGACAGCATGAGATCTAGGACAAGTGAATGGGATCCTGGTGATTCGGCACCTCCCCCTATCCCAACTCAGAAATCTGCATCCTCAGGCAGAGCGTGTAGAACTAACCTAATTTATAGCACTAAATGTACTTTACAAGCTTGAGTTACCTAACCAAGTTTTGATGGTCTGTAGAAGTTTCAACTATGTCTCACAAAAAGCAGAGGGCAAATCTTTGTTACAGCAGTGGACAGCTGGCAACTGAATAGACAGCCAATTAAATGCTGGACTAAATTTAATATTTCACATGTCCCTGTGTTCAAACAGCACTTTGCAAATTGAAACAAAAAGTTTTAATGCTTTCACAAGAAAAATAATCATAAACACTAATTTTGTTATATATGTATTATTATATATGCTATTATTTTCTTTATTTCTTGAGTGGAAAATGTATGATTACATTTTAACTTTGCTAATTAATTCAGCACATTTTCCACCTGCTTAGAGGCAACGTTACTGAGCCAGTGACAAAGCATATGTGATTTTCACCTGCTGACAAACTCATTAACTTGTAATATTAAATAGATTTTGAGTGCTCACCAAGAAATATTTATAATGCACCCAATTTAATTGTTCAAAGCACAGAAGTACAATTTAAAAAATAATAATAAAAATCAGTTGGAAGGGATTTGAGTGTACATTCAGCGTTTCGGATGATTGTTCATTACCCTCACAGCATGAAGTGGACTTTAGGTCACTGAAACCTGTCAGGAATTTGGTTTGGCCCAACCAGTATTAAACTGTGACAGTTAATTTGATGCTAACAAAGAGAAGTATTGACACAAAAGAGAACAGCAGATTTTTAATCTGAAGGCCTTTGTTTGCATCCTTTTTTCAAAAGCTTTCAGAAAGGAAATTGTTTGGATTGAGAATGAGGTGATTGTGAAAGGTTAAATGTCTTTAAAGCTTTACAGTGTGGGCTCAATAGTATGAACCCTCCCTAGATTACACTACACACTGAATTAGTAGCATAATAAATCTGTTGTTGAAAATGAATATTTATTTAACCTTTTCTGTTGATTTAAATATCTGATTTCTGATTAATTATGATTAACCACTCATTATTGGATGAATTATGTGCTATGGGATTTTCAAGTACAGTAAATAGATGGTTAGCCTCTTATTTAACAGGGAGAGTACAGAAAGTAAAATTGTGAATGGTGGAGTTCCACAGGGTATTGTACAAGGCCTTCTTTTTATTATATACAAATGATATTCATGCTGTATGTGAGTGTAAAATGTTATTATATGCTAATGATTCTGCTCTATTAGTTTCAGATAAGGAGACTAGTAAAATTCAGGAGAAGTTAGGTCTGAAAATAAGCTTTTAATAGATCTTGGCAAAACAAAATATATTCTTTTTGGATAAAATCAATTATCTCAGTTGTGTTCAGGATAATAATTTAAGTGGAGTAATTATGGCATGGAAAGTTTAGGCAAAGATAATGCTAGGATTACATTTCTAGGATTACATTTCTAGTACTTGTTACAGGCCTAGTACAATGACATTTTGAGTATGCATGAAGTTCTTAGATGACCGATTTATCTAGTGTGTGGATGGCAAAGGTACAAAAATCACAAAATAAATGGATGAAAATAGTCTTAAGGCTTCATTGTGGATAATAGCCATTTTTGGCAGCTCGGATGGTTACCAACTGAAAGAAGAGTAGCATTCCTGAAATTAAAAATGGTACATAAAATAATTAATAATAGAGCCTCAGTATATTTTACTTCATATTTTTCACTGGTCAATTTAAGACGTGGATTTTATGCTAGAAAGTGTAATGGATCTTAATCTATGTAGGTGTAGGACTTTGTATGTTCAGAGGTCATTTGCATATACAGGTGTACAGGAGTGGAATAAGTTGCCATTGGACATTAAGGTTTTAACGAATACTGTCGGTTTTAGTACAAGAGTGAAGAGACTGTTTTTAGATAATCTTAATAGAACTGATTTGCAGTTTGGTTGTGTGTGTATAATTGTAAAGTATTTTATTTTGTATGAATTGGTTGTATGGGTACTAGTGTGGAGATATATGCCAACAAAATCATAGTCATGAGAATTATTTTCTAAAATCAAGGACCACAATGGAAATAAGTTAATGCAACTTTATTGTGTCATCCTTGACAAATGTGTTGCTACTTTTTATGTAAAATAAACTCAACCTCACTTGTGATTGTAAAATGATTTCTCATTAGTCATATTGATCTTCTTTTATACGGGGAACATATTGTGGGGAGGCTCTACCTGAGATGTTCTGTCAATGTATTGACTGTCATCTCAATACGGGTGACGTTTTGATGGCTTTTATTGGCTCTGCGCTTTCAGTTTTGAGCAGAACAGCAGTGACGATGCTAATAGTGACACATGGCCATTAATCTGTCAAGCTGTTTAGACTGCAGGTTAAATTTAACCCTTAATTGGGAACTGCATCACCTTAAAATTGGTATGCTGTGAGTTGTTTCTTTATTCTTTTGACATACAGAGAACAGTGTGACTGTAGGGCGTGAACGTCTTTATGTTCATAGATTTGTCAGCTTTGGTTGAATACCTCAAAGGAGGCATCAACATGCTTATTTATGGGGTATTGTGTTGTTAGGTTTGTTTAGCAAATGTTTCAAGCTTAAGATGTCCTGCCAGGCTAAAATAATAAGTGTTCCCTGCTACCGCAGGGTAAATAAAACAATGAATTCTGCTGCTAGATCACAAATCCCAGACATGTGAATGTTCACAGCCAAGCAGAGTTATGTCTTTACAGAATGTAAAGGATGAAAATAATCAGAAGACCCCATGATATCAAAAAAGGATTTATTGCTTTTAGTTCTTATTAGCTCTCTGAAAAGTTGACAAAATTAACATTAAAAAAAATGTATTGTACAAAATGATTCTTGTTTGTATAATAAAATATTCTTGAGAAAAAAAAAAATTATTAGCCCTTCAATATACCCAATGTTCTCCTCCTGTCAAAAAATGTGAAAGTCTTAATTTCTCCTTTCGCTTTTGGAAAATTAATATACAAATACATTGGTTTGAAGACTTAAATATTAAAGCTCTAGCGAATCTAAAGGATTATAGACCAAACAAACAAGACAATTAACACAGAAGTTGTAGGTTTTATCGCAAAGGGGATATGAAAGAGTTACTACAATCACAAACTTGAGAAAAGCACATAACTTTTGGTCAACGGACCATCCATGCAATTGCTGCGTTGTAAATCCCAGGAAAATGGAAGGTGTTTGCTGAAAGAGAGCTAATAAGTTCTTAGAAAAGGTAAGACATAGAATAATTAGAGTGCATTTACAGTTGTAAAGTGCCTTTCAAACACCTGTGCCATATAATGAATGGCTTCTTCCTGAATTGGATAGTGTTCATTAGAATAGCCCTAGAGCAAAGTCACTGTAGTCTTTTTTCGGATGTTGTTGCTGGCATGTGGTTCCTTTTCAGCATCTCATCACATCCTGATTGGCCTGTATGGGAGCGAATCCATTAAAAGTCAGCGTTGAGACTGGCATTCAAGTTGCAGCTGTGACTTCAGAGAGCTATTGTGACTTTAACCTTACAACCCCCAGATTTAGTTTCTGGGGACCTGTTCACAGCTACATTAAGCTGGGCTGAATGCTTCTCATGGTGAGGTTTTTCCCTCATCAGTCTCAGAGGGTTGCATGCCGCTTGAGAAATTCACCTGGTAATGTGTTCTCACTCTCTGTTTTAGCTGCTTTTCTGGGCGACATTGCCTTAGATGAGGAGGACTTGCGCTTACTTAAAGCCAACTTAATGGATGCTACAGAGAATGACTCTTCTAACTTCTCTATACCTGATTCAGGTGAGTATGGTTATAAAGCACAGACTGCTGCTTCTATGCGATGATATTCAGTGGTGGGTAGTAACTATTGACATCATTTGTATACAGTAATTAGATCATTTTAAAGTGATATTTAACACCATATTTGCATGATCACAGTTCTCAGATGGTCACATAAGATTTCAGGTAAACAAAATATTTCATAATTTTTGGTGTTCATGTGTTTTATTTAGATTTTTCTTCTTTTAAAATGATTTATTTGAATGTTACATTGTTATTATTTAGTTCATTATTAACTTTTTGCCAACTCACACACTCCCTACACTTCCTACACAAACCCCATTAATGTAATGTTCAATACACTGTTGTTGAAAACAATGGAATATTTTCTTTCAATTTTTATTTTTAGATCAATATGGTACAAAATAATCCTGTTCCAATCTATGTGATATTAAAATCTATGAGTTCGGTCAAAAGTAATCTAAAAGTTATCCCAAAAATAATCAGATTATATTCATGTGTAATCTAATAGAATGTTACGTAATTTACATAATGTAATTTGTAATTAAATGCAATCAGGCCATTACAAACTTTAGAAAACATTTTGAGTAAAGCAGAGAACTACATTTTGTCTGAAGTATTGTCTTTGCCCTAGCAAACAGATCCTCAGCTAATGTCAATGCAAAGGATGACCCAGTTTTGGCCAATCAAAGCCTCCTACGCAGACGGAGAGCAGCCACAGCCAGACCTGAGAGAGTTTGGCCGGATGGCATAATACCCTATATTATTAGTAGCAACTTCAGTGGTAAGTCTCCATATTTTTGTTTTGTTTTGTGCTTTTTTACATGCTCTCTTAATATTCCAGTGTAGTGTAATTTATCCAACCTCACTTAACTTCACACAAAATGTTAATTTTGCCATAAGCCTGACACTAATTTGTTTTCTTAAAGTCTTAATATCCTTTGTAATTTTTCATTAGTCAGTTGGCTCAACTCAAAAGTGTTATCTAGATTTACTGATTTAAACCAAACCCCTGTAGGCAGCCAGCGAGCCATTTTCAAGCAAGCCATGCGTCACTGGGAGAAACACACGTGCGTGACCTTCATGGAAAGAAGCACAGAGGAGAGCTACATCGTCTTTACTATCAGGCCATGTGGGTAAGTTCACGTCTTGCCTGTCTCTGTGGAGAGACAACTGTTGCTCACCATTAATGTCTCTCCACACATATTGATTAGTCCAATTTCTCCCTCAGTCCCTGATGCACAGAAACACACCTCTCTGCCAGCATTCAAAAGCTCCAATCTTTTCAGCGGTTTTCTTGATCTGGTTTTCTATAGACACCGACTGCACAAACAAGTTTTCTTCTAGAGCAAATCTGGCTCCCATGCAGATAGTGCTGCAGTGTGGTTTGTGTCTGTTTCTGGGTGATGCTTTTTTTCTGATTGCGTTCTTTCTGATTTTATTATACACTTTTTTTTCAAGTCACCATGAATTGCCATTCACAACCAATTTTCAACTTTATATAGACACTTAATGCAGCCAGAACTAATGTGAATTTGCGAAATCAATGTCTTGGCTATTGGTTTATTTTAAAACACAATTTATTCCTTTAATGCAAAGCTGAATTTTCAGCATCATTACTCCAGTCTTCAGTGTCACACGATCCTTCAGAAATCATTCTAATATACTGATTTGCTGCCCAAGAACCATTTATTATTATTATTATTATTTTGTGAAAACCGTGATTCTTTTTTTTTTCCAGGATTCTTTGATTTCTTCAGGATTGGCATTTATTAGAAGTAGAAATCTTTTGTAAAGTTATAAATATCTTTCCCATCCTTTTGATCAATTTAATGCAGTGTTTTTTTTTACTGACCCCAAACTTTTGAACCATAAGTGAGCACTCAGAACATCTTAGCAACCATGTAGCAACAACCTGGCATTCATCTACAGCAAATTATGTGTAAGCAAGCACCATTCCAGCTAGACCTTCTTCTAGTTTTCTAGTATATTTTTTTTATCAAATGGTTTACCACCTAGGCTTTTTTAGCACTGAATGAATGATTGACTGTGAGTGTACTGTATGTGTGGCTATTAGTAAAAAGAAGGACCTTGCTGAAGTTTTCATGGCTCTGACAGCCGCGTCACTACACCACAGTTCCCCAAACAGTAGTCCTTGTGCTGCCTGTGACAAAACATCCTCGCTTCAGATTCAGTCAGCACAAAGCCTTATTTTCTCAGCAGAGGCAGATCCTGACCTCAAGGTCTGAATGCCTGTAGAGTTTGCTGCATTCAGCTCATCGTGTGTCTCCTTTGAATTGAGCTAAACTCTGTTAAACTTTAATAAATCAAAAGACTGAATGATGAAGGATGAACTTAATGGTTGGCCCTCAGCAGAAATCGGCAAGGTAAGGGGCACAGGGACCGAAGTGACCAGTCAAACATTAATTCACCATTTATTTACCAAATGTGTCTGCAAAACAGGTCCAAAAGTGTTTTCTAACCCCAAGTTGGCTTCATTGAAGGTGCTGCTCATTTGTCGGGCGGAGAGGTGGAGGTCCCCAGGCTATATCTATCGGGAAGAACTGTGACAAGTTTGGCATCGTGGTGCATGAACTCGGACACGTCATTGGATTCTGGCACGAGCACACACGACCCGACCGGGACGAGCATGTTGACATATTTAGAGAAAACATCCAGCCTGGTACAGTAACTATCTAAACCTCTACTACAAACTACTGTAGAATGACTTCTTATACTCCTGTATATGCTTTAGCCAGAATTGTAACTTTTACGCATTATACTATATCTAAAATCTAGGATAATTCTTAATTGCGTGGCATTTAGTAGAAGTGTGAGAAAGGCTATGTTGTACTTTATAGGTCAGGAGTACAATTTCATAAAGATGGAGCCAGATGATGTGAATTCGCTCGGGGAGGTTTACGACTTTGACAGTATCATGCATTACGCCAGAAACACCTTTTCCAGGTTTGGACTCAAGCCTTTAATGTCACTTGTACACAAGAAGATATTGTTATTGTAGAGATAATTGGATAATATATAACATACACTGAAGTAAACGGTAACACTTTACAATAAGGTGTCATTGGTTAACATTAGTTTATGTATTAACTAACATGAAGTAACAATGAACAATACATTTGTATTTGTTAATGTTAGTTAATGAAAATACAGTTATTCATTTGTTTGTTCATGTTGTTCAAAGTGCTTTAACTAATGTTAACAAATACAACTTTTGATTTTAATTATGTATGAGTAAATGTTGAAATTAACATTAACTAAGATCAATAAATGCTGTAGAAGTATTGTTCATGCTTAGTTCATGTTAACTAATACAGTTAACTAGTTAACAAATGAACCTTATTGTAAAGTGTTACCAAATAAATTTGGTGTAGAAACAGTTTTCACTCAGAAAGACTGAATGAAATAGTATGTCCTTGTAAATGTACTCCAGTAATCATTTTTATTTACAACTTAAGTAGTGTACAAATGAATACAAATTCTGCTAAATACCACTTCAATCGGATCAATCTCTAATTATGCTCTGTATGTTGACTGAAAAAATCAACCATTATTTGTTCTCCAGCATATTAAACAAAAATAAAAATACAGATATTAATTTCACTGCACTAATTATAAATGACAGAGACATCAGTGCATGTGTCTTGTTTTTAAGACAAGCGTTGAGCTGATGGGACAGAGCAGGACTTGAGGACTTGGCGCTCTCACAGACTGCTGACTAACCTGTTGTTAGTGGCTTGAGGATGGAGGTTCAGCCAGCTGCTTTGAGGGGGCCTGTTGTTCAGGACACGCAGGAAGGAATTCAGACAGGGAGCCAAGGCTGAAGTGCAGATAGACTTTTTGGTAGAGTGTCCTTTGGTCAGTTCTCTTGGGTCTCACAAAGCTGCTCTGAATTGACCATATCGAAAATGTGCAGACAGTTTGGAAACAGTGAGGATAATGCTGTTGTAGTCTTAACCAGAGATAATTTATTTTCAAGGTTGTTGTGGTCAGCTTCTGTAAAAAGTCAACATTACTCTGTATTACTATAGTCAGCGTTAACACGGTCTGAAAATGTCTTCTTTATTTTATTCATTGTATTATTTCAATTTAGATGTATTTTATGGTTTGTTACTATTCTGTATAATGTGTTTACGTTTTGTTTGAGCACAACATACAGTATTATATATGCATACTGTATATATATATATATATATGTATATGTGTATATTTCCTTTGGATATTTGCTTTGTTAAAATTTTTCTAGTTTTCTAAACAGTTCTAAACTATTTTATGAGCTTGATATTGCTTATAAGCCAATGCTGTTCACTTTGTGATTTCTTTCCTTTGAGTTAGTTATTAATCAGTCAAATGTAGTCACAAATTGATTTAAACGATTCACTAGCAAACGGGTCTGAATCAAAATGATTTTAAAAATACTTAAAGGTCATGCACTCTCAGAAACAGTGTTCAACACTGGGGTGGTACCCTTTCAAAAGGTGCTAATATACCTTTTTTTCTCACTTCATTTGTACATTTTCAAGTATTACAAAATGTTTCAATATTTCAAAAATACAGGTTAAATAACATTTTGATGTGACTATATATAAAGAAATGGGAACAGAATACAAATAGGAAACTAAGAAACTATCAAAATAAGAAAATATGTACCTTTAAGGTACCAATATACCATTTGGGGATATATAAGCAGATCTGGGTACGTTACTTACAAATTGCAATCCATTACTGATTACAGTTTACATGAACAAGAGAAAGAAAATGTATTCCATTTTTAGAAAATTTAAAAGAGAAAAAGAAGAAATAAGGAGAATCAATAAATTACGAGTAAGATATTGCCATTGTGTGAACAATGTCTAATCATGTAATTCATAAAAATGTAACTGTCATCTGATTATGAGCATTTTAAAATGTAATATACTCTAATTACTAGTACTTCATTTTTGGAATCTGATTATGCAATCCAGTTTACATCAGTTGCTACCCAGCTCTGTAAATAAGACGTACCTTTTCCCTTTTGTACCGTACAAATGACACCTTTGCACCTTTTTTTCTGAGAGTGTGGAAATTGTTTTGAGTAAAATGCATGGGGTTAATGTCATTTATACTGTAAGTTCTAAGGTGCATAGTCAGAGTCTGACAGAAAACTTCACATTAATTATTAGCGTAAAGGTCTGTGGGAAGCTGGCATGGTTTCTCTGTGATTGTTATTTTTAGTGTTTTGCAAAGTGGCCCCTTTCCTACCGGCCTCTAAACCAGGAATATTCACATTGTGTGGTTTTACCGCCAACATTTTGCAGTCAGGGGATCCTGGAATCAGGCCAAAACAAATAAAGCTCTTCCAGGCTTTTTGTCCTGGACAATTGCAGGGCTGTAGTGCTGTTGTTCTCTGGCATGCACGGTGGGCTCCAGGGAGTCGCAGTCCAGAGAGGCAGTGCTTTAAACTCCGCTCTGACCGCTCTTCGTCCACATGCTGAACATTCAGGGTGCTGTCGTCATGGGAAGTAGATGAGAGCAAAGAGCAATCATTCTGTCCTCCATACAGCAGAGAGAAAGACTATATGTAGTGGACAGGTGCCAGTCAAATATGATTCATATTTGATTGATGCAAGCTGGATCTCTGTCATAATCATGTACAGTGGCTCCAAAAATTATTTGGGACACCTAGGACACGTAAATATTATTAGAAATATAATATATTAGAATGATAATTAGAATGATTTCTGAAGGATCATAGGACAATGAACCATTGTTAGTATCCTTAACTTAAACTAAAACCATAAAAAAATTGTTGCTTAAACCAAAATAAACATAAACTGTAATAAACTGAAATAAAATATTAAAAATATTTTATTTCAGCTAGTTGTCAAAGAAACATTTTTTGTTTATTTTAACTTAAAGTACTAAAAGAACATAAACAAAATAAACTAAAACTAAAAATACATTTAATAGAAACTATAGATAATGGAAAAGAAAAGAATAAAAATGACAAACAACAAAATTACTGTCATTTTTAACTAAAATTAAAATTAAAACAGAAAATATAAAACATCTAAGTCAAAATATAAACAAAGCTAATAGCATATCAATTATATAAAAAATTAGACTGCACTGAAGACATCACGAGAATTAGTTTTTAAAATCTATTAAAATAGAAAACATTTTTAATTGCAGTACTATTTCACAATATTACTGTCTTTACTGTATTTTTGATCAAATAAATGAAGCCTTGGTGAACATAAGAGATTTACTTCAAAAACATATTAAAAAAAAAATTCTAAATTCATTTTTAAATTAATCTTTGATGATGTATAGTGTCCCCACTAATCATGTACACTAGCCCCAAATATATATTTGGACACCTGAGACACTTAAAAAAATATAAATGTCACAGTATTAAATAACAAAAATGTCAAACCAAATAGCAGAAAAATAGAAGCACTCTTTTAAAGCAAAACATTTAACATAAAGATGCTTTAATTGATAAATAAATACATGTAAAACAATGTAAAACTGAATTTGGACTCCACTGAATTTATGATTTTAAAAGCCATTACAAAGTGTCTCAGAAAAATTAAGTTAGTTTTAATAGAGGCTTGTGTGGCATTTCTTTGCTTGCAATGACATTTAGACAATTGTGGATTATTCGTGGGTTAAATGTCAAAATTAACTTTTTAGGTCACTGTGGTCTCATCACAAATCAATCATGTAACGCTGATTGAGTTTACTCTCTGTACACTTTCAGTGCGATACTCTGTGAGTGCTCAATATATGATTGGATTGTTTTTCAGATGCATTCTCTATACTTTAAAAGGCTTCACTCACAAATCATTTGGAGGGCTGTTGCTTTTGTGTTTGAAAATTAGGGGCATCTATCTTGATACCATGCTGCCAAAGTATGAAGTTGATGGAGTCCGACCTCCCATCGGCCAGCGGACGAGACTGAGCAAAGGGGACATCGCTCAAGCTAGAAAATTATATAAGTGCCCAAGTAAGTGGCCCTTACATCTCAGGCATCTTTGTACTTTTGTATCTTTGTAGCAGCCAATCTTCCAGCTCTTGCTTCCAAAATTTGGAGTGTTTTTGCCAGATGCATTCGTGATTGTGACATCAGTTTAATTATCCATATAAAGTGGGAGAATGAAACAGCTGTGTTATTATCCCCTGTAACAGAACATTTGTTTTTGCGGTCATCTACTTTAATGTTAGCTGGAATGAGGGTGATTTCCCACTTCAAAATAAAAGCATGATCCTTCAAACTGACCTTACCATCTGCAAAACTCCTACTGTTTTCCAATAAGAGGATCCGGTTTCCAGGTCAAGCATCTGTGAGTTTGTCTCGATGTGGTTTCGACTCTGGTTTGTGCACAGGATGTGGCGAGAGCCTTCAGGACAGCACTGGAAACTTCTCCTCCCCTGGGTTCCCTAATGGATATGCTGCATATCTTCACTGTATATGGAGGATATCGGTCACGCCTGGGGAGAAGGTAGAAGAACTTCACACATATATGAGCTGGATGTTTTCATTACACCTTTTGCAGACAATAAAAATGAAAAGACCCCATACTTTTGAACATTAGTGTAAAACATTTTTTTTTTTTTACTCCCAACTTCTCTCTCTCTTTTGTCTGTGTTTCTTTCTTTGTTAGATCCTTCTTAATTTTACTTCAGTGGATCTGTACAGAAGCCGCTTGTGCTGGTACGACCATGTGGAGATCCGTGATGGATACTGGAGAAATGCACCTTTGAAAGGTTCCTATTATTAAGATCATTTCTGCATTTTTTGTCTTAAATGCATGTTTATTATTTATTTGTTTGATAAATAAAAAAAATCTTCTCTTGGCTGTAAAATTATTGGAAAGAAGGACATGGAAACAATGTGTAACACAAGATTATTGAATTTTCAATCAGCCCTATCCATGTCGTTCTGGAAGAAATTTGAGCCCCATTATTCTTTGATCAATTTGTTGCATTTGCTTCAGGCCGTTTTTGTGGAGACCAGCTACCCGAGGCCATCGTGTCCACTGACAGTCGACTGTGGATTGAATTTCGCAGCAGCAGTAATTGGGTGGGGAAAGGCTTCTCTGCTGTCTATGAAGGTATAAGTCCACTGATCATCAGCTGAGAGGCTCATCTGTTCCCCTGAACTGATGTAGAGTTATTAAGTGATGTCCTGTCCATGGTCTCAGCTATTTGTGGAGGTGAAGTGAGAAGAGACAGTGGACAGATTGAGTCACCCAATTACCCTGATGATTATCGGCCTAATAAAGTGTGCATGTGGAAGATCATCGTACCCCAGGGGTTTCATGTGGGCCTCATCTTCCAGTCATTTGAGGTAGGGTTTGTCATTGTCATGTGGTGTTCTATTACTAGCCTCAGACAGCAATGCATCAGAGTGTCTGAGACCACAATAATATATACAAACAGGCTCCGTCTCAGGAAATACTGTCATTTGTACACCATGACTATTGTTAATATAATTAACAGTATAATGAACTTTTTCATTAATAATGAAAAAAAGAGAAATTCCACCATTTCACTTAAATGAGCTATATAGAATTACAATTCTATTCTATTCTATTTATTATATACAGCTGCATTGTATTTCCTAATTTTTAGTTTTGCACAAATTTGAATTATTTTGCTTTTTTTCTATCCAAAAGTAGATGAAAAGTCAAAATCGAAATTATTAATATAAAAGCAGTTTCTGTTACATTTTTGAGCCTTTTTGTCACTTTCCCAAAAAGAAAGTACACTTCAGCATACTTTTAAAAAGCGTACTTATTATGGAAATTAAATACTTATAAAGAATATACTTAAATGTGAACCAAAGGTAATGTTTTTTGACAATTAATTGCACATTACTTAAAATGTATTATCGTTTAACTGGTTATTAAATGCAATTAACTGAATCTTAGAGTGCTTTTAAGCAGGACTTAAGTACATCTTTTATATATATTCATAATTACTTCTATTGTTTTTAAATATAGTTAAAGTGTACTTTATACCTAAATTCTGTTGTTTTTTAAACACATTTAAATGACAAATTTGTAATAAAGAAGTTGCAATTTAATTTTTATGATATATTAACGTTAAATGTAATATTGAATAACACACTAGTTAAAATTAAGAAATTTACATGTGCTTTAGTATGTTATTCAACATCAAAATAAGTGTACTTTATTTACACATGACAAAGATTATGAAGACAATTATTTTAAATGAAAGAAAGAGAGAAATTAATGTGGAAATGTCATGAAAATTTCACTGAAGAGTAGAAAACATAAATCAATTAAATGCCTGTGATTTACTGTGACTTTATCTTGTTGTCGTTTCATTACAAGTGCTTATTAGCAGTACTGACAGTGAGGCATTCTTGTGTTGTTTCTTACTGATTGTTCACAGGTAACATTTCTGTTACGATCCTTTCCTCAAGAGCTTCTCTGCTTTCACACTCAGATTGAGAAACATGACAACTGTGCGTATGACTACCTGGAACTGCGAGATGGCGATTCCGAGAACAGCCCTCTACTGGGCCGCTTCTGTGGCTACGAAAAGCCAGACAATATCAAGAGCAGCTCCAACCAGCTGTGGATGAAGTTTGTATCTGATGGTTCTGTGAACAAAGCTGGGTTTGCAGCTAATTTCTTTAAAGGTGACACTCCTTAATTGCATATTGACTGCTTTGCCTACTTTGTGACTTTCTGACCTTGAGTTTTGTTTGTAATGCAGAGATTGATGAATGCTCCAGGCCTGATAATGGTCACTGTGAGCAGCGCTGTGTCAACACCCTGGGCAGCTACCACTGTGCCTGCGACCCTGGCTATGAGCTCGCCCCGGACCGCCGCAGCTGCACAGGTGATACCAAAACCTGTTCATGTTAACCAATGCACTAAATACCATGCACAACATTTATATCTACTCACATTTAAGCAGAAGTCTAAAGCTATATTATTCTTCTACACTACCAGTCAGATGTTTGAATTCACTAAGCTTTCACATTAAGATTGTTTTTTATGTTTTTGAAAGAAGTCCCTTATGCTCACCCAGGCTGCATTTATTTGATCAAAATACAGTAAAAGCTGAAATATTCAAAATCATTATTACACTTGAAAAGAACTGTTTTCTAATTTAATATATTTTAAAATGTAATTTATTCCTTTGATGACAAAGCTGAATTTTGATTATGATAAAATTGTCACAATTCGCTGGATGCACGGGCACGAGGAAACCAGGGACGTAGAGATTTCTCTCCCCCCCCCCCCCCGAGAGAGAGTCTTTAATGATTCAAATAGGAGACACAGAGCACAAGGATGACGTTCACAACAAGTAGATCCGACAAAACTAAACTGAACAGACTGGGGCTTATAAAAAGGATAACGAGGGACAAAATAGACACAGCTGGAATCAAATAAACACAATTAACACGAGGAGAAACTGGGTCATGGGGAGCAAAACACACAAAGACAGTCAGAAACACTGACAAAATATTGCTGCAGGAAGTGTAAATCTATCTAGTTGTATTTATTTATCGTAATGACTAAAACAGAATGTGGGATCATGTTCTACCCCTTATTCCAAGGCCTTTCCAATAGCAAAGGTAATATATGGACATATATAAAATTACATGTATGAAAATAGTCAGAGTAAGCAAACTATTAGAAATTGGAATATTATATATAATATATAGATATAGATATATAATATTACATATATTTCATCAAAACTATCTTCATTAAACCAGAGAATGACAGTACGTATGTTAAAATATGTATCGACTTATAGGTAATATATGGCAGTATATCTGTTGATATATAAGATTATAAGGAACAGACTGTGAACTCAGACATGAAGTGGTTGCCTTAAATAAATGAAGCCATTGTTTTAATGGCCGTAACTGATCTGGAAAACCAGAGTGTGAAAGCTTAATTATGCTTCAGTTAAAAGGGAGCTGTTGCTGTTTCATTTCACTGATCTCCAATTAGCTTTTAAGGTTTTATGATTGGTAACTCACTTCTCATCATATTCTGTTTGTCAGATTTGATTCAGCATTTTAAGTAATTGTACTGGGGAAAATTGGAGCATGTCTGACTGGAGTGAGGGAGGGTCAGCTCAGTGAGTGTCACATGAATGGTAGGAATGACGCAGATTAATGAGGACTGAGGAGAGGACTGCTGTTACTTTTCTGAGCAATCATAATTAATATGCCTGCCGGACAACGAAACCCCACTGATTTACATTGAATGAGGGATCCAAGGCATATCTAGAAACCAGAAAGTATAGGAAGTACGGCTAGGCTCTTTGTTCCAAGGCAATCAACAAAGGAATGATTTTTGATGGCAGTATTTCTCTGATATATACAGTTTATAAAAAGCTATTATAATATATATATAATGTAGAAACTTTAATTTTCTATAAAGCTGCTTTGCAACGATTTGCATCGTAAAATATTAATATGAATTGAATTAATATTTTGAATTTGCATTTACTTTGATATTTTTCCATTTTAATTGAAACATTTTTTAATATGTCTATATTGTTTTTATTATGTTTTTAGTACATAAAGTTAAACTAAATGAACACATGGAATATTTGCCATCTTAAAGGAATTAAAGGGTTAGTTCACACAAAAAGGAAAATTCTGTCATTAATTAATCACCCTAACTTTTCCAAAATCTTAAGACCTTCGTTCATCTTCGGAACACACATTAAGATATTTTTGATGGAATCTGAGAGCTGTCTGACCCTGCATAGACAGCAATACAACTGAAATGTTCCCAAGTCCAGAAACGTAAGGAGATCTGTGAAATAATCCATGTGACATCAGTGGTGCATCCGCACGAAGCTACGAGAATACTTTTTGAGCAAAAGAAAAAAAATAACGACTTTATTCAACCATTCGTCTCCTCCGCGTCAATCTGTAGCGCCATTTTGGAGAATATCCGCTGAACGTAAACAGCATATGCTGTTTTTCTTTTGTGCACAAAAAGTATTCTCGTAGCTTCGTATAATTGCGGATGAACCACTGATGTCACATAGATTCTTTTACCGATCTCCTTGCTACGTTTCTGAACATGGGGACATTTCAGTTGCATTGCTGTCTATGCAGGGTCAGACAGCTCTCAGATTCCATCAAAAAATATCTTAATTTGTGTTCGGAAGATGAACAAAGGTCTTACGGGTTTGAAATTACATGAGGGTGAGTAATTAATGAATACATTTTTGGATGAACTAACCCTTTAAGTGTTTACTAATTGGTTGACTATGATGCTTGTATTCAGTTTTCTTTAGATTTGTAACCAGCTTTGGTGTTTCTGACAGTGGAAAAGATTATAGTTGCTGAAAGCTGGAAAATATCTGTCATGTTTGTCTCTTTGCTTGCTTGTTGCTCAGTCAAGCAAATATAATAATGGTTCTACCATCTGATCCCAGCAGCTGCCTGTGGTGGATTCATCTCCAAACTCAATGGCTCTTTCACTAGTCCAGGATGGCCGCAGGAATACCCACCCAACAAGAACTGTGTGTGGCAGCTCATTGCCCCGGTGCAGTACCGCATCACTCTGCTTTTCGATGTTTTTGAGATAGAGGGGAACGATGTAAGTTGACTATGTTGGAGATTTTGTGACTTGTTGCCAAAACCAAATTATCTTTTGACCGCAATGACAATGCAATGCACAGTAAATTCAGATGATGTCTATTCATTTGTTGTTGTCTGTCTGTTCACAGGTTTGTAAATATGATTACGTTGAGGTACACAGTAGCTTGTCCACTGATGCAAAGCTTCATGGGAAATTTTGTGGCACTGAGAAACCAGAGGCGATCACATCCCAACTCAATAGTATGCGTGTTGAGTTCAAATCTGACAACACTGTGTCTAAAAGAGGCTTCAAAGCTCAGTTCTTTTCTGGTGAGCATGAGAATGACCTGTTATCATTTTCAACTTGCCGTTGAACAATATAAATACATTTCAGACAGCCTTGACTTTTTTTCAGACAGTTTCAAAGAAAAAAATCCCGGGTTCAATACAAGTAACTACCGAAAGTAATGTCAGCCTGTCCTTCAGCTAGTAACTAAGCTAAAAAATCACAGTCTGTGGGTGCAGAACTGTGAAGTTTCCTTTAATAGGATGCTTGAATGTTGTAGACTCTTTGTTTCACTGTTCTATATGCAGTTGGGCGTATTGTGTCCATCAACAGACTATATAATAGTGTACTTCCTCTTTTTCTCTGGCAGACATGGATGAGTGTTCTAGGGAGAATGGAGGTTGCCAGCATGAGTGTGTGAACACATATGGGAGCTACAGCTGTGAGTGTCACAGCGGCTTTGTGTTGCACAGCAATAAACACGATTGCAAAGAAGGTTTGTCTTGACGTCACATTCCCAATCATTCTTGTATTGGAAAATATTTGTATTGTGTGAAATAAACTGATTAGAAAGGCAGGGAAAATCTAAAATACAGTGGAGTTTCCTGAGGTTGTGAAGGTGTTCATTTCCTTTGTAACATACAAAATGGCTAAATTAAGCGCTTCAAAGCTCTGTATTCTTTTTGAAGTCATATAGATACTGATTCAGAGGTGAATGTTTTTGTTTAGTTATAGCTATAAGGCTGCCCTGAAAACACTTCCTTTTGCTTTTTGTAAACTCTTTAAAACCTGAACTTGAAGTCACGTTTACCTCTTAAAGGAATAGTTCACCCCAAAAATTTGTAAATGTCGTCATTTACTCACCCACATGTTGTTCCAAACCCATAAAAACTTTGGTTAATGAAAACTGGGAGGTGTCTGTCCCTCTATTGACTCTAATGTCCAGATAAATATTATGCATCCATTCCCTAATTCTGCATTCCCAACAATCATTTATGTCCCGGTTTTGTGCTTTCAGTGGGCTGTGATCAAGCCATTAGCAGTGTTTCTGGTATTATTACAAGCCCAAACTGGCCGGATAAATACCCCAGCAAGAAGGCCTGCACATGGACCCTATCCACCACCCCAGGCCACCGCATTAAACTGGTGCTTGCATCATTCAGCCAGATAAAATAAATGGTTAAAGATACAGTATACTCTGGTAACCAAGGGAATGGTTAAAACCATTCCGCCAGCTCAAATTGTATTCTCTCCCATAGGCTATTGACGAGATTGACATGGAGGCTCATCAGGAGTGTGCTTACGACCACTTGGAGATATATGATGGCCCAAATGGCAGAGCGACCAGTTTTGGTCGCTTTTGTGGGAGTAAAAAGCCATCGCCTGTCATTTCCAGTGGCAATAGCATGTTCCTGCGGTTCTTCTCTGATAACTCGGTACAGAAGAGGGGTTTTAAGGCCTCTCATTCAGCAGGTATTTCTTTCTCTCAGAAGTCCTGAGGTTCTCCATAATGAACGTTTGATTTCTGTTAACAATAATCACTCATTTTCAGAGTGTGGCAGTAGTCTAAAGGCGGAGATAAAGACCAAGGATCTGTATTCCCACGCTCAGTTTGGTGACAACAACTACCCCGGAGCTTCAGACTGCCAATGGGTGATCTCAGCAGAAAAGGGCTATGGGGTGGAGCTCATCTTCCACACCTTTGAGATTGAGGAGGAAGCTGACTGTGGCTATGATTACGTAGAGCTGTTTGATGGCACTGATGTCAAAGCACCCAGGCTGGGACGCTACTGTGGGTCCGGGGTAAAGCCAGAACTTAAGATCTCTGCTAAACCAACATAAGCAATCATCATGCTTAAAAATGTCTATACATTTTACAGTGCAAAGATTTATATATCTCAATAATTTGATCATTTATAGCCGCCAGAGGAGATCTACTCAGCTGGTGATGCCATTGTCATCAAATTTCACTCGGATGACACCATCAACAAGAAAGGTTTCCAGGTTCGGTACACAAGCACCAAGTTCCAGGACACCTTGCACACCAGTAAGTGAGTTCTTCATGACGGCAGAGTTTTGGAGAACATAGCAGCCAGGGGCCTCTGATACCTCCTGTGCACCTGTGCTAGTGATGCCACCCCCCCGGCAATGAAGAAAACCTAGCGGTACCAGACCCTTTCAAAAAGCTGAAGAGGGCAAGCTTGATGTAGGGATATGGCAATATAGTTTGCCCTGTTGTACTTCAAAGGATCCATTGAAACCTCTTTAGGAAATGGAAAATCTGAGTGGCAGATATTATCAGTATGAAGAGCTTTGTTGACTCCAAGCCAACAAGAAAGGATGAATTAGATACAAAATGTCCCTGATGGACTTTTGCCTCCCAGATATCTCTTCGGTTCCTCAAAGGCTAGAATCTAAAAGACTTTTAGGTGATTCTTTTATTATAAAATTAAATAATAAAATTCACAAATCATAATTCTTTATTGCCACACATCTAGGTTGGTGGTAATTGAGTTTGGAAATGTATAAAATATCATTCAATGATAATTCTAAGGATTATATCTTTTGTAAAAAGCAATTCTAGCACTATTTCTTACATGAGAGTTGTACATGATTATTCAGACTGTTAGACTTAAATTATATTGTGTACCTGATGCAATGAACTATAAGACAAAAATGTTAATGCGACTAATAAACATCATTTGAGATGACATTGTTTTTTTATTGCTTTTTTGACTGTGTATAAAATTAAGATGTATAAATTGAGCTAGGATCATCATGAGTGGTATATGAGTACACAGAACAAAATTTATCAGAAATCTTGGTCTTTTGAAACTACTTGTATAATGTTTATTATGGTAATCCTGAAGCCTTGAACTATAGTTAAATGTGGGCCAAGCTGGCTAAAAACAGCTCAGTTTGTTTGTCTTCATGATTTGTTCATCTTTTCTGGTCTCCTAGTTTTGGTCAAATTGGTCTGTTGGTTAGTTTAAAGGGGTTTTGGACACTTTTCAGCTTGTCAGGAGTCTTAACCAGGCTCAGTATAACTGCCTCAAGTGAAGTTATTGATTTTATGGGACAATTAATACATAACAAAATATCAAGGACAAAATGTTGAATTGTGGTTCATTTTATCATTCAAATCAAACAAAATCCTTCCGCCGGAAGATATAATCCCTCACACGTATATAACCTAACGTAAACGTGTGCTGCGCAGTGATACTTACAAAACTAGGCTAACGTCTTACCGTATATTTTAACATGGCTAGAAACTATTCGTTGTTAAAATTTTTGTAAAAAGTTTTTTCGATCCTTTCAAGTCGTGCAGCTTACATCCATGGTTTATTTAAAGCCGTGCGCCACACTTCGAGTTACTCACTCTGTAATTGCAGGGTTTTTTTATTACTACATTCATAACCTTCATTATAGCCGAGACTTGAGTTGTCTCTCAAGTGGGACCCTGCAGGGCAAAATACAGTCAGATCAGAGTTACTCATTGTGCGGTGTAAGTTTCCTAAATTACTTCATTACTCACTTGTTGGTTAAGTGTCTAATCATTATAAAGGTGGAATACACGAGTTTTGGCGTGGGTCTAATTTCTAATTAGCCTATTCTGCAGCTCCTAGAAAACTAGACGCTGATTCAAGTCAGTCAGTGTGGGTTGTTCTCTGTCTTTCCGTGTGGGCTCTCAGAGCGCATCAAGAGTACAATTGCACCTCCTTGTGGTGAGTGATGGTAACTGCATAGACCTTATGAAGTCTTGAGGAGGGAAAGATTTTGTTAAATCTTTACCAGATTGTAAAAAAAGAGACAAACCATTTTGTTGGTGTTTTTTTAAATAATGGTTTTCATTGTGTACATGTTTGTATAAAAAATGATATAACATCACTAGGCTTGTAGATTTTAGACTATGCTAGAATGCCCATCATCCTTTGACTGTAGCCTAATGGGGTTTCTTGTGTTTTACATTTGTATACTTTCTCTTTTTCCGCAGGTTTGGAATGAGAACCGTGTTTCTTTTTGCACAGAAGCCTAGTTTTAAGCTGCTGCCAGTGTAAGATGCCATTTACCTGAACTTTATTTATTTTTTTGCTCAGCAGTGAGGTCTGTAGTGTATGTATATTAGCATTCCCATTCATCTCAGTGGCAGTGGAAGTATGCCTGTGTCCATCTTTGCTCACTAATAACTCTGTTGATTGGCTGATGGCACAAGAACATGCATAAACTGTGATGTCAGAGGCAGCAGATAGAGGTAGAGATACAGTGGGTACGGAAAGTATTCAGACCCCCTTAAATTTTTCACTCTTTGTTATATTGCAGTCATTTGCTAAAATCATTTAAGTTAATTTTTTTTTTCCTCATTAATGTACACACAGCACACTATATTGACAGAAAAACACAGAATTTTTGCAGATTTATTAAAAAAGAAAAACTGAAATATCACATGGTCCTAAGTATTCAGACCCTTTGCTCAGTATTTAGTAGAAGCACCCTTTTGATCTAATACAGCCATGAGTCTTTTTGGTAAAGATGCAACAAGTTTTTCACACCTGATTTGGGGATCCTCTGCCATTCCTCCTTGCAGATCCTCTCCGTCTGTCCCAGGTTGGATGTACCTGTTGGTGGACAGCATTTTTAGGTCGCCTCCTATATTCTCAATTGGGTTTAAGGCAGGGCTTCGGCTGGGCCATTCAGACTTCCAACAGAGTTGTTGTGAAGCCACTCCTTCGTTATTTTTTTGTGCTTAGGGTCATTGTCTTGTTGGAAGGTAAACCTTCGGCCCAGTCTGAGGTCCTGAGCACTCTGGAGAAGGTTTTCGTCCAGGATATCCCTGTACTTGGCCCCATTCATCTTTCCCTCGATTGCAACCATGTCGTCCTGTCCCTGCAGCTGAAAAACACCCGTACAGCATGATGCTGCCACCACCATGCGTCACTGTTGGGACTGTATTGGACAGTGACGGTGATGAGCAGTGCCTGGTTTTCTCCACTTTTTTCTTTCCCTCCACACATACCGCTAGAATTAAGGCCAAAAAGTTCTATCCTGGTCTCATCAGACCAGAGAATCTTAATCACCATCTTGGAGTCCTTCAGGTGCTTTTTAGCAAACTCAATGAGGGCTTTCATGTGTCTTGCACTGAGGACACTCTGCCATAAAGCCCCGACTGGTGGAGGGCCTGCAGTGATGGGTGCTTTTCTACAACTGTCTCCCATCTCCCGACTGCATCTCTGGAGGTCAGCCACAGTGATTTTTGGGTTCTTCTTTTCCTCTCTCACCAATGCTCTTCTCCCCCTATAGCTCAGTTTGGTCGGACGGCCAGCTCTAGTAAGGGTTCTGGTTGTCCCAAACGTCTTCCCTTTAAGGATTATGGAGGCCACTGTGCACTTAAGGTTCCTAAGAGCACAGAAATTTTTTTGTAACCTTGGCCAGATCTTGCCTTGCCACAATTCTGTCTCTGAGCTTTTCAGGCAGTTCCTTTGACCTCATGATCCTCATTTTGCTCTGACATGCACTGTGAGCTGTTAAGGTCTTATATAGACAGGTGTGTGGGTTTCCTAATCAAGTCCAATCAGTATAATAAAACACAACTTGACTCAAATGAAGGTGTATAACCATCTCAAGAATGATCAGAAGAAATGGACAGCACCTGAGTTAAATATATGAGTGTCACAGCAAAGGGTTTGAATACTTAGGACCATGTGATATTTCAGTTTTTCTTTTTTAATAAATCTGCAAAAATCAACAATTCTGTGTTTTTCTGTCAATATGGGGTGCTGTGTTACATTAATGAGGAAAAAAAATAACTTAAATGATTTTTAGCAAATGGCTGCAATATAACAAAGCGAAAAATTTAAGCGGGTCTGAATACTTTCCGTACCCACTGTAAGTCTATTTTAATGCTTTTAAGATAATCTAAAAAGAATCATCATTGGCGAAAAAAGACAAAAAAAAAAAAAAAAAAAAAAAAAAAGAAAAAAAAAAAAAAAAAAAAAAAATTTATACCTGTAATATACTGAAATACTTTTGATTATATGTAGCTTAAAATACACAGCCAATTTTGAATGGCTGTCAATTGAAAAAAATGCTTTTTGCTTTTACCCAACCCCACAACCCCTCAAAAGGTGTAGTTACGACCATGCTGACCAGCCTTTGTTTATAAAACCTAGGAATATCACAGAAACATGTAGAATGTATGATATCTGCCTGGACTGATGCGTGGTAACTTTAACGTGGTGGAAGGGTCATAAGCCATGGTTTCAAACCGTTTTTAATGACTTGGTTTCATATTCCAAGTTCCATGTGCCTCCACTAACCCATTGGAATGTTAAGATGTTATATATTTACTTATTTATTTGTATTAGCTATTTAATTTTTTGCAAGTCTCATAAATTGCTTTACCTTTAAACAAATGTCTAAAAAGACTTAACTTAAAATATCCAGGTCCAGCCTAGTGTTTATATATAAAAAGAAATATTAATATTATGAAAGAAAATTTCAGATTTTAGGTAGGAACACTTTAAGAGGCTCATTTTCATGCACTTTATCCAGGAAGCCGAGGTTAAAATAAGGGTAGAGGGTCTCGGTGAAGGTGTCCTTGAAGGTGTAGAGGTGTGTCATGCTCTCGGCATTGTAGAAGGACACCAGGCCTCTTTTGTAGTCCAGATACACGCCGATCCTCGCCAGTGGCTCTTCCAAAGACAGCAATGTTGGCGGAGATGTCCCGGCCATATACTGAACTCCATATGATAGTGAGAGTGTCCAGAAGCCATTGGCAGGCATGGTATTGATGACACCTTTTCTCGTGACGGATTCACGAGCGACTCCCACGGTCCACACGGTGCTGCTGTACACCTCCACCTCCCAGTAGTGGCGTCCTTTAGTGAACTCTTGACTGCCCAAGAGAGACAGCGCGGCGTTGAATCGCTGTGGATTGTCCTGCACCGTGGTGTTGAAGGTCTGGTAGCGCACACAGGTGAGCGAAGATGTAAGACTGAGCCAGGGGTTGGCTGTTTTGGAGTTAAATGTGATGGCTGAGGGAACTAGAAAGGGAACAATGTTGCAGAGAAGAGTTAGTTCATGCATCCTAGAAGTCGTACAAAATGCAGATGAGTTTGGGTGCCATCAGTTCAAACAGCTGATAAAAAAGATCATAATGATCCACAAGTAATCCACACAATTCCAGGCTATGAATTCATGTCTTGTGAAGCAAAAATCTGCATGTTTGGAAGAAAAAAGAAATACATCATTAATACATTTCTAACTTCAAACCAACTTCTGGCTAAAATATGAATCTATTATCCATAATATTGCCATAATATTGCTTTCATTATTTTGGATTATGGTCTGGTATTTTGGCCAGAAGTGACAGTTTAAAGTTCAAAATATCTTAATGATGGATTTGTTTCTTACAAACATGCAGATGTTCGCGTCATAAAATGTTAACTGATGGACTGGAGTGGTGTGGATTACTTGTGGATTATTGTAATGTTTTTATCAACTGTTTGGACTCTTATTCTGATGGCACCCATTCACTGCAGACTCAGACTCAGAGGATCCATTGGTGAGCAAGTGATGGAATGCTAAATTTCTCCAAACCTGTTCTGATGAAGAAACAAACTACATCTTGGATGGCCTGAAGGCATGTCAATTTTCATCAAATTTTAATTTTCGATTGAGTTATTCTTTGGAATTTTATTATGCATTTACACAGCATGATTCAACGTGAACATTTTTAATTTTTTTATTTAGGATCATTCTCAAACCTGGATAGATGCTTAGCTTCAGTGACTTCCACACTCTGTACTGCAGGGGCCCAGCGAAGCGACCCTCACACAGTCTGGGTGGCGTCAGTGCTGGCTTCTCAAACTTCGGTGGCTGCCTACTTGAAACAACACAAGCCCAGAAATAAAAACAATTCAACTTCCTCATGAAAATATTAGTGAAAATTTTAAATGTAACAGATCCATAGAGGTCTCTCACCTTTGAAGCAGGCCCTTTATACTCTGCAAAAAAGAAATTGGCTCAGTTCGAGAGGTAGGGACAGACGTTTTCCACATGAGATCAGTGTTTGAAACTGAGCTACACCTCTTTTTTTTCATCCACAACTGGAAAATCCCCTAGTGCTGCACTAATGGCATTACCTTCCCATTGCAAAGCTGAGATAATTACACTGCATCCTGTGTTGACCCAAGTGATATCCCACAGAGCTTTCTGTCAGCAGTTAAGTATTGAAATGATTAAGATATATTATTAAAAAATATATTTTCTTTTCAGATCTTAAATTTTAACATCATTAATACATGTTTTAACATTACTTAAAAATATTATTTAGTATCATTTGTATGAATATATTATATACAACATTACATTGCATCTCATCTTTCTTTAAAGGGTCGTTCCCACTGACAGTATATCACTTGAGGTCAGCAAGTCTTGTGCACTTGACTGTAAGTAGGCAAGTTCCTTCTCTACTGCAGTATCCAACTGTATCTGGTGCCGGATTACACAAGCGTCACTGTCTGCACACCCATTGTCAGCAATCTGACACTCCAGTTCCGCCTCAAATCACCACCTCCCAATGAAAATAAATGTCTTTTGGTTCTGCGGGGTTCAGATGCGTGGGGCGGGTGTGGGGTGTCTGGGGTGTGATGTGCGGTGGCGTTTGGTGGCTTTGCACTCACCCTGAGTAGTGTGTGAGGATCCTTTTCACTGAGTTTGTCCTCGATGTCGTTCATAGCTCTGCGCAGGCGTGATATCTCCACACTGAGTAGGGCCTTGTGCTCATCCAGCCTTATCAGCTCTCGTCGTTCCTCTGTCTTCAGCTTGACCTGCAGGAGTTTCTCTTCCTGGTACAGGAACTGATGAAGCTCGCTGAACTGTGCCTCGATTCTCTGCTTCAGATCTGCAGTGTGGTCCTAGGTTGAAAAACAAGAGAATTTGAGGTGATTTTTGCCTCAGAGGTGGAAGACAACATGCATTTGACAATTGTGACCCTGGAGCACAAAACCAGTCTTAAGTCGCTGGGGTATATTTGTAGCAATCGCCAAAAATACATTGTATGGGTCAAAATTATTGATTTTTCTTTTATGCCAAAAATCATTAGGATATTAACTAAAGATCATGTTCCATGACAATATTTTGTAAATTTCCTACTGTAAATATATTAAAACTTAATTTTTGATTAGTAAGATGCATGGCTAAGAACTTTCGACTTGTTTTTTTTTCTCCTGCGATTCCCTCAGTATTTGATTTGGTTTTTTGCACCCTCAGATTCCAGATTTTCAAATAGTTGTATCTCGGCCAAATATTGTCCTATCCTAACAAACCATACATCAATGTATGGACGAAAACAGTTGAAAAATTATACAAAATATTTTATTTTGTGTTTGGAACAACATGGAGGTGAGCACACTCTAAATAATGGTTCTTTATTGGCATCTATGGTTCCATGAAAAATCTTTAACTTGCATGGAATCTTTCATTGCACAAAAGGTTCTAAAAAAGTTTCTCTAGATTGTTACTAGATTATTAAAATGTTTTTCACACAAATAAAAGAATGGTTCTTTTAAGAACTGTTCACTGAAAGGTTCTTTGAGGAACCCAAAACGGTTCTTCATCACTGCAAAAACATTCTTCTGGAACCTTTATTTTTAAGAGGCTAAATGATGACAGACTTTTCATTTGTGGGTGAACTATACTTTTAAGAACATAACTTTGAATTCATGTTGATTTGACGCTACAAATGTTATCTGCGCTAGCTTGGAGAAGCATCAAGAATTTAGATGATTAGGTGTTAGTCAGGTTAGGATCAGGAATCTTTTCCAATGCTTTTCCAGTTAAGAGGTATTGGAGAGTATGCATGAGGTTTAATTTCTTCTTACCTTCAGTTTCTTCACCTCCTCTTCAGTCTCTCTCTCACACTCTAGAGCAGTGTTGAGCTCTTTTTGAAGACCATTTGCTGAAGTGGTTAGAGAAGCCTGTTCAACACAAACAACGTGAGCTTTCAGCTGAGCTGAGGAAGTTAGAAAACATGTCTTTGATTCTTACCCTATATCTCTGCTCTGCATCTTGCAGGCATACCAGCGTGTGAGCCCGGTGATCCTGAGAGATCCCACACACCAGACACACCAGCTCCTGGTCTTCCTCACAATACAGCTTCAGCTCTTCTCTGTGTCGACTGCAAAGTGGGGTTGGAGGAAACGTGTCTGATAACCTGGTCAGCCGATCCCCACTTTCCTCAATCCCCTGGCAGTAGCTCTCCACGATGTTGGCCACGATGCGGTTGGGTCTGTAGCTATGGCCTGGAAAGACTTTCCGGCACTGAGGACAGGAACCAGATCCACCCTGGCCTTTTCCACGAGGACCGCTCCAGTAACTCGTAATGCAGGCCTCGCAGAAAGTGTGGTCGCATGGCAAGGAAACCGGGCGCTTGAACAGGTCCAGGCAGATGGAGCAGGTGAGATCCCTGCTTAGGCGCTGCGCAGAGCTCTTAGACACTCGAGGACTGATTTTCTTTTCCATTTTGTCCTGTGTGGGAAGATTGTTGGATATCTAGTGTGTTTTCTTCTGTGGTGTTTTTTTCTTCGTCTCTTCCCTCCCAGCTCTCTCAGAGCTCTGGCCCCGTCTTTCCTGTTGATTATGAGAGAGGATAGGGGGAGCTGAGGGGGCAGCTCTTGTCTCAGGCTTGATCCTGCCGAAAGTTGGCTGGAGTTGCACGTCCCCTCTGCTTTGCTTTAACACGACGTCAGACCTACAGCCAGGAAACCGAGAACCGAGACATGGACTGTTTATTTTTAGCGAAAGCCTCTTCTATGCATTGGTCCTCATTAATTCCATTTCAAGAAACTTTATTGCACAAATACAGTAACCTGGTATTTATCCAAAACCTTTTAATCCCTTCCATATCACTGTGCGTATGTCAGCACAAAAAGCTTTGTGAGAACAACCAGATGTGCCCTACTTTCTTTTTAAACTTTCATAAAGAACATAAGTGTATTCAAATTTGAAAAGCTAAGTTTTTGATGCATCATTTATATTTTTCAAAGTTTGGTCTCACAACTTCCACCCAATTACTTTTTAATATTTTATTTTATTATATTTATCAAAGTGTATTCATCAAAGTTCTGTCTCACAAATTCTATCACTATTCTATTCTATTCAGAAAATCTACTTTTCTTGCATTAGTACCAGTTACTTTTAAAATAATTTATTTAATTAATTTAATTTGATAGAAAATCGAAATCTAAGTCTGGTCTCACAACTTCTTACAACTTGATTTGTAATATGTTTTTATTGCTACATTCTCTGTGCTTTGTAAGTGCTGTTGAGGTTTCCAATGTTGCATGCCTCTGAATATTTAGTTTTCTCTCCTGATTGACAATAAAGTGAATCTTATTCATTTATTAACCAAATTGTAATTTAGTATTATTTCAGTATAAACTAGCAAATTTTCCAAAGTTAGTATTTGAGGACGACTGCTAAGACAGTTTTTTTTTATCTTTGAAAGTGCCATTGTGGTCTGCACATGCCTGCAGCAGTGGCTGCTGTAATCTCAAGGGACTGCAAGCCAAAAAGAAAGAGTTGGATTTGAACTCCCTCCCCATATTCCCCAGGACCGCTCGGCCTACGCTTCCTTCCTGTTCGTCTGGTATTGTTGAAGTTCAATTCGATATATCCTGCCCCTCTTCCAAGTTCCCTGAAAAAAAGAGATGGTGCTACAGCTATAATACAGAGAAGAATAGCCAAAAATGATGTTTGAATAAACAGAGATAGTCGTGGAGTGTCTCTTGGGAAATACAAAGTCAAAGTCTTGCGGGCTCAGAGTGACTCAGAAATGGGTTTTGGTTCAACTCCGCAGTGGTGTATCGCAATCTCCACAGGAAACTTGGCAGTCACGATAGGGGCTTTTAAATCAGAGACTGTTTTACAGTTGTTTACTAGCATTGGGAAATTCCACCCCACTTCAGTTGGGTGGGTTCAAGAGTTTTGGGGCTAAATTAGGAAAACAAGAAACCCGCAGTAGGAACCAGTTGGTAAGCCTTGAGGTTGAGGATTCTGCCTGCAAGATGGGACCGTGTTTGAACTGTTCTCTGATTCGTGTGAATCAACAGCATACAGTCTCAAGTGAGTTTCAGCTTGAGTCAGCATTTGATCCCATTCCAAGGACGTTATCATGCACAGCTGAACAGATGCTCTAATATTCCCTACTCCATGTGTGTTAGAACATGCTGGAGGAATGCTTATATATACACAACCTGAGGTCATGTTGTAGATTGCTTTCAGCATTTAATGCAGGAGACTGCAAAATAATAGCTGTTGTGACACGTTTCAAAGCTGTGACATAGTTCATCTATAATATAAATTCAACCTATTTTTAGATATATATATAGTAGGTATAGGGTAGTATCTATATATATATACATGCACTTTTAGCAACTTTGGTATTCAATTAAATTGTGTAACTAGTGCAAAATTAATTAAATAGTCAAACACTACATAAGTATAAAAGAAAATTAGATAAAAAAAAGAGAGGGAAAAAGAAAACGAAGGAAAGAAAGGGGGGGGAGAGAAGGAGCGTCGAGAGATTTAGATGGGTATTGGCTTCAGCGAAACTTCACTAGTCGGGAGAGGGTGAACTATTATGTATAAAGTATAGAATAATGTCATATACATAAGCATCAATTAATTCAAGATAATTAGATTTTATACTACAAAGTTTTTCGACTTCAGCTGTTCTGAAGCGGAAGTTAAGGTCAGAAATACTATAGTAAGATTATATATAGCACAGCAATCGCTCTTAACTATGTCTGGTGTTATCTAATCTATATTATATACATATTTATTCTATCCTTAAGCTTACTAACGGTGCATGTACGTAGAACATATGGTTACTGATTCTAACACTATATGATCGTAGTCTCCCTGATTGTGCGATAACTAGCGTGACAAAACTAAGTAAAAAATATGAACTGAAATGGCTCAAGGGCCAAACTTATACCAGTGAAACTATCTGAATTTCATCGCCAGGCCTTTTTATCATGGTCCTTGATTTTCAAACATAACTTTTCACCACATAAGCATATATGGAATAATAAGGACATCTTATATCAATGCAAATCACTTTTTCTGAAACATTGGTTTGAAAATGGTATCACATTGGTGGATCAGTTATTTATTGTAAATGGTTCTCTCTTTACCTATAACGAGTTTTTGGCACATTATAATATTCCAGTAACACCAGGGGACTATGCAATATTTTTTGGTGCAATATCTCCTCAAATTTGAATGCTGTTCAGACATCATAAAAGAATTAACAATCAACAATAGTCCCATAATTAATTCCTATGCAGGTGATATTTGTTTTTCCTCTAACTAAAAAAAAACAACAACAGATCTATAAGAGCGTTATTTCAAAGAAACATTGTGTCTTTGCCTTATATTTACTCATATTGGAATGTATGTGATTTTATTGCCAAGAATATTGATGACCAATTTGTGTTGTTTTGGAAATATTTACTATTTGGTCTTATGTAGGAATGTAAAGATAAGTGCAATAAGGTTTATATAATACATTTTATACTTTTAATGGAAAAATTCCATATTCACAAATGTAAATTTTCATGTAAAAAAGCGTTTTATATCTTTCAAGAAAGAAATGGAACATTATATTGTCTCTATACGATTTTCTATGAAGCAAAAGGCACTTAAAACTCTGAAAATGTGCAAACGTTTCAATATTTTTATGTAGATCCTGTGTTTAGCCCCCCCCCCCCCCCAGTGAAATGTTTGTTACATTTTTTATGTTACTCATTGTATCTTGACAACCTGTTTGTTAATAATTAAATGAACAATTGACGTTGGAGATGGTGACCTCTTGAGGCCAATTGCTGAAATTCAAAATTCAAAGTTTTCAATATTCATTTGTCACATTAGGAGCATTAAATTTGACAGACAGACAGACAGATAGATTATAGATAGACAGACAGACGACAGACAGACAGACATACAGACAGATATAGACAGACATACAGACAGATATATGTATAGATAGATAGATATATAGATAGACAGACAGACAGACAGACAGACAGAAGACAGACAATAGCAGACCGGTAGATAGATAGATAGATAGATATTTCCTAGCTATATCATAGATAGTAGATAGATCGACAGACAGCGACAACAGACGCAGACAGCAGAAAGACAGACAGGTAACAGACGACGACATGACGATAGAAAAGATCAGACAGACGACATACCGACAGGTAGATAGACAGACAGGTAGATAGACAGACAGAAAGACAGACAAACAGGTATGTAGATAGACAGACAGCAGACAACAGGTATATATACAGACAACAGACAGACAGACAGTTAAGATGACAGACAGACAGACAGACCAGGTAGATAGATAGCTAGATAGACAGGTGATAGATTAGATAGTAGATAATAGTAGATAGTAGATAGATAGATAGAAGAGTGATAGATAGACCAGACAGACAGACGATGACGAAGACGACACATCGACATAAATACAGACGGTAGACAGACTAATACAGTCAGACAGACAGACATACGACGACAGACAGACAGAATGACAGACAGGTAGACAGACATACCGACAGACAGACGCAGACATCAGACAGACAGACGACTACATACAGACAATAGACAGACAGACAGACAGACAGAAAGACAGACAGACAGACAGAATGACAGACAGGTAGACAGACAGACAGACAGACAGACAGACAGAAAGACAGACAGGTAGATAGACAGACAGACAGACAGACAGACAGATAGGTAGATAGACAGACAGACAGACAGACAGACAGACAGACAGAAAGACAGACAGGTCAATTGTTGACAGACAGGTCAACGTCAATTATTCATTTAATTATTAACAAACAGGTTGTCAAGACAGACAGACAGACAGACAGATAGATAGATAGATAGATAGATAGATAGATAGATAGATAGATAGATAGATGTGTTTTACATATACACCCAGATATTCATGTCATTTTAGGATTTGTATTTTATTTCAGCCTTTGTTTCTCTAAAATGCTGTCTTTAAATTTTAAGTAAGTACATTTCCTTTTGAAACATTAAAAAAAAAAACTTAGTAGTAGTTACTTGTTTGAAAAGGCACAAGCTCACGCAGCACTCAACCAAATGCTTATGAAATGACGCCCTCTTGTGGTCAGTGTTCCAGGAGGAGTCCAGAGGAAATGACGAAGGCAAGAGTGGGCCAGTTTATGAAAGTCCCAGCAAAAGCGCGCGCAGTTACAGTCAGAGCCTCGAGAGAAGAGAAGACGGGACAGATACACCCGTGTTTCTTGTAGAGTTTTTGGATGTATACGTGCTGCCGCTGAGACACTTTGATTAACTACGATTACTGCATTCCTGCACTTGAAGACGAGCAGAAAACCAGGCCGCGCTTGTGTCATAACAGGAATTAGATAACTTTGTTTTCTCCTCTCATAAAAAGAAGCACAATGTTTGAGGCACGTCTCGTTCAAGGATCAATCCTTAAGAAGGTTCTGGAGGCTCTGAAAGACCTCATCACCGAAGCCTGCTGGGATGTCAGCTCCTCTGGGATCTCGCTGCAGAGCATGGATTCGTCTCATGTGTCTCTGGTGCAGCTCACGCTCCGGAGCGATGGGTTCGACTCCTACCGCTGCGACAGAAACCTGGCCATGGGTGTCAATTTGAGCAGGTATTGAAGGAAAATGATGCGCGTTTAGTGTTATTTGCCATTTGACATGTTGAGCGTGAAAGCTGAACATGTCTGTTCATGCCCGACTGCGCGAGCTAAAAGGAGCCCGCCATTTGTGAGATGTAAAAATGTGTTTTGCTCCTTTCACGATTATTAGTATTTTTTAAATGCATTTTTAATGCGTCCATTTGCAGTTCAAAAAGTTTTAGTATTATTTGGCGCGTAGAGTGTTTCCTGCATTCTGCCCTCACTATTGAACGTGACGTCATTTACCCGCGCTCAAGCTGGTTGGCGCGAAAAATAGCCCGGTTGTGAATGACAATATGGCTTTGCAGTTAGACGATAAAAACTTGGTCAAAAGAGACGTAAACCAAAATTTAAACTGACAGTCAAAGAGTCATGGGAATAATAACTAAATATAGGGGGGGGGGGGGGGGGGGGGGGGGGGATGTGGGGGGGGGGGGTTTAATGGGAAATTGTGTGTTTTTTAAAAAAGCGTGAATGTATGTTTCATTAAAAGTGCCCAAAACTGGGTATTTTTATTCGAATTTTTTTTCTTGTTTTCTAGCATGTCAAAGATTCTGAAGTGCGCTGGAAATGAAGATATCATCACACTTAGGGCAGAAGACAATGCAGACTCTTTGGCACTTGTCTTTGAAACACTCAGTGAGTATATAAGACTTTGTTACACTTTATTTGTTACATGGTTAACCTAAAACTAGGAATAATAATTCAAATGTACATAAGACATATCTATTTATTTTCTGGCTATATGTTTATATTGATAGTGTGCTATAAAATATAATAGTAAGAGCACTTGCTGACCTTCAAATGTGTTTTCAGATCAGGAGAAGGTGTCTGACTACGAGATGAAACTGATGGATCTGGATGTGGAGCAGCTTGGCATTCCAGTAAGACTTATTTGACAAATTCTGATATGAATGTGCATGTTTTTTTTTTGTTGCTTTTTTCTCCAATGATCATGTCCCGTTCTGTTTTTCACTTCAGGAGCAGGAATACAGCTGTGTGGTGAAGATGCCCTCTGGTGAATTTGCCCGTATCTGCAGGGATCTGTCACAGATTGGTGATGCTGTCATGATCTCTTGCGCCAAGGATGGTGTGAAGTTCTCTGCCAGCGGAGAGCTGGGCACAGGCAACATCAAGCTCTCACAGACCAGCAATGTCGACAAGGAGGATGAAGCGGTAACATTCGTTTAACACTGGCAACATTACAAGCAAAAGTCAGGTGTGGCAGTTTTTTGTTATGAAGGAAATTCACAACACTGTGTTCCCTACAGGTGACAATTGAGATGAATGAGCCGGTGCAGCTTATTTTTGCTTTGAACTACCTGAACTTCTTCACCAAGGCCACTCCTCTGTCCAAGACAGTCACACTCAGCATGTCCGCAGACATTCCACTAGGTAAGGAACATGCTTACATGCCCATATTAAATTGCCTTTTGAGTTCAAGCGATTTAAGTGATTGACTGTCTTTTTTCCTTCTGCAGTGGTTGAGTACAAGATTGCAGACATGGGGCACGTCAAATACTACCTAGCACCCAAGATTGATGAAGAATCGTCCTAAAGCCAAGTACAAGACTGACGTCTGTCATCGGCAGAATTTCGTTCTGCATATCAGAAATTATTTCAATAGATGTTTTGGGAAAATGCATTTTACTACTCCGTGTGTTCAATGGATTCACAATTCTGTGACCATCTAAGCCATTTCGTATGATTGGTAGATAAATGGGCACACTTAAACCATGGTAGTTTGGTATTAGCTTTACCAGGCTCTGTGGGCTGAATCTAGATTTCTTAAAGACAGCATGTACAGACTGAACTTTGGCTCAGTCTCATTTTCTCGATATTTGTGCTCTTGTCTGTCTGTCTTGACTCCACTTCAGGTTTTTGTCCAACTGCTCATTTCAGTGTGTAGATAATGTCTGTAAATATGCTAATTGGACATCCAGTCAACCATTAATAAAACTTTTTGTAATGATGATTTTTTTGACTTATGTTTTGTAAAATGGAAAATTAGTCCTTTCTCTTAAGTAAGTCTCAGAAATGGCATTCAAGAGAAACATTTCCAGTCGTAAGACAATATAGACACTGCGTTTGGCTGAAGCTCAAGAAATTGATGATTTTAGTCCAATCTTTCAGTGAATCTATTGAACCAGTTCTCAAAACCGATCTGGGAGAGAGGCCAATGGTTTTTTTGGATCTACTTAGGCTTATAATACTTTTGAAAAACGCGACCCTTAAACATCATGATTCGGTCAGCGCGGTTCTCGGGTCAACTCTCGGGCTTATTGAATATTGTCCGATTCGTAATGATCCATGAACGTATGAAAGTAAAAGCATTTTGGATTGCACCGAAATTACAACGGATGGACATTAATAAAACGTAATGAAAGTGACAATATGGGCCTACACTTATTACTTGGGACTTCACTGGGCATTCAGGCTGAATCAGTTTTTAAAGAATCGATTCGTTATTTGTATATCGATCACTTGTAACTTTTTGAATCGACGTCATCACAGCTATGTGGGCAGGGAAAAACTACACGGCGCCATGAAACTAGCGTAGCAGACAAGTGGTAAGTTTCTTTTGTTTTTGGCGGTTTGGTGGTTGCAGGCCTGCTGGCTTGGATATTTGATGTTTTGAAGATTCCTGAAAGAGTCATTGCATAGGTATGGAGATTTTCTTTTAATAACGTGTCTTTTTAATTAAATGATGAAACTATGGACTCATGTGTGGGTTTTTTATTATTTATTTAAATATTTCACTTTCTTTCCAGTATAATCACCATTACATAGCCACTATCCAAGACATTTTTAGTAGTTAACAGTAAATAAAGGTACAATTAAATATGCTTCTAACAGTCCCTAATATTACACCCTACACAATTATACCAACTGTAGATTAACCATAATAAAACTTATGCATTTTTAGAAAAGGTTCTCCAATTATAGTTGTGCACATACACACTTAATCTTACAAGATACTGCATTCTTTCTCATGCTTCTTTCTATGACCGTGATGGCTTGCTATGGCACTATTTTGCTGCATGTCAGAAATGAGATCCAGAAGTTTTTTCACCTGATGACTGGATTTCTCTTTGTTGTTGTTAAATGCGTGACATCTTGCATGACAGGTTTTGATCAGTTCCTGAAGTTCTGTGTCGCTACCACTGATATAATCAGTTAAAGTCCTGTTCTTCAGCTTCTCTTTACCCGTGAAAAGAATTAGAGTCTTTAAAGTCACATCCTGGCCAAACTCTCTCTTCAGATGTGGGAGAACCACTCTCTCACCCTCTGTGAAACGGCCAAGCTGCATGACCAGCAAATACACATCAGGCCCTGGCTGAGCGAGCTCTTTGCACTTCTTTATCTGTTCTTCCTGGTTTTTAAGGTCTTCATTAAAGAAATCTGGAGTGTCTATAACCCTAATCCTCATTTCATAAACAGTGTCCTCTGCCATCTGGCACTCCTTTGTTACTGGCACAGAACTGGCATGTGATTCAAAATGGTGCTTTTTTAAGATTGTATTTCCTGTAGCACTCTTCCCAGATCCTGTCTGTCCCAGCAGCACGATGGTCAAAGGTTTTGCCTGATCCACCTTAACTGATGTTGTATAGTTAGAATTAGTTAGATGATACAGTCCATGCTAACAGTTTCAGTGCAAAGGTACCAAACTGTTATTATCTGCTGGTATGGTACAGTATGTAGGTGACATGTTATTTTAAAATGTTTTCTAGTTGACTGATTGAACTCACCTGGTTTATTTGGTGTTAGCATCACCTTACTGACATGCATCCCTCTGAAATTGAAAGAGTGATAAATATAGGGTTATATGTAAATTAATTAAATTCCAATTTCTTACTGCTCATAACTATATATTGCCTACCTTACACTTGTAGTTTCTGATGTTTGGTTCTTCATGCTTTCTTTGTATTTCATCAGTTCTTTGATTAGTTCAGTATTCTTCATGTGTTTGCTGTAAACACACAGTCTGCTTCCACACTCATTCAGGATTATCTCGTTGCCTTTTTTGAATGACAATTGTGTGTCCATTGAAGCTGAAGATACCTTTTTATCACCGTTAACCAGCACAATTGTTTGTTCAACCATTTTCTGTCCAAGCTTCTTCTTTACGTCAGTAAACATCTCCATCTCTTCTGGTGACACCATTCTGTCCTGGAGTACAAGGAGGAACACACGTGGACCTGCGTACGATGGCTTCAGCTCGTCCATTCGGTCAGCTTCTGGATCTGATGAGCTTGGTTTATGAAAAAGGTCTGGAGTGTTGATAATACAGACCTTCTCACCACCAACATTATCCACGATCTTCTCACAGCGGACCCTCTCTGATCGGAAATGATCTTTTTGAAAAATTGTGTTCCCTACGAGACACTTGTTGTTGCTTATCTTCCCCAGCAGGACCACTGTCATCATGTCCTTACTTCTAGATGTCTGAACGCACTTTTCTGTGATAAATTCGAACAAATCTTTGAAAAAACATACTTCACAGTTTGAATGCAGAATGTAATTGTTTTAAAAATAATGTAGGACACATAGACTATAAAAAAGATGGACGACACGTCTTCACTTCCTTCCACTACAGAAAACTGTCATCTTGCGCCAGTGACGTCTGTTGGAGCCCGAGTCCCCCCAAACATCTGCAGACCCAACTGCAAGCTCACAATCTTGACCCCACACCTCTTTGTATAGCTTCAAATAACTAATTAAAAGCAAAATTATTAGAAAAATTAACACTTGAACATACATCAGCGTGATAAGAACTACCTAAAATGATGGAAACCATATTTGGGAAAAATGTATTCAAAGTGTAATTAGATTTTTTTTTAGTTTGGCTTATGTCCCATTCGTTTACATGGAGAGGGCAGGGTTAATGACCTATACTGCAGCCAGCTATCAGATGGCTATCAAAATGTTTTGGCTTCACTTTTCAGGATGTGTGCGGCAAACTTGGTAGGACAATATTTCTGATAATTTAACATGGTTGTTTTCACCTGGTTTTGCTGAAAGTTGCAGATTTCACATTGGGACATCAAGTGGTGATCCAACACAATACCAAGTCCATAATTTCTATTTAATGTAATCAGGTCATATTTTCATATAGTTTCGATGATGAGGGAATATCACCAATATGTTGATGTTGATGTATCCCAAATTGTTGAACGCACACTCTTTGATTGAGCACTCTTTGAGCATTTATGTCGCTTTCATATGTTACTGTACATGACTTGCATTATCATTATTTGCATTTAGTATGTTTTTGTCCCTCAGTTGTCTGCAACCCTATCAGAACATATCACCTGATAACCATTGATTTATCAGACACTTTTCATCATGATCTTGTACTTTTGGTAAATTGTAGTCAACTGTAACTTTTGTGAACAGCCCAGATCCTTAATCATTATGCTGTTTGTGGTAAATATGTGTTAAATAGGAAATAAGCATTACTGCTTACAAATTGAATGAAAAATAATAAAAAGTAAAAAAAGTAAAACTTTAATCACGTGTATTGAGATCACTTGATAGGTTGATGTGAAACGCACATAATAAAAAAACAGCATGTTGATTTGATCATATTCTTTTAGATGACAGAGAAAAGTAAGTTGAGAAATTTGTAAGATATACCTTTGCTGTTTTCAGACACCCATGACGCTTCATTTGTTTGCTTCATTTGTACATACGCATCAATGTCCTCATATATCCTACAGGATTAAGATGATATTACAGGTTAAATTATAGGCCTAAAGGGATTTATAGTTATGTACAGAGACTTTTATTTTTTAATTGATTTAATCACTGCTGTCATACGCGTGACTTACCTCTCAGCAGCTGCGGAGTTGCTTGATTCTTTAACCTGCATTTCATGTATTCTCTTCCATTCTTTCGCTACCAGATTGGTCAGCTCGTTATAATTTTTCTTGTCATGAAGACACATTTTCCGTCCACACTCATCTAGTAGTTTTTTGAGATTCTCATCCACGTGGTCATATGGTTCTTCCAATTTTTTCTCCTGACTGTTAACTAGCACTACAATTGTATTTTCCACCATTTTCTCTCCAAATCTCGCTTTCAGCTGGCTGAACATTTCCATCTCTTCCTGTGAGAGCTGTTTGTTCTGCAGAACCAGAAGAAACAAACGTGGCCCTGGATATAGGACTTTTATCTCCTCTATATTCTCCTCTGTTTCTCTATCTGGCTGCGGCCTGTGGAAAAGGTCTGGAGTGTTGATGATACAGATCATCTGATCATCTACACTTTCTTCAGCTCTTGTACATGTGTTTTTGCTAGCTATGAAACGGTTTGCCTTTAATATGGTATTCCCTATCATAGACTTATCATTGCTGTTCTTTCCCAGCAGCACCAAAGTGATCTTGTCACCTCCACCAGATTTCTCCACCTTTGCATTCTTCACTATAACAAATCACAAAAATAATTCATAGCTTTTGAAATCTTGTCAAGAGAAAACTGGATTTTGTATTATGCTAAATTGAAACTTTAATCCACAACCCTTATCTAATCCAAAAATCCCTTTCTGTACTCTTGTGATTTAATTTGACAAGGAAGAGTTGGAATTGAGCTCGAGTATTAGATTGATGCCATTATTGCAACTATCAGTCTTTGTCAAGTCAAAACACAGAATTTTTTACAATTACTAAATTCACTCAAATGTATCGAAGAAAAGGCTTACTTACATTGTAACATGCTGACTTGTATTACAAGAAACAAATGATGTGCAGAGTAAGAGTCGAACGTGTATCTAGCACTCAATGACAGAAAGTAAATGAAAGTGAAAAATACACTTGTCTTAGTATGAGAATAAAGGGCATGTCCAAAATCTGGTTTAACACGTTGAGTCGCTAGTATGCTAGATAACAGCTGTACTTGGCTTTATTTCTTCATTGCATGTTTTGCAAAAATGTGTGTCTTAATGCAGTAATCTAGAAGAATTTGTATAATTTAGTTGGGCTTTGATTATCTGTAGAAAATGAGTAAGAGTGGCCAAAGGAAACATTTGTGATTAACATTATTAACATTTATGTTTTTTGTACTAAAGGTAAAATATCCAAGCAATGGTGGGTGGAGTTAGTGAAAATAGCTTTTGGCAGTTTTAAGCAAATAACAACTCCAGTTTCCGTCTATTACAGTCTGTTACTGGAAACTGTGTTTGAACAGTGATTGATTTCAGATTCGTGATGGTAGTGAGATTGTATGAAGGAATTGTTGGCGGTTGTGTTGCATATGTTTATTGCATCTTTTGGTTACACATAGACATTACACTGTAGGATTACAACTCTTCTTTTGTATTTAGTAAAATCTGTTTTATGGCAAGATATCAATCACACAGAACATATTAGATGGACTGAGCTGATTTCTAACTGGTATATTCAGTTTTTCTCAGATTCCTGCTTGCATGTTCTTTTGTCCTATAAGCTGTCCGACCAGCTCAGTGCTTTTCACATTACTCCTGTAAACATAAACCGTCTCCTTACACTCATCTAGAATCTTTTTGAGGGTCTTATCAGCTTCAAAGGTCTCTCTTAAGTTATTTTCTTCGTTACCTATGAGCACAACAAGCATGTTTTCAAGCTGTTTCTTTCCAAATCTCTGCTTCAGTTGGGCGAACATCTCCATCTCTTCCTGTGAGAGAGTTTTGTCCTGCAGTACCATGATGAACATACGTGGACCCGCGTATGATGGCTTCATCTCCTCCATACTGTCAGCTACTGAATCTGGGCTTGGTTTATAGAAAAGGTCAGGAGTGTTGACAATACAGACCATCTGATCAGCTACTCTAGCCACAACCCTCTCACATGTGGCTTTTCCAGCCATGAAACAATCATGCTGGAGAATACTGTTCCCTATCAGGCACTTGTCATTGCTGTTCACTCCCAGAAGCACCATGGTGATGATATTGCAGTCACCTCCAAATGACTTGACATTCACATCCTCCCCTTATGAATAATAAAAAAATTTGAATGAATAATTAAAAAAAAATTTTTTTTGGAAAAAGTCTCTTATTCTCATCAAGGCTGCATTTATTTGATCAACTATAAAATAAAACCAGCAGTATTGGGAAATATTACAATTTAAAAGAGCTGTTTTCTATTTCAGAATATTTAAAAATGGAATCTATTCCTGTGATGGCAAAGCTGAATTTTGTCACATGATCCTAACATTATTAATTTTTTTTTTTAATTATCAATGTTCAAAATAGTTGTGCTTACCAGTGCTGCTTAATATTTTTGAGGAAACTGTGAGAAGCTTTTTTTTTCCAAGTTAGTTGGAAAGTTCAAAAGATCAGCATTTATTTGAAATTGAAATCTGTAAAAGTCTTTACTGTGAATTTTGGATCAATGTGATTATAATTTTAATACAGCATTGTTGAATAAAATATAATTTCTTTAAAAAAAAAAAAAAGTACAAAAAACATACTGACCCCAAACTTTTGAATGTAAGTTTGCTTTCATTAAAAAACATTTTCAGTGCAGCATTTGGAGTTGGACTAGAATATTAATAATTTCAGATAATTAAACATAAGTAAGCATTACCTGGCATTGTCTTTGGTTGTTCTGAGTCATCTTTTTCCTTCTGATCAACTTCCTTTTTCATGTCTTCATGTAATCTACAGGATAATGATGAACTTTAGGGGAAAAGATAAAAATAAGCTTTGTGAACAATACAAGAGACAATACCAAATGTTTCTCATTTGTAGAAGTTTACCTGCCAGGATCAGCTTCTACTTTCTCTGGCGTTTTCGTAATATGTATCAGAAGCTGTCTGACCAGATCTGAGTCTGCCGTATCTTTGCTGAAGACGCAAATTCTCTCGTCACATTCATGTACAATCTTTTTGAGATTTATATCCACTATGTTGCAGGACTGTCTTGATGTCTCTTTGTTGTCGATCAATACTACAGTAATATTTTTTGTCATTTTCTCTCCAAATCTCTCCTTCATTTGGGTAAACATCTCCACCTCTTCCTGGGACAGCTGTTTATCGTGGAGAACCAGGAGGAACATGCGTGGACCCGTGTATGATGGCTTCATCTCCTCTAAAGCATTAGCTTCTGATTCTTGGCATATTCTCCAGAAAAGGTCTGGGGTGTTTATAATGTAGAGCAGCTCGTCCCTCATTCTTCCTAGAGCCTTTTGATACATGGACTTTCCTGGCTGGAAGCAGTTATACCCAAGCATGGTGTTTCCTATCAGGCACTTATCAGCGCTGTTTTGTCCCAGCAGCACCACGGTGACAACAGTGTCATCGTCTGAAACTTGTGCAGTTTTATTTTCTCCTATGAAGATTGAAAATGGTTTTCTCACAATTAAATGCAATAGACAATTTTGAAGTAAACATATCAAAAGTGGCAGAGAATATAAAGAAAATTAGCAAAAGAGCAAAATCTTTAAAAAGCCGATCAAAAACTCTCAAACTAACAACTATGTTTTACCTTTTGGCATGTTGAATTTCCAGTCTGTTCTCCAGGTTGCGAGAAACACCTGTGGTTATATCTGTCATGAGGCGAAGCAAGAAAATAGTGATCAAACGAAAGTAAAAGCTAGATATATGCAACAAAAAAAAATAATAAACTGGTGGCGTCACAAGAAAAACTGGTACTAATAGGGTCACGCAGAAAACAGTTTCAGTCTTTGACGAGAGAAACTGTTGCTGAAGGAAATGAACTGTTCTAAGTGCAAGGGTTGTTGCCGCTCTAATATTCCACGACGTAAGTTGTGTGCTAAAACTTTTTACTTCAATGTATAGTATGGTTTCTAGTAAACTGCTGAAAGCTCAAAACTGCTCAAACATTTATCATGTTTAAATAGTTTAGAACTTTGTGAGTAAATTGAAAGTGTCTAATGTCTAAAGTCTATTGTCAAATATTCTGTGAAAGCAAACAAGGAATCTGTCAATTATTGTTTGAGTAATTTTTGTAAAAACATAAAATGTGCATTAAAAATACAATAAGTTAACTTCAAAGCTAAAGGACCGATAAGTGTAATATATGACTTATTAATACAGTTGGAGGGATTTATTAATGAGTATTAATTTGTGATGAGTATATGACTCATATACTTTTGATGTACATCAAAAAAAATTATGGATTTGCATCATAAAGCATATATGTATATTAATATGATACAATATCATGGGCCAGGCTTAAAACGCAAAACTCTGTTTTATACAGTCCATCCAAGGCAGCTGATTTTGTCTGTACATGTTTCATTATCTTTTTTTTTTTTCATCCTTTGCTGTATTGATAGATCCATCACTTCGCATAGTATTGATTGGAAAAACTGGAGTGGGAAAAAGTGCTGTGGGAAACACTATCCTTTGTAGAAAGGTTTTTGAATCAAGCCCTTCTGCAAACTCTGTCACTGAGCGGTGCAAAAAAGCAATGGTCTTTGACCAAAGAGAGATTTATGTGATTGACACACCTGGAATCTTGGATACCAGCAAATCAAAAGACCTCATCAAAAGAGAAATAGTGAGATGTATACAGGTCTCAGCACCAGGTCCTCACGTGTTCCTGCTGGTGATACAGATTGGCCGTTTCACTACCGAGGAGCAAAGATCAGTCCAGGCCCTGCAAGAGCTCTTCGGACAAGAAGCTTCAAAATACATGATAGTGGTCTTCACTCATGGAGATGCACTCGATGGCCAAACAATTGAAGAATATGTGAAAAACGGCCATGCAGAACTCCGTAAAGTCATTCAGAGTTGTGGTAGTAGATATGTTGTTTTTAATAACACTGCCAGGAATAATCGAGCTCAAGTGAGTAGATTAATTGTGAAAATTGATGAAATGGTGGCAGTAAATGGGGGAGAATGCTTCACTCAGGAAATGTTTAAAGAAGCGGAAGAAAAGATTCAGCAACAGAATGTGGAGAGAGCGGCCGCAGAGCTACTGGAATATCAGTTTAGCTTTCTTGGGATTCTTGATGACAGAGTTGCTTTGTTCCAACAAGTATTAATGGAAGGCATTCGCGAACAGTTCAGTCTTGACAGCAGCAATTACAGTTACTAAAGATACTTAAATCAGACATCTTAGAAAGATGTGTAATATGAAAACTACTTCTGAACATAAACACAACTCATTTATGTGATGTTACACAGTTGTGGAATATGATGTTATTCGACTCTGCAGCACATAGCATAATGAATAATTACACATGGAAGCTTGTGAATCTAATATGAAGGCACTGTATTCTATAGCACTTTTTGGTTTCTGAATTGTTTTTAGAGACTTTATTTATACTAACACATTCATGATATGTCTAAACTACTGAGACCTTTGATTTAAATACTAAGTTTTAAGACTTTTTAACCCGATACAGCAGATATTACCAATCAATCCAATTCAAGCAGGGACTCCACTAGTAAGTGTAATATTTGTACATATATAGTGATTGTATACATTAGATTAGCAGTTAATTATATGCCTGATGTACTGTAATTACTTGCATCAAAATCATGAAAGAAAAGTGTCTTTATAAAGGTTGACATTAATATGCCACTGTCTTTACAATTCTTTCTTCCTGAAGATTAAATTTCTTAAGAGTAATCTGAATAATAATGTATAACATTTGCATATTCATTTTAAGACATTGAGCACAGTGGGATAAACAGTAGTTTTTCCATTGTCTTTTAAAATATGCTAAGAATCAGTTATCCTCTTTAAAATTGTAAAAGTGTTAAATACAAGTAAAATGTTAATACTGTGAAAGCTCTGGATGTGTTTATATATAATGTATTAGAATTTGGCATATTAATACATTATTTAAATTTTTCCAACATTATTATTATTTTTGCATAGCACATCCCTTTTTGACCATTAAAAAAATATATATATCTAAGACTTTTTTGGCATTTGACTGGGTAGAAAAAAAATTGCATTTGTACATTTATGCATTTGCCACACCTTTTTATGCAGCTTAATTTGCATTCAAGGTGTTTTTTATTCAAGATATATTTTATCAGTTCACACATTTGCTTTACTATTTGAGCAACATGAACACATTTGACCTTTTAAGTTCCACCTGGCTGGAATTTCCTGTTAGTTCTTAGAAAACATGTTTTTCACCTTTGTGTTGTGCTGTAAATCCTTTACCTAATTTGGTGTTCCCGGGCAAAAATTACTGGCCTTTTAAAATTGCTTGTACAACCCCAATTCCAGAAAAGTGGGGACATTTTGTAAAATGTAATAAAATCAAGAATCTGTGATTTGTTAATTCTCTTGAACTTTTATTAAAAAAGTACAAAGAAAAGATTTCACTGACCAACCTAAATGTATTTTGTAAAAGACGAATTTTGATTTTGAAGGCTGCAACACACTCCAAAAAAGTTGGGACAGGCAAAGTAAAAGTGAAAAGGTTATAGAATATCAAAATTAAACTGTTTTGAAACAGTCAATAAGCAGGTGACTTGGTAATAGGTGAGGGTATCATGTTTGGGTATAAAAGGAGCATCTCAGTCTTTGCAAGCAAAGCTGGATCATGGCTCATCACTTTGTGCCAAATTTCATGAGAGCAGTGTCACATTCTTTCACCAACTACCATACATAAAATTGTGAAAAGATTCAGGGAATCCAATGAAATCTCATTCTGTGTAGGGCTAGGCAGGAAACCTCATTTGCTATGTGCATAACCTGTGAGCCCTCAGATGGCACTGCATAAGAAACCAGTCATGCTGCTGTGTTAAATATAGCCACATGGGCTCAGGAGTACTAAAATGGACATAGTATTCTCAGTCCCAAAGACCAAAGACTTTCATCAGCGATAGATGCAAAAGCAAACGTCTGTCATGGTATGGGGCTGCAGCAGAGCAAACAGCATGGGTTACTGGCATTTGTGTGAAGGTACTATTGACATGGAGGCATATACTGGAATTGTACAGAGACATATACTGTCATCAAGATGACGTCTTTCATGGGAAGTCCATGGTTATTAGATCAAGACAATGCCAGGTCTCATTCATGTGCTACAACAGCGTGGTTTCGTGCTTGATCAATCCAGTTCTGTCTCCTGTTGAAAATGTATGACCAGTCATGAAAAGGAGAATCAGACAACGGCTATCACAGACTGCTGAGCATCTGAAGTCTTGTATCAAGTGAGATTGGACAAAATTTGGCTTGCAAAACTTTAACAATTAGTATCCTCAATTCCCAAACAGTTAAACATTTTAATTAAAAGGCAAGTTGATGTGACACAGTGTTAAACATGTCTCTGTCCCAACGTTTTTGGAGTGTGATGCAGCCATCAAAATCAAAATGTTTGTTTACAAAATAAAATTAATTTGGTCAGTGCAAACATTGGACATTTTTCTTTGTACTTTAGTCAATTAAATAAAGTTTAAAGATAATTAACAAATAACATATTCTTGATTTTATGGCATTTCACAAAATGTCCCAACTTTTCTGGAATTGGGCTTGTAAATGTCATATTATGCTATGTTATGACCAAATCTTGAATTCAGTCTTTTTTCTTTCAGTTAGCACAAGTTTTGTATTTCTTTATGTAACTGGTTGATTGTAGGCCTCATTAATCTGAGCTTATTCACCTCACATCAATTTATGAGTGAACAACATTATTAATGGATAATTTGGGATAAATGAAATATTTAGTAATGATTTAGCATAATGAGAAATTTATAAGAAAGCGCAAAAGAAGATATTTTGAAGATTGTGGGAAACCAAACATTTGATGACATTGACTTCTATAGTATTTATGTAATTTAACTTAATTTGACTTCCATAGTATTTATGTAGCCTCAACTTTTCAGTTACCCACGTTCTTCAAAATATCTTCTTCTGCGTTCAGCACAATAAAGAATCTCATACAGGTTTGGAACCACTTGAGGGTGAGTAAACGATGACAAAGTTTTCTTTCTGGGTGAACTATCCTTTTAAAATCCCAGTTTATAGAAAGTCCTCATATATACAAGAACACAACAAGACATTTTCTTCAAATAATGTGAACTCTGCTAAGCTTAACAACAATAAGGAAACAGTACACCTGTATGTCTTCTCTGTTGATCAGATATGCAGGATGTTTTTTTAGAAGGAAGAAATTCTTCAGCTTCTTTCTTACAAGGAAGAAACTGTATTTTCGCAGAAGGAACGTTAATTATAGGCAGAGATAACCAGTTTGCATTCTCTTGCCGTCATCTTAAAAGGAAAAAACTTTGTAACTTGAAACATCACAAACATGTATGCAGACTTGTGGGACCACATTCTTTAAAGATTTTACCTCTGACTAGCACATGAAAATTGTATTTTGGTGTGCAAATGATAACATTTTTTTCGGGGTCCAGATATTTCACTGTTTCAATTGTTTGACCCAGTTGTTTCTATCTGACAAAAGAAACTGTAGTGCATGAATAGGCTTTTTGAAGAATATTCTTCTCTTTATTTGTACTTGTAATACATGCAACATAACACTGATGTACTGCATATTATTTGATTCTAGCAAAAATGAACTAATGTTTTTAAATCAAACTACAATCTCAGCACATAAGACAGTAAATCAGTTTTGAAGAATTACCACAGGAATCGTGTGCAAGTGTCTACTGAATTCTGCAGTCTTTTTTCTCCGATTCCTTACAAAATGAGTAGTGTTCTTCAATGTCAGTACTTCCATATTTCTTCTTCATTTCCAAAATCATCTCTAACAGTCTCTCAGCTTGTGAAACATGGTGGTCGTTGTTGTTAAATGCATGACACCTTGACCCACAGGTTCTGATCAGCTCTTTCAGTTGTGTGTCAGTGTTTTTAATGTACTCTGCTACAGTTTTCCCTTGCAATTTCTCCTTGCTAGTGAACAGAACGATGGCTTCTTTTACCACTTCTGCACCAAACGCTCTCTGTATGTTCTGAACTATTGCTCTCTCTCCATCTGTGTAACGGCCAAGCTCCATGACCAGTAAATACACGTCAGGCCCTGGCTGAGCGAGCTCTTTGCACTTCTTTATCTGTTCTTGTTGGTTTTTTAGGTCTTCGTCAAAGAAATCTGGGGTGTCAATGACCCTGATTTTGATTCCACAAACAGTTTCCTCTGCCATTTGGCACATCTGTGTTACCGGCACAGAACTGGCATATGATTCAAAATGGTGTTTTCTCAGGATGGTGTTTCCGGTGGTGCTCTTTCCACTTCCTGTCTGTCCCAGAAGCACGATGGTCAAAGTGTTTTTCCTCTTGATAGCAGCATGGTTACCTCCTTGAAAAAAATAATAAAATGTCAAAAGAAATTTAACACACAATATCAGTTTTAATCTGCATCCTATCTGTTCTAATTGGGCCTTTTTAAGACATGGGCCTTTTTAGATCTAGATTGTCCTGGTTTGCACACTTGTAAAATAGGTCCAAAAGAGTCCTTTTTTTCGCCCAGCACTTTTTTCACTGGACTCCAGGAAGGATGGTCGCCGTGATTTTGCCAAGTAAGACATGTTTCAGGATCAACATCTTTTGTTGATTCTGGATCAACATTACTGTCCAAAAATACAGACTTAACCCAATCCCCACCCCTAAACCTAACCTTACCCGTAATTTATTCCTAAAATCAGTGTGAAATGATAGCTGATTAACAAGTGTGTAGAAGCACCTAATCCTGATTGTAAGCCTAAAACTGACATTTCCTGAAAAGTTATCTCTCAATTCTGATTGGTTGATTGGAATGATGTTCCAGGATCAACAAGGATGTTGATTCAGGAACATGTTGTACTTGGTCAAATCACGCTCACCAGGAAGGATAAATGTTTAGTCTAAAGCAATTCATCCTCATCTGAGGTCTTGGTACCATCATCATGCCACATCATGTTAAAATCTTCTAAAATCCACCTCATGGAGAATGTGTTAGCCTGTATAAAATATCTCAAATCTACTGTACTGGCTCAAAGTTCAATACCAGTGCAGCATTATCACTTTATCTCTATTCTTATGGAACTTATATATGTTTTTATGCTTTAAATTTAGATTTTTTTTGTGTTTCGTATTGAACTGATTTAAATACGTCGCTAGGGCAAAAGCATTTAGCTGAGATTTTATTGAAATTGTGAGAAAGACTTGTGAAAGTCTTGGAAGTAATTGTTGATGGTCTTCTCTTATTATGTGAAAAGTTCTCCTCTAAGTCTAGAAAATTCTATCTGCTAGAAAACACTCTCTGTCTTTAGAATGGTTCCAGATGTTTTCACCCCTCCTTTTCTTTTTTCCTGTCCCTCTCTCACTCGCTCCCTATACAACGCATTCTCTCTGAATCCCCCTCCTCCATCTGTTCTCTCTCTCTCTCTCTCTTGTATTATGTTTTAAATATCTCTTACTCATATTCGAGGTACGCATGCGCAAATGTATACATTAGTTTTTCTTGGTTTAAATGCCCATATAAGGAGATGAATGCTAGGACTACAAGGTGAAAGGGGTTTGTGATGAACTATGAAGAGAGTTCAGCATCCTTCGCCAAAGTCTATTCCTAATATGTCCATGTTTTCTGTACATGTGGCTATTTTATATAAACACATGTTCTTGGCCAATATCCTATATGTATGTCATCTATATCCTCATTGGTTAAAGGGTTGAAACTCCCCTCGACATATGCCTATATAATATCTTTGTTTCTATGAATAAATTGAAGTATTGAGAATACCACTGAATGTGTGTTTTCTTGCTTCCCGGCCGTTATACACTTTGAGGGATTGAGAATTTTCCAGGCGGCAAAGAGAATTTACAGAGGGACCAATTGTTATTTTACTAACACTTTCTTAATGTGGAATTATAGTATGACAGAAATGCATATTATATTTTGGTTATTATTTTGAATATAATAATGGATGTTACCTGATGTATGCTCTTGTGTCATTGCTTCCTGTGGTCTCCATGAGCTGCAGTTGAGGAGAAAATAAATTAATCAATCGATACATGGTATCGATTGTATCCTGGAATGGACTCAGATTATGGACTCTAAACTCAGATTTTTAGTCTTACCTTTTATGCTTGTATACAGTATGTGCAAATCAGGCACACTCTTCCAACATGTCATAAGTGGTTTGATTAAGTCACTTTTGCTTCAGATTTTTGTTAAAATCACACACTTTCCTTCCATTTTGATAGAGAACCCTTTACAGGTTTTCATTTGCCACTTTGTTTGGCCTTGCTGATGTCTTATCATCGCTACTGACCATAACTACTGACCGATCTGAACATCTGCTGAAAATGTGCAAATGTTTCTACATCCCTCTGAGAAACATGGCTACGTTGCAGAACAAACAAAATCATGCATGGACAGGTGATGTCTCCATATACCTCTTAATTACAGTCTGCGGCTCATTAATAACAGTAATCCATTGACACCTATCTCCACTGATTCCTCTTCATCAAATGTGGACTACTCTGGCAGGAAATGTTCAAAGTTAAGAATATTATTTCCCACCCGACATTTACACCAGCTGTTAGCACCCAGCAGAAAAATGCCTCCACAGAAATCTTCAGTGTGGCCATCTCCTGTAAAGAAGTTCAAAAAAGCATTTATTAAGATTAAAGCACACCTAATGACCTAACATTAATTAATGAGCAACATTTTCAGTTCAAAATACATTCACATTAATATGTGTGTTCCCTTGGAATCAGTCGTAAAACATTGGGATTGCTAGTACCACACAGTACCAGTTGAGTTAAAGCTGAGCTCTAAATCTAACTCTGTTTTAGATAACATCAGTGAGTCTCTGAAACATGCTCAAATGTATAAATGTTTCAAAGATTCCCCACTATTGAGCCTTATCTATGTAAAATGCAAACACTTTAGAAGCTTACCTTTTGACAAACTGAAATCAGCATAAAGTTTAAAAATATTTCACAAAAAAAGCAAACATAAATTCAGAAGTTTTTTTTTTTTTCTTTCGAAAGATTATTTCTGGTAAGCGTTTGCAGTAACCGAAAGTGAAAATCCAGCGGGTTTGATTATTATTTTTTAAACAAGGTAAAGGGGTGGATCACAATAATCACCTCTGAATGTGCTTACTAAACTCACTTTACACTGAGAGTTACATTCTGTGTGTATTCACATGCACATAATGGCTAGAGTATGTATAGATGTGTATAGAGAGTGAGAGAAATACTGGAGTGAACATCACTTCAGCATTTGGTTTATTTATAATCTTCCATTTCAGGTACAAAGTTATTTAAAAACTTGTATTTAGTGTGTGTGTGTGTGTGTGTGTGTCATAGTGCATAGTCTTTGTTTTTTCCATAAAATGTAAATTAATTCTTAGAAATATCTTATTTTGATTTCCAGGAAAAATAAAATGCTTGAATGTACATTTTTGGGTGAATGATGACATCTAGTACTATGAGTTGAATTGTGTAATTTCTGTAGCCAACATGTTATTGCAAAAATAATTATAGTTTCTAGTTTTCTGAGCTAGAAATTGGCATGCCTAAAAGCAGTTCAGTGTTTTGAGAGCACCACCTACCCAGTGTTTTTAGCTAATTTATATTTGTCTCTATAAATGTGCCTCACATCCTGAAACCGAAGCAATTTGATCGCCCCCTGGTGGCTAGTTGCAGTATATGTCATACAGTCCACCGTCTGTTTTTTTGTTTTTTTTACACAGTGACAGTCTATATTTATAACTGTGATAGAAGTATTTTACCACCAGAAAAAAATTACACCCTTAACCTTTAATGTCAGTGTTCACACAGTCACTGAAAACTGGTTTCCAGACCTGGAAAAATCATGGAAATGTATAGTTATTATATAGTAAATACACATGCTTCTGTACTCAGCTATTAAATATTTAGGGACAGATTTGCTAACAGCTTATTAACAACTTTTCACTCCTATCAGTGGTGTTATGGGATTGCAGCCTAGTGCTAATTTGCCCTGTTTAATAAATCTGGTCCTTAATTGTAGATCTTCTTTTGGAAGGCTTTTTTAAAATCATTATTTAGTCTTCCAAATAATTGAGAAATTCATGGAAATTAATAAAATAAGATTAATGGTACACTGATCAGCTACAGCATTAAATCCACTTGTTTAATATCACGTAGGCCCCACTTGTGTTGCCAAAACAGCTCTGGTGGATCTAGACCCTAGACATGGAGTCCACAAAACCGCTGAATGTGTCATGTGTTATCTGGGCAGCCAACACTTGGACAGCAGAATCGTTTAAGCTGCAAGTTGCAAGGTCGGGCTTCATGGATTGGATTTGTTGGTCCAGCACTTTCAATAGATGCTTCGCACCAATCGTATTGAAATCTGGGGATATATATAAAATCAATAAATAAATAATAATATTAATTATAAACCAAATTCTGAAGTGCAATCTTCAGTTGTAAACAAATGCCTCCTTTTGTTTACACTTTGCATTTTTATGTGATTATATCATGTTCTGTGGAGTGACTTTCTAACTCTGTAACTCTTACTGCCACTCCTGATTTATTTATTCCATGGTTACCGCCAGTATTTGACTGGTCATGTGACCTCAGCTTACCCAATGAAAGGTGGCCTGCCATATGTAGAATAAAATAATTTTTTTATAGGCCAGTGATATGACGGGAGTGCCATTTTTTAAAATGTCTTTTGAAGTGGACCAAACTAATCAGTGCACCAGGCCATGTAGTCTGCCTTTAGGGGGCGCTCTCGCGACAGGTTTATTCTCCTCAAGCGCGAGGACAGCATACTTGTTGCACTTGAGGGGAACATCCAGTGTTGCCAAGTCCGCGGTTTTTTTTTTTTTATTGGGTTTCACACGCGAACCCCCAATTTACGCTGATAAACGTGTCATTTTCATCCCCCGAGGGAAGACCCGGAACGCGATTTTTAACGGGGGATCCCTCGAAACGCGATTGGGATAGTTTTGGGCAAGTTTTGATTAGCGACTGGGTGGATTTTGGGCCAGTTTTGAGAAGCGATTAGGTGTGTTTTGTTGTGAAAAACCTGGCGCCAACCAACCATACAAGCAACAATCTCCTGAAACATCCATCAGATGTTTGGTTTATTTCTAATCTCCCATTTCAGGTAGAAAGTTCTTTAAAACACTTTATACAGTCAAAACTCGTGTGTTTGTATATTTATAAACGTATATGAATGTTAATTAACGAACACTGAACATTTGACTGACTGTCCGACCTATACCTTGTCATAAAGTAGGTGTCATGAACTCAATGAGCAGTGTACACCTGAGATTTACTTGATGGTTTTTGTCAAAGGTACTATTAATTTCACTAATTTGAAAACTTTTAACTTGACAAGAATCATTTAGTTCATATTTAAAGCCCTTTAGTCCTGTAATACGGAGAGCTCACGCGACTGGTTTAACGTTAATATATTTTAAGCGCTAACGCAATATCTCCTGTTTTACAAACAAATCTCTCTTAAAAAACATTTCTTCTAAATACTAGTCTATGTATTTGTAAACTTTTAACAATGTCATTCAGCGAATATTGAACCCTTTATGTCGTTGTTGTTTTGTCTGACAATGCCTTGTTGTAGTTGTCGCATGCTCCATGGATGGTGTAATTAATAGATTAAAAGTGCAATGTTAAAAGAAAACGTTCTGTGTGCATAAATGTGTAAGTTGTATTTACTCATAAATACAAATGATTCAAATGACACTGTACTCCAGAAAACATTGTGTTGTACATTATGAATTATCGTTTGTGCAAGACTTTTTGTTGAAGAACTCCTGCTCGAGTTTCTGATATATTTGCTAATCATTTTCCCTCATTTGGGACTCCAGGCCTTCGTGAGCTCTTTGGAACAAAAGCTTCAGTGATTTTGAAGAAGGAACTCAAGAGAATGACCCAGCACTTGTGCAAGCCAACGAATAAAGTAAGGACAATTAAAAAAGTCAAATGGATAGTTTAATCACCCAAACATTTAAATTCAGTTATCATTTATGCACACTAATGTCTGTATTTTGAAAAATATTCCATTGTTTTTTTTTTTCTCTTCATGAAATGAAAATTAATTCTTACAAATATCTTATTTTTATTTCCAAGGGAAAAGAAATGCTTGATTTGAATTTACATTTTTGGGTGAACTAGCACCTCAAGTATTGCAAGGTGAAGTGCGTAATTTCTGTACCACTAGTGGCCAAAATGTTATTGCAAAAATAATAATAGTTTCTTTTTTTTCCTGAGCTATAAATTGGCATGCCTAAAATCAATTCATTGTTTTGAGAGCTCCATATACCCATAGTGCTTACCCATGAATGGCTAATTTATAGTTGGCCCTGTCCCAAATCGCACTCTAAACCCTCGCGATCTTCCTCTTAGTCCACACTTTCGTGACGTAATGCCGCTTTGACTGTCGGGTAGAAGTCTGCTGCGGAGCTCGCCTCAGTGTGGGCTCGGCAGAATTGCGCATCGAGGGCACATAGCGGTCGCAAAGGGGGTGCTCGCGAGCACCATTTGAGACAGGGCCTTAGTCTCTATCAAGTGTGCCTCACACATCCTGAAGCCAAAATTAAGCCAAAACACTTTGATCACCCCTGCTGGCTAGATGAAGTAAACTATGCCCTCTCTATGTAAACAAATTGGACGTGAGCCAAACTAAGAGAAGACACATCCATCTTTTTTTACAGTCTATGGTCCATATATTTATAACTGTGATTAAATATTTTACTATCAGAAAAAATTACACCCTTCACCTTTAATGTCAGGGTTCCCACAGTCATGGAAAACCTTGATTTATTGTTTTAATATTCTGGCTTCCAGACCTGGAAAAGTAATAGAAATTTATAGTTATTATAGTAAATATACATGCCTCTATGCTCAACTGTAAAATATTTAGGGCCAGATTTACTGACCGCTTACTAACAACTTTAAAATCATTATTTAGTCTTATTATCTTTTCTTATTGGTTAAATTTTAAATAATTAAGTTTATTATCTGAATAATTGAGAAATCCAAGAAATCCACCCCCCCCCCCCCCCCCGCCCACCGCCCCCCCCCGATAGTCCAGGCTGATGGTAACCTTAACATTTTGTTTGTAAATTTAACATTTGTAAATGGTTCAAAGCAAAAGAGTTGTAAAAATTCTAAACATCTTTTAGACCTTGAATTTAAGTTTTCATTATCTGTTTAAAAAAAATACATTACACATTAATAAATAAATCAGTATACAATTCTTTAATTTTAGAAGTGTCATGGTTGTTAATTTTTTTATAGCTTCTGACCTTTAAATCAAAACAGACTCATGATTTTATGACATCGGTTACTGCTTTATTTGTTCAGAAGCACAAGTATCTTAATGTTATTTGTGTTTTACTTAAATTTTATTACAAGTAGGTGTACAGTGCTCCCTAAAATAAATAAAATGCCTTTCTAGAGGGGCATTGGGACCCGGGGGAGGCTGAGTACATTCTGTACTTGCGTTCTCAAATTAAATGCAGCGATCCAAAAGATTCACTAATAACCTATCATTCAGAAGGGCAAATACTTCGGCTTCAAAGAATGACGCACACTGCTGATTTATCTTATCTGTTCTCGCACAGCCTTGAGCCGTGTGAGGTTACTCCTCTTATAATTCGCGGCAGGTTATTGGCTCATTTTTCATACTCGGCGCGGAGCTGATGGCCGATATATTACATTTTAAAGCCTTTATATCGCTGATTCCGTAATCGTTTAAAAATATTGATGCATAACCCTATGAAATGTCATCATATAGATTTGGAACAGCTCGGTTACATTGTGAACCCTCTTTCCTGAAGAGGGAATTGGTAATCTACTCCCAGAGCCAATCCACCTTCGAAGAGTGTAAACTAAACAAGCCAATGATAGGTGGCGTGCGTGTTTCGCCACGCGCACCCCACCCCGCAGCGTGGGTATAAAAGGAGAGGTGGGAACTTTGGGCACATATCCAGGCCGGGTTCTCAGGACAATGTGAGAGTTACCCGTTTCCGAATTCTAGGCACGAATCGTCTACCGAGAATGCCTGCAGGTCCCCTACTCTCTTGACTGAGGCCAATGCGGTGAGGAGCACTGTCTTCAAAGACAGAAACTTAAGCTCTACTGACTGAAGAGGTTCGAAGGGCTCCTCCTTCAAGGCCGTCAGGACCGAGGGGAGATCCCAAGAGGGTAACAGGTGAGGGCGCGGAGGATTTAGCCTTCTTGCCCCTCTGAGAAACCTGATGACTAAGTCGTGCTTCCCCAAAGACTTACCATCTACTGCATCGTGATGTGCGGCAATGGCGGCAACATACATTTTGAGGGTGGAGGGAGACAGCCTTCGGTCCAACCCATCCTGCAGGAAAGAAAGACCGACACTCCGATCCGATGCTCTATGTGGGGGATCCTTCCCGTGCGGGAATAGCACCAATCGACAACAAGTTCGCACTTCAAGGCCTGTAATCTTGTCTGGTAGAAGCGGGGCTCTAGGTCTGAAGTGATGGTGTTGACTACCGCTGTAGGTATCCCACCTAGAACACTCGCGCCCGTCGACGGACACACAAATTGTAGATATTCCAACAAGTCTGGACACGGGTTGCCAGAGCGGTGGCCCCCTCTCTGAGAAAGGAGATCGCCTCTATCTCAGAGGAATTTGTCCAAGGAGGGCCCTGTTGCGAGTGATCATCAGTTGGGAACCAAGTCCTCCTGGGGCCATTATGGCGCTACAAAGAGAACTCTGCTCCTCATCCTCCCTTACCATCTCAAATGGGGAAATTATATAATTGCCATATTTGCCGTATGCCCGCCACCCGCGAGGCCAGCTGCATGCCAGTGTGTCTGTGCCGAGGGGTCCCTCGGCCAGTGAGTAAAACAACTGGCAATGGGATGTGTCCGGGGAGGCAAACAGGTCTACCCTGAGCGTCCCCACAGCGTCTCCAAATCAGCTGGCCTGTCTCGGGGTGGAGTCGCCATTCTCCCAGAATGGCGGGCTGACGTGAGAGCTCGTCGGATGCACGATTGAGCTCGCCTGGGATGTAAACGGCACGAAGCGACCTCAGATGCTTCTAACTCCAGAGGAGGAGATGGCGGGCGAGTTGCAACGGGAGCTTAGACTGCCCTGGTGGTTGATGTACGCAACGGTCGCAGTGCTGTCCGTACGGATCAGTACGTGCTTGTCGTGTAGCAGCGTTTTGAAGCGGCGCAGAGCAAGCCATACTGTTTGCAACTCGAGGCAGTTGATATGCCCCTGCAGTCGGGGCCCCGACCAGAGCCCCGCGGCTGCATTCCCATTGCACATGGCACCACAGCCCCTGGCAGAGGCATCTGTGCCAGCGGCGTGGCGGATGCCCTATACCCAGGAGCCTTGACTGTTCGGTGGAACCCCGTCCGTCTTGCGCTGGAAGACACCAAGGCAGTTTCAGTCATCGACTATGCACACTGCTACCCGCGAGACCAGTGTCTGATAGGAATTGCGTCAGAGAAAGATCAGCTCGCATGCCGAGAAATGAATCCTCTGGGCACCGTGTAGGAGTTTGGCTGTTTCCGTCCTCGTTGACCCCGCATCCCCAACCGGCGAGGGACTGAGCACCAATCCCTGTGTTCGCACAACTGATCCCGAGACTGAGCGAGTATGAGCCAATCGTCGAGGTAGTTGAGAATGGCTGGCCCGCTTCCCTCAATGGAACGAGGGCTGCCTCCACGACCTTGGTGAAGCCACGAGGCGACAGGGATAGCCCGAAGGGGAGGACTTTGTACTGATATGCTCGCCCTTCGAACTCAAAGCGGAGAAACGGTCTGTGTCGATGGAGAATCGAGACATGAAAGTACGCGGCGTCCTTGAGTTCGAAGTCGCTACTGCGAACACTATCAAAGGACGGCACCGCATTAACCATATGCTTTCTTTCCTGCGTCAACATCCTGAATGCGGGACGCTTGTGCAAGTGGCCCCGGATTCAGTAACAGCGTGCAGCATGTCTCAGATCCGGAAAAGAAATCTAAGCCCACCGGCCATTTTTTGGGTCTATTGAATTACTGGCTTGTAGAAACCTCTGACCTCATTTCGGCTGGAGGGACCGGCTGTATCGCTTCCTTCGCTAGCAGGACCGTGATCTCTGTACGCAAGACAGGAGCATCCCTGTCCAGCATAGAGGTGAACCGAATGCCCCTGAACTTGGTAGGGTGCCGGGCGAATTGAATCGCGTAGCCGGGTCTGATGGTTCTCAGGAGCCAGCGAGTCGGCCTGGGGAGGGCTAACCAGGCCCTCAGCGACCGAACTAGCGGGACCAGGGAAACCACTGACGTACCCGTAGTGGGGCAGCGAAGTGGAACACAGGAACCCAAACCGGGAGGCGTGCTTCCCAGGGTGGGGTCTGAGTGCGTGGTGCGCCACTTACCTGGCTTCACAGCTGGGCAGGGGGCTCGTGAGGAAGCATAGCATCCTTGAATCACCTACTCTGCCTGCCCATAGTAAAGACTGGTCTTGTGCACCGCCATCCTCACGCCCTCGTTAGGACCTCAGCCCCGGAGAGTCAAAGGAAACCCTGCTCTTTTAAATTAGAGAAGTTTTGGTAGGCCACTGGCTGGGTACCCATTGTCGGAACAGAAACAAAACAAACGAGGAAACAAAGATTCTCCACCTTCCAACCCCTCCTCGCGGGGGACAGGAGTGGTGCGGTCACCATCACTCGCGGAATGAGCAGATAGCCAAGAGTCTCTGGGTTAGGGCCGTCTCTGGGACGCCGCCTCCCTGGTGGTGCTTCACCGGCGCTTGTGCCAACCTGGTTTCCTGCGGGGCCAGCTCCCCTCTGGTCAGACCGTTGTGAAGCTGTAAGTCATGGTTCGTGGCCCGAGCCCGGATGGGCGGAGGGGGAGGGCCGCAGGGAGTGCTGCCCTTGGCGACATCACTGACAAGGGCGCTTCAGCCTGGCTTATGGGGTGGAGTACAGTGCAGCAGACCCCAGCCGGGGGAGGGGGCAGGATAATGTCAAAACGCCTCCGCCTGGCTTCTTATTCGCTGGCGGAGAACTGTTGTCGCGCAAAGCCCTCCACCGCTTCGCCGTATAGGTCGGCCTGGGAGATCGGGGAGTCCAGGGAGCGATGCTTGTCGGCCTCCCTCATATCCTCCAAGGTCAGCCATAGGTGGCACTCCCGGACCACCAATGTGGACATCGTCTGAACCAGGGCCCGCGCCGTGACTTTCGTCGCCCCAAAAAAAAGGACGCAGAGGGTCCTCTGCCGTGTGCAGTCTGCATCACACCTGGGTCAGCAACCAACCCTCGTGTAACTGCTTCAAACGCCTTGGCCTGGTCGGACTGCAGAGGCCCATGGCTTGCACGGGGGATCGGAAAGCGAACCTGTTCGGCAGCCTCACTGTAAGCCTTATCCGGCATAAGTCGCGATGAGAACTTACAGTCCGATGTAATCGAAGGCGTAGGACTGACGTCTCCATGGCGTCTGTCCACTTTGTGTCGGGCAGAGCTGCATAGCAATAGCACTCTCGGGACTGGGGGGATGCCGCACATAGCCTCTTGGGAGCCCGCTCACGCGCCGATCGTCGGGGAGGGAGGGTGGTGAGACGAGGAGGCAGCCAAGTATGTTTCGGGCAGAAAAAGGTGCCCTCCAAGACTTAGTAACCTCCTCATGCACATCCGGGAAGAATGGAACTTGAGTGGCCGACTCAAGCTAGCCCAACAGAGCCCGTCCAATGCGCCCCGGCCAGGAACCAATCATCCAGCCTCGAGCGTTCGGGAGGAGGCGGATGCCTCCAGTGCAGCCCGACGCTCTCAGCGGCCCGGGAAGGCATAGCGGTCAGCTCTGGATCTGACTCGGGAAAACACAGAACAACAAACGTCAACGCCACTCTTCGACGGAGGTCAGCGCAGCCGATCTCTCATCCGCATAGCCTAGCTCGGCCCTTTTCGATGGCAGCTATTGGCATCCTGGTCATCTGTTGTGCTCCCGCACAAGATGCTGACTCCTGCCCAGGGGGGGGGGGGGGGTGTCGAGGCCCCAGGCACACTCGTCCGGGACAACCACGGTGGTGCGACATGCCAGAGGAATGAGAGGCCCGCGGAGACATACTCGACGGGGAAGCTCTCACCGTAACTCTCAGGTTTCCCTGACCATGAACCGAAGTAGCTAGAGCGGGGCATGGCAAGAGGGATACCCCCCCATTTAATGAGGAGGAATCTAGACCGCAACGTCGCGATGGTCATTTTCCCGCACACGGGGGACTGAGAACATTACTCATCCATGAGCGCTGCTTCAGCGTGCTGTAAGCTCAGGCACGAGACACAGCGATCATGACCATCAGATGAAGCCAGGAAGCGACCACATCCAGAAACGCATGAGCGGGAAGCCATCTTTAAAAAGACGCCCGTCGCTCGTGGTGCTCTTTTAGAATTTGCTCTTTTAGAAAGGAAAACACTCTTTTAGAGAGAGCGCTGAAGCTCCCAGGGGAGGTCGCGGCGAGACCGCATAATGGCAGCTGCAGCTCGCCGAGGATTCAGCAGCCTGGATGGCAACCCCCGCTGACACGCCGTAACACCAACAACACTCGCGGAGATTCATCTTGTAGAAGGCTCGGCTCCGAAGCGAAAAGCTGATGTGCGTTTGCACGCGCTCACCTTTTATACCCGCGCTGCAGGGCGGGGTGCGGGTGGCGAAACACACACGCCAACGGTCATTGGCTTGTTTAGTTAACACTCGAAGGTGATTGGGCTCTCGGGTGAGATTCCAATTCGTCAGTCACGACTGACGTAACATCGAACGTGACTGACTGAAAGGGAACTGGAAATTCTGTCACATTTATGTAGACCCATATCTTTCAAAATGGAAAATCATGGAATCATGGAAAAATTATTGATATTCATAGGTAAATAGGTGTGGGAACCCTGTTGTGAATGCTGTGTGTATGAGAGTCCTAGAGAAAAGAAGGTAGGTACAGTAGAGAGGTAATCGTCGGCTTCATCATATCTAAGAAGAAAAGGACAAAAATGTGAGTAATCCTGTCAAACTCCATCATGAAGGTATGTGTTAAAAGGAAAATAAAATCAAAGGTCATCCTGGTCTTCAGTGTTCTCTGCACTTTACTAATGACATAATGATTCTCTTGTGACCAATCAGCACTTTTACCTTTTTTGGACCATGTTAATTATCTGACAAAATGTGTAATGCTCTAGAGAGGCACATGTTTGGCATCCATAATGATGTCTCCTCCTTCAATGCAAAATTAAGTGTCTAAAGAAAAAAAAGTCAAAAGACTGAGTCAAAGTTCAGCCTTGTCTCTAGTGTCCTCTGTGCTTGCCTTATGATGCAATAATTCAGTGAACTCTTTTGTGACCAATCAACACTTTTACCATGCCCTGTTTTTTGTTAAAATGTGTAACTCTCTTGAGGGTCTGTTAGCACTTGTCACAGACATTTGTCATCCATAGCCTCATTAAACATGCTGTTAAAGCCTAACAGTCAAAGGTGTTATGTAAACTGATTTGAGCTGATGCAACCAGAGCTGTTGTAGAGATTGTAGCTGAGATCCCTTCCCATTGGGAGTGGGATCTGGCATTATTTTGGCATTACACCAAAACACTTTTGTTTGTCTTGTACAATTTAATATATAATTTAAATGACTTTGGAATACTTAGCAGAAAAAATACTTAATTTCTGTGTACATGAACACAAAAGGCAATAATGTCAGGTACAACTAAAAGTAAAGTTTAAGCTTCTTTATTTATTTGTATAGCACCACTGCTGGCATATCTGTTAGATGGCCAGTTAAATACATGTTGCTGCAATCTCAGTTCCCAGTTAGGATGTGTTTACACTTGTAGTTCAGTTCTCTTGGTTCTTTTGGTCCGGACAAAAAAAAAAAAGGGAAATATATTTAGTGGTTAGCTTAGTGTTCACACTATCATTTTTAACAATGAACCTAAAGATAGAAAACAAAGAGCATAGGGCTACAATCATAACCTGATTGGACAGTCTTATGACACATATTTTGCAAACTTACTGATCATCCAAAACAGCTTTGTGCCGGGCTAAATGTTCTTGTTGTATTGGGGTCCATGTGGTGGTACTTTTATCAGCTGATAACTCATGTAGATCTTATAAAATGTGTAAATGTCAAAACAGCTCCAGGAATTCCTCTGTTGCTCACACAGATACCAGCAGTAAGGAGACTGTGGTTCCAACCCCTGTACTGAACTGTAATAGACAACATGTCATTGACTGATTTTGTTTTATGGGAGTTAAGATTGTGGTATTTTTCAGAGGCAGTCAAATGCATATGAAGCTCAAAGCAGGACAATGTGTAGCTGAAGTCAAGTCAAGTCACCTTTATTTATATAGCGCTTTTAACAATACAGATTGTGTCAAAGAACATGTTGGTTCTGATAACAGCTTAATAGGGTCACACAAATAGTGTACGAATTTAATGCAATTTTATGACAATAGAAGGTAACACCTATATATCACATGGTTAAAGACAGTTCAGGCCTCATTTTGATTATTCACGTGCATTGTCATATATCAATCAATATGCGCTCATGTTCAGTTTAAATAGTAATCTTTGCAATCATTTGCAACAATGTCAAGATTTATCGTGGAAATGATAGTGTCCCCACAACGAAGCAAGCCAGAGGGCGACTCCGACACCGGCACACAAAAAAAGAAAACCAGGCCAAGGAACAACCGTAAAAACTCCATCTGTGACAGAAATGGAGAAGAAGAAAAAACCTTGGGAGAAACCAGGCTCAGTCGGGGTGCCAGTTCTCCTCTGACCAGACAAAACCAGCAGTTCAATTTCAGGCTGCAGCAAAGTCACATTGTGCAGAGGACTCATCTGGTTCCTGTGGTCTTGTCCCGGTGGTCATCTGAGACAGGTCTTTACAGGGGATCTGTATATGGGGGTTATCTAGATTTCCTGGTCTCCGCTGTCTTTCAGGGCTGTGGAGGTCCTTTCTAGGTGCTGATCCCCACCATCTGGTCTGAATACGTACTGGATCCGGGTGACTGCAGTGACCATCTGATCTGGATACAGACTGGATCTGGTGGATACGGTGACCTCGGAATAAGAGAGAAACAGACTAATATTAGCGTAGATGCCATTCTTCTAACAATGTAGCAAGTACATCGGGTGTTATGAGAAGTGTTCCCGGTTCCGGTTGACCTAATTAATGCAGCCTAAAAATCCTTTAACGGATTTGAATATTAGAAGCGTATTAGTGTGATATGTGTAAGCCAGGTTAAAGAGATGGGGCTTTAATCTAGATTTAAATTCTGCACCAAGAGTGTGTCTGCCCTGACCCCCCAGAACAAGTTAGGCACACCCGCGCACATATTCCAAGAGTATTGAAGGCACACCGTAAATAGTCAAGCCAAGTTATGTAGTACAGACGATTTCCACCATCACAATCCATTGCCAACCAGAAACACCAACTTTACAGCAAAGTACACGTGTGTCTGTAGCAATATTAGTGGTTAGCTTATCAGGGTGACTGTAGTTACATGACCTTATGGCCACCCTGGGTATGAGATATCAATATATTAAGACGTAATAAAACAGAGATGAAACTATACAGCAATATTATAGAGCAACGTCGGAAACTTTAGCAAAAGTGGTAGTTGCGACGTATTTGGGGTTGCAGTTGGGTGGCATCATTGAGGTCCTCTGTTAGAGAGTACGATGGGGATTGGATCATCTCTTCTCAGGTGTTCTGGATCCAGACTGAAGCTTGTGGTAATCCTAGAAACAAATAAAGGACATAAATTATGCGTAGCTTGCTGTATCGACAGATCCAAGCAAAAATGGACCTTTGTTAGTGAACCAGCAAACAAGTAAAGAATGAAAAATGACTGGGCTAGAATTTAAGAGATTATAACTGCTCAGTCACCATAGTATCTGATGAGCATGCATATTTGATAGCTTGGCCAAAGAGATGGTTCTTATCTAGATTTAAACGGAGAGAGTGTGTTTGAACCCCGAACATTATCAGGAAGGCTGTTCCGGAGTTTGGGAGCCAAGTGTGAAAAAGCTCTACCTCCTTTAGTGTACTTTGATATCCTAGGTACTACCAAACGTCCAGAGTTTTGTGACCTTAGGGAGAGTGATGGATTGTAGAGTGGTAGAAGACTAGTTAGGTACACATTGGCGAACGATCTCAACACCCAATAAGGGCCGTTGATGAAGTGTCAATTTGACATAATATTTTGTAACTGATACGGAACTTAATGGGTAGCCAGTGCAGAGAATGTAAAATTGGGGGTAATATGATCATATTTTCTTGAACTGGTAAGGACTCTAGCCACTGCATTTTTGACTACCTGCAGCTTGTTTTTTGAAGATGCAGGACAACCACCCAGCAGTTGTGCACCTTACCAACCACTTCTAGTTCCAACGCTCTAAGCTTGACGGTAATGACACGCCTTATCCACTGAGTACTAGCTTTTCCTGCATCGTAAACATGGTAATAACAATGTTTCATAACTTGGGCAATGTTTCAAGATGGAAGAATGCTGTTTTGTTTAAACATGGAAAAACTCACACAACGATGACTTCTTTCAAAGCCGGAAGAAAGATGTATCTTATCCATATGGACCACTAGATGTTTGACTGTAGGAGCGAAGAGTTAACCCCCCTAGATTCCGTGTTGAGTAGTTGCAAATTGTGATCCACGAGATTCGGTGTACTGTCTTTGGGTCCAATAAGTAATATCTCTGTCTCATCAGAATTTAATAGGAGGACACCTAGTGGTGTCACATGTCGATACGATTGTTGATTATACATTTAACAGGCAATACGTTTGCTAGATAATTTCAGAAGCGTTAAGAACCGGTCTTGTTTGGTGCCTCTATTGTGTAGCGTTGCGAGTTGATCAGTCATAGCATCATACAGTGGCTCAACTAATCCCGTATTTTCTAATAAATACTTGAAGGGCGCAACCATTGGACCTAAGCGACAAGTCTGCAGAGGGACGCAGCTACCGGACCCATGATCCACATGTGGCGGCACAGTCGCTCCATATTTTAGTGCTGTGGTGATAGTTGAGACTGATGACCTCCGCCAGTTTAACATGATGCACTCTCGATGCGGTCAGGGGTTTGGGGTTTCCCCCGTAGTTACGCGCGCATCGGGAGAGGGGGGGCAGGCACTCCAAACCATCATCATAGAGAAGGCCCTGTCCTATGCCGCGATACACACGCTGCGTTCCAGTTTGGAATTCGATTCTTGAGTATGGCATGATCTATAGTGCCGAACGCACAGACACTAACGATCGTAAGTGAAAACTGAATCCACCAACTGAATCCGATATCAGTGGGGAGCTCATGACATGAAAGAAAGCCGAGTTTAGTCATTTGCTCAGGTGTAAACTAAGGTGCAGTGTTTGTGCGTTTGTAGTGGGGCCTGATGAACGACACGTGACTGAAAATTCTGCAGAGATATTTTTTTTGCCAGAAAGAAGGAGCAACCCAACCTGGACCGCCAGACCCCCCACCAACACTTTTTCTAAAAATGGTCGCATCATAAAAGGCACCAGATGCTGACGTTATTGGTCTGTAATTTTCCAGTTCGCTAGGATCTAGTTGTGGTTTCTTAGTAAGAGGTTTAATAACCGCCAGCTTGAATGGTTTTGGGACGTGACCTAAAGACAACGACGAGTTAATAATATTGAGAAGCGGTTCTTCTGCTACAGGTAACAACTCTTTCAGTAATTTAGTGGGTACAGGATCTAACAGGCATGTTGTTGGTTTAGATGCAGTGATAAGTTTATTTAGCTCTTCCTGTCCTATAGTTGTAAAGCACTGCAGTTTATCTTTTGGTGCGATGAATGAAGCTGATTTATTATACGCTGTAGAATCTACATTTTATTGTATTTCTGATGTTATCTATTTTATCAGTGAAGAAATTCATATTCATTACTATTAAACTGTGAGGGAATATTTAGATTGGGTGGCGTCTGGTTATTTGTTAATCTAGCCACTGTGCTAAATAAAAACCTTGGATTGTTTTGGTTATTTTCTATGAGTTTGTGGATATGCTCGGCCCTGGCAGCTTTTAGAGCCTGTCTATAGCTGGACATACTGTTTTTCCACGCAATTCTAAAAACTTCCAAGTTAGTTTTTCTCCATTTGCGCTCAAGACTACGAGTTTTTTTCTTGAGAGAATGGGTATTACTGTACGGACAGTACTTTTGTACCATGGCGCAGTACGTTTTTCTCTAACCTTTTCAATTTGATGGGGGCAACAGCTTCTAATATATTAGAGAAGGTAGTGCCCATGTTGCTAGTCATTTCTTCTAGTTCATGTGTACTTATGGGTACACAGAGCAGTTGAGATAAATCAGGCAGGTTATTTGTGAATCTGTCTTTGGTGGCTAGAACAAAAGTTCTGCCCGGATGATAACGCGGAGCCAAATAGTTAATATCAGTAATACGCAGCAAGCAAGATACAAGGAAATGGTCAGTAACATCATCACCTTGAGGTACGATATCTATATCAGCCTAGTCAATTCCATGCGAATAAAATTAATCTAGCAGATGATTAAATGATGGTGGGCCCGGTGGACGTTTTGCGGATCCAAAAAAAGTTTATTAGGGCCAGTAAACGATTCCTAATGCATCATTTGTATTATCAACCTGAATGTTAAAATCTCTGACAATTAGTGCTTTATCAACATTAACCAATAGGACGGGAGTTTCTACGTAAATGAGTAAGATCTGCAGATGGAATTCTGTTTTAAGGAAATCTGTAAATGGCCCTGGTGGTCTATACACAGTAGCCAGTGCAAGAGATACGATAGATTTCTTTTGAATATCTGACAGTGTAAAATTAAGCATTAGTATTTCGAATGAGTTAAACCTGTATCCTGTCTTCTGGGTAACATTGAGAATATCACTATATATTGTTGCAACACCGCCACCGCGTGAGCCGAGGCTCTTGGAGCACGGGGGTGGCTCATGCTGGGGTATAACAGTAGCTTGGGGAGGAGAGCTCAATTTAGACGACAAGTATAATATTAGTTTTAGCCGGTGGTAGAGTCAGCAGGTCAGAGTACCATCAAACGAGTTATCTGTGGCGCAATATTTAATTTACAGTAGAACGATTGGGGTGAGATTGAGGTGTAATGGTTTTGGAGTGGCACTCTCCAAAATTTAAAAATATATATATTTTTTATTACATTTTTTCTGGTTGAACCGATCAGGATTTTTTTGCTAGATCCTGGAATTTTAAGTTTATATTTTGACACTCAGCTCTGTCAGGGGAAGTAGCAGACAGCACGAGTTTTATAGATGGCTTTGGGACCAGCACAGTACTTCATCATTAATGACTGGGTAGAAACAGAAGTCATCAAGGCAGTTTATGAGGTTTGAGCGGTAGGTCTAGTGGTGTCGGGAGAGTTAGAGAGATGTTGCCGGGACAGTGAGGGTCCGCTGGTGGTGGACCGGCCTCTTGGGCGCTGGGGTGCAGGCCATCAGCGCAAAAAAAAAGCCTAGGACGCTCCCAGAAAAAAAATCAAATTATTAACAAAGAGCAGTTTCTGTACTTTACACCATGACAATAACCATTCAATTAAAGCAAAAAGTCTACTGAACCTTCCGTGTCCTCATCGATATGTGGGAAGCGGTCCTGACACAATGATCGTCGTCGCGGGGGGTTGGCTCGGAGATGTGCGGGTGGCACCGGTAGGTCGGACTGTATAAGGCTTCTGAAGTCCCTCTTCAGTGTCTCCGTCTGCCGCAGTTTGGTGTCGTTAACCCCCGCGTGAAGCACGACCTCTCTGGTGCTCTCGTCGCCCTTCAGGATCATGGGTATCTGCACAGAAGAAACACGCGCGTGAGAGACCACGGAGACATCCAGAGAGAAAGAATGGTGAGTGATAGTGTGCACTTACCTTCAGGCGAACGTAGCGAACGTGGGACGTGGCCGGGGTATGGCCGTAATGGAATTCTCCTGGCTTGATCACAGCGTTTCGCTTTCGCTAGCGGAGGGGGAGGCGAACTGGGACCCGGTGGGAGATCTCACGGGAAGACTCCGAGGGCGGCGGTTTGGCTGAGGTGGGAGAGGAGGTGTCGCCCGGGGCCTGGCTGCGGCGCTGGGTTGGTGAGAACGGTGATACTAAAATGGGAAAGGGGAACAGGTAAGGACCAAATAAGGACAACAGGAACATACACGTGACAGATCGCCCCCCTTTGGGGATTAGGAAATCCTGGGGGGCACTCTGGAGGAGGCAGGGCACTAGATGGCGGCTTATAGAAAGAGCGTTACAGAGGACGCAGGCCACTGTAGCGGGACGCCTATGAGGCTGGAGCCGACACTGGGCTTGACTGGGGATCAGGAGCCCTTCCTGGTGCTGGCACTTGTTCTGGCTCGGGGCAGGACGCTGTCCAGACACTGGAGGATTCCTTCCCTCCAACTCAGTCCTTTGGTGTCTGGAAGGTTCACGGGGCGATGGTAGTTGGCCCCAAGCAAGAACAGGGAATTAATGGTGGCGTCATTGAGGGCCGTAGCCGCAGCGAGCCTGCAGAACTCCATTTCCATGGAAGCAATTTTCAAACCCAGGGGGGAAAACAAGGATGGAAACCAATAGAAGAACGTGTTGTCACACTAATAGGAGGCAGAGATAAAAATGGCAAAACGGCACGACAAAAGTCTTCACTGGTGGTGGGGTGGGTGGGGTGGCTATGGGGGGGGGGTGGTGGGGCTCGGTGGTGGCTGGCTCTCCCTCACTTTTTGTGTGGGTCTGGAATTCTGTCACGGGTTGCTACTGTGAGGAGCACAGAACGAGTGGAGGCTAACAGGATAGTACAAAACAAAAAAGGAGTGTAATTCTGTTTTGTTTCGAGGGGGAAGTGGACACACAGCGGTGTAGCACAAGGCGGAGGGTGGCTTGCGTGACAAACGATCCAGACAAGGGGAGTGGGCATATCCAGAAAGGTGGCTCGGAGGAACTAAATAGGGCAGATAACGAGGGACAGGCAGGTGATGGGGATAGATTCAAGATTTCAAGACGTATCGCCTTTAGGGGGGTGGCTGTCCGCGCTGCCTCGATTGCATTCAAGGCGGCGGAGAGCGAGGTGTAACTCGTCATGGCGTCAGCCAGCGACAGGTCTGCTCTCACAGCTGCAGAGGATTTATTTCCAAAGGCACAGATGGTCCTCAGTCCCTGCCACATGCGTCGAGAGTCATTGAGCTGAAAATGAGACTCTATTCGTTCCCTGTATCGGAGTTTGACGGCTCTTACTGCCCGTCGGAGGTCATAGCACGATGTTTTGTACTCACTCATGTTCCCCGACGACTGACCGGCGTTGTATGCGGCAGTGCATTTGTTTACTGCTGCACGGATTGTTCTGTCCACCCACGGTTTCTGGTTTGAGAAGGTCCTTATAGTTTTTGTATNCAGTGCGTTTGTTTACTGCAGTACAGATTGTTCTGTCCACCCATGGTTTCTGATTTGAGAAGGTCCTTATGGTTATTGTATCGGTTGCTTGTTCAGTTAGCATGTTTACAAAGCTTAATGCTACATCCGTGAACTCGCTGACGTCAGATGAACTCGCTCGGAACATGTCCCAGTCGACGTCATCAAGAGCCGCCTGTAGCATAGCTTCTGAGTGGGAGGACCAGCGCGTCACTACTCTCTGCACCGGGGGTTCTTGAACGAGCCTTTGTTTATATTCCGGTGTGAGGAAAATGGTGGCATGGTCCGATTTGCCAAAAGCCGGTAGTGAGCGAGCTTTTTAGGCATTCTTATACTGAGAGTAGCAATGATCCAGTGTAATCGGTCCTCTAGTTGGACAGGATATATGTTGATAAAAGTTCGGCATGACCCGCTTGAGGTTGGCTTTGTTAAAGTCCCCCGCGATGATAAAAGCAGCATCAGGATGTTTGTTAATGTAACAGATCACCCAAAAATCATAAAAATAAAAAAAGAAAAAAAACGTCGCGAGAAATGGAAGCTTAGACAAAGCCAAACTGGTCTATGCCTGTGGTGGAATGTAAACAGCAGTAACAATGATCGATGAAAACTCCCAGGGCAGATAGAATGAGTGGCAAATAATGGATAAATGTTCCAGATGAGGCGAGCAGGAGCGCGACAGAGTGGAGATATTCCTGGGGTCACACCATTTCTTGTTAGTCATGAAACACACTCCACCACCTTTGGATTTACCGGCCTCGGATGTTCTGTCCATCCTTAAAACAGAGAAGTTATCAGACGGCGATACAGCAGAGTCCGGGACCGAGGTCGTTAGCCATGTTTCAGACAAACAAAGAATGTTACAGACCCTGATGTCCCGTTGGAAACTTATCCTTGTTGCTGGAAAATATAATGTAGCAATTCAATATTGAAACTATTTTATTAATAAAAGTTGCGGGGCAGCGTTGACAAGTTTCTTTTCTCCTGGATGTGTGAGCTGCGTGATCTCTGATATATCTGTGTGTGTGTGTGTGTGTGTGGTGTGTGTTTGTGTGTTGTGTTGTGGTGTGTGGTCAGGTAAGCAGCGCATTAATAATAGAATGTAATTAAATGCGCTCTAGCACAACAGGTGATGATTGTAGGAGTAGGGACGAGTATGGGGGGCGTGTAGTAGTGGTGTCCCATTCTTAGGGGACTATTTTCCCCTAACCCCTGCATCTGTTTCAAGGGGACAAGGGGAATGGGTAAGGATGAGAGGGCTAGGGGAAGGGGAAGATTAACTAAGGGGTGTATAAAATAGAATTGGGATTGGGCCCAAATATACTGAAACCAACCTCTCGCCTTGCTCTATTTCATCTTACTGTGTAATGACCCATCCAGAAGGCTCTTTGACACCTGCACTAGAATGATGGAGGACATGCTTCAACAGGCCCTTGGGACGAATTGTCATCAGACAGTGACGCATGACCAAAGTCAGAGGATACGAGGTCAGCCGGGTGAGATTTAAAGAGACAAATCGCAATTCGAAGCCCAAAAAGGTCACATTTCAATGGCATTTCTTGAAACCAAACTTTGGGTGTTCACACAACTGCACTACTGGCCTATTTTGACTCAGCTGTTCTGACATGTTAAGGACAGTGTCATTGGTATAACATCTTTGGCTTGCGGTTCACAGCCATCCCAATGGTTATGGCAGATTAAGAACGCAGGCTAAACAAGCAAACAGCCAAAGGGTTGCTGGATCAAGACCCACAAGTCTAAGCTACAGCACTCACGACAAGGCCTACATGCAGAGTCAATTCATCATCAACAGCAAGATAAACAGCTCTTGATTGGATGCATCAAACTAAATGAGGATTAAATTAGCATAACGATAAATGATACCGCACAAATAATAGGATTAGCGAGCTGCTTGCTGTGATTTCATCATCTTTTTTTATGCCGTGATGAAATTCTCTGAGGTTAGCTTGAGGAGGTAAAGCACATGCGTTAGAATAAGATGTAATTTCATCCATTAAAGTGGATAGTCTAAAGTAAAATGCTATTGTAAGATAGCGTGGGGCGACCCTGGGAAGTCTTGACCACTTATAATTGCTAAAATCTCACTAAGAAGCTGTATGACATCTCATTATAGCGGTTTCAAACAAGCCATAAGTGTTGTTTCCTGGGGGGGGGGGGATTTTTGCAAAAACCACTTATGGAAGTCACTACAGAGGATATAACATTTTTATGCAAAACACTGGCCGTTGTGGACACAGATTAAAACATCACAACAAAACAACTAGAACCTTTAATTTATCACATATTTATCCAAAGAATAAATAATTGAGACCTCAATAATTGTTAGAAATGAAGTAACACTTTACAATAAGTTTCAATTCCTCAGGCCATCATGTAATGCATTAGACTTCTAAGCTATGACAAACAACAATTTTAAACATCGTTTATTAATCTAAGAGGGCTGTGCATAAGCGAATGCAATTTTCATGCGCATCGCGGTCAGTAAAGCCGGTTCTGTGATTAGTGGTAAATCTCCATCACCTGCTTTCAAATGGAGCAACATTTACTACACAGAGCCACAGTTCACTGACAAGTTACGCAAAAATCGCAGACGATTTTATTGCACGATTCTGAAATCGTTGGCGATAGCGTGTCAGTGAACTTAGGGGGTGGCTCTGTGTAGTAAGGTCCGCTCCATCTGAAAGCACATGCTGGCGATTTATACTAATCACAGAACCGGCTTTACTGACGCGATGCGCATGAAAATCGCATTCGATTTTTTTGCACAGCCATAAATTAAGTTAATGTTTAATTTTCCATATATTTGTTTGTTGCGAATTCATGTAGATTCAACATATATTAACTATTTACAAAGCTTAAAATGTTAAAAACTATTAACATTAACCCAGGTAAATTCTGTAATGCACTTAATGCATAATGAATGAACAAAGTTAACAAATTTAACCTCAATGTAAAGTGTTACCAAAATCTGAATAAAAATCAAATGCCAAGATATTTCAAGCTGCTGTGCTCTGAAGAATAAAAGTAATTCTGTACTGTGGCAAACACGTCCTTGTTATTCAGCAGAATCAGTTGATGGTTAATAAGCTAATAACCATATCTTCCACATTTTGCTGAACCAAAGTTCTGATAAAATTAGGTAATTATGCCTCTAAATGTCATCACGAATTTCACCAATTTTCCCAGCTGATTTAAAGCAGCCCTCTGCAGTAATTTTAAAGTTTGCACTTTGTTCCAGGGAACAGCAAAAAGACCACATCTTAATTTATGCCAGTGGAAACCTCCAAGGCAATTCTGCTTTTCAGTTTGCTTGACTCTGTCCGTATAACTAAAATAACACAATAGTGAATAACATTAATCTATATAATGCAGCCTGTATGCTCTCATAAAAACAATGAGCTCAAGCCATACATTATGTAATGCTACTGCATTATCCTGCAAACAGAGATGAACTTTAAGGTAATTTAATTCTCTATAGACAGACAATCAGAATGACTAATGTTCTGGAACTGAAACTGTAAGCCTAATAACAAAAAAATACAACATATAACCATTTTGCAGATACCTACAATATATAGCAGTGTTGTCCCTTTTGTTGAAGTAGGCAGCAAATCAAAAGTTTATTCGCACACAGTGGAAAAATTATATCTAAAGTAAATACCTCAATATAACCCTAAATGCATAAAGCACTGTCGTTTTACCATTTTATTAACTTTAAAAAAAAAAACATTTTAAATGTACTCACCTCTCTTGGCTTTGGCTTGTCGCACCCTCCATATTGTTTTGTGGATCTCAAAATTGTAGTTAGCTGGCAAAGCCTTAATGGCCTCAATGAGCTCTGGATCTTTGAGGATCTCGTCAGGAATATGATTGGCCACTCTCCTCGGTACTCGCACTACATTAAAAAGACAGTTAATTCACTTCATTTAAGTTTGCTGTAAGCATTACTGAACACAAGTTCTGTAAAGACACCATACAGTGCAATACAGTATATGTGCAATTACAAACTGCCTTAGCAAGTTCCCCTAAAGACATTTACTTTTATGAGAAATTAATTGGGCTACAGTCTATAATAAGACAAGGAAAGCCCATGCACTCATTTCTCAGATACAAAATTAATCATCACACAATCAATCAGTGCTGTCAGAACAGCTGCTGAACTGAGAGGTCAGTCAACAGCAGAATGAGTCTGTCAGCGATGTCCATTTATTTTTGAAGTCTATGACAGACAGACCATCTGTAATGTAACAAGTTCGGGCTATAGTTTAGTGAATGGCTATTCCTACACTACCAGTTAAAAGTTAGGAACAATTAAGATTTTTTAGGGACAGATTTACTAAACAGGGCAAATTAGCGCGAGCGCAATTCCAAAACAGCGCCGATGGGAGGGGAAATTTCTGTGGGTGATTTACTAACAATGCAAAGATCACAGATGCAACATCTCATTTACATATCGATCAACGCAATATACCAAGCGCAGCGCAAATTAGCGAAGTCGCAAATAAAGAAATAAAGAAGCCACAGCACGTTGAAAAGAACCGGAGGACAAAAAAATTAAGGTTTGCTAGAAGTTTTGATAGACCTGGTATTGCGTGACTCCTACTCACACTAGGCACGGTTGCCTTGAACCGAGCGCGATTATGCCCCTCCCCACTCCCCCGCTGGCCTGCACTCACACTTGCACTAAACATTCCGGGCCGGAGCACACTTATGTCATGTATGAGATAATGGAGAAAACAACTTTCGCTAATATTCTGCCGAATAATTATTAATAATTAATTTATATTTTATGCTGTGCATTGATTTTCACGTGGAATCAGGTGCATCTCAATAAATTAGAATGGCGTGGAAAAGTTCATTTATTTCAGCAATTCAAATCAAATTGTGAAACTCGTTTATTAAATAAATTCAATGCACACAGAACTGAAGTAGTTTAAGTCTTTGGTTATTTTAATTGATGATTTTGGCTCACATTTAAGAAAAACCCACCAATTCACTATCTCAACAAAGTAGAATACTTCATAATACCAATAAAAAAAAAAAATTTGTGAATTGTTGGCCTTCTGGAAAATATGTAAATTTACTGTACATGTACTCAATACTTGGAAGGGGCTCATTTTGCTTTAATTACTGCCTAAATTCAGCGTGGCATGGAGGTGATCAGATTGTGGCACTGCTGAGGTGTTGGAAGACAGGTGTCTTTGACAGTGGCCAGTCAGCTCAACGAGATTCTCTATGGGGTTCAGGTCTGGTGAGTTTGCTGGCCAGTCAAGCACACCAACACCATGGTCATTTAACCAACTTTTGGTGCTTTAGGCAGTGTGGGCAGGAGCCAAATCCTGCTGGAAAATGAAATTAGCATATTCAAAAAGCTGGTCAGCAGAAGGAAAAATGAAGTGCTCCAAAATTTCTTGGTAAAACGGGTGCAGTGACGTTGGTTTCAAAAAACACAACGGACCAACACCAGCAGATGACATTGCACCCAATACATACAGACTGGGAAACTTAACACTGGACTTCAAAGCAACTTGGGCTATGAGCTTCTCCACCCTTCCTCCAGGACTCTAGGACCTTGGTTTCCAAATTAAATACAAAACTTGCTCTTCATCTGAAAAGAGGACTTTGGACCGCTGGGCAACAGTCCAGTTTTTCTTCTCTTTAGCCCAGGTAAGACGCATCTGACGTTGCCTGTGGTTCAGGAGTGACTTAAAAGAGGAATACGACAACTGTAGCCAAAATCCTTGACACGTCTGTGTGTGGTGGCTCTTGAGCCTCAGTCCATTCCTTGTGAAGTTCACTCAAATTCACTCAAATTCTTGAATCGATTTTTGCTTGACAACCTCATAAGACTGCGGTTCTCTTGGTTGGTTGTGCATCTTTTTCTTCCTCACTTTTTCCTTCCACTCATCTTTCTTTTAACATGCTTGGATACAGCACTCTGGGAACAGCCAGCGTCTTTGGCAATGAATGTTTGTAGCTTAACCTCCTTATGAAGGGTGTCAATGATTGTCTTCTGGACAGCTGTCAGATCAGCAGTATTCCCCATGATTGTGTAGCCTAGTGAACCAAACTGAGGGACCATTTTGAAGGCTCAGTAAACCTTTGCAGGTGTTGAGTTGATTAGCTGATTGGCATGTCACCACATTCTAATTTTGTTGAGATAGTGAATTGGTGGGTTTTTTTGTTAAATGTGAGCCAAAACATCACAATTAAAAGAACCAAAAACTTAAAGGTGTACAGACGATTAGGGTGTTAATTGTTCTTGTTCAGGCTTTCCAACAGTATCATACCGAGGCGGAGCCGAGCTGGGAGAGTCAACATGGGACATTTGAAAAAAAGATTTTTTATCAGTCGTTTTAACTTGATCTGGCCCTTTATCCCAATAAGGTTTAATTTTTTCCACACAGTATATGACTGTTTCATATACTCATCATCCCAAAACAGATCACCCCAGCAGTCCTGTACCATCAATTTAGCTGCCTTCATATCTTTATCCTTGAACGAGCCATCACGAGGAAACGGATCTAATTGTACTTTGCCTTCTGACCAACCAGCCAAATTACTCAAATACGGTTCAGTATTAAAACCTTTGTTATTCCTGTACATCCAATCCCTTGGCAACTCGCCAAAAATGGCTTTCGAGATCGCCTGCCCCATCGGAGATCAAAGATGTCTCGTCAATTTTAGTGCACTTTTCACAATTTATAAAATGGCCAAACAAAACACAAAATAGAGACCGCGGTCTTATATTAACTTTTTGATATTTTTGGCCAAAAGAAAGCTTTAAATTCTGTATTATTCATGAAATCACTTAAGAGACCGAGAACCCTTCACGGCAAGAGTGAGCAATTATAATCTTTCACCACTACTCTATTTTCTGAAATAGATAGGTTAAACGGAAAGCTTCTCACTCTTCGTCCCACATCTAAAATGTGAGGAAAACAGATTGATGCCAAATATGACACAATCAAATTGCAAACGAGAACAAATTCAATTTCTCTTACAGACAGGAAAAAAATAAAAGTTTCTTACCTGTCTTTTTGAGAAATTCCTGGAAGGACGAGCCCCCATTTGTTAATAAAAATAACAATTGGTCCCTCTGTAAATTCTCTTTGCCACCGTGAAATCTTCTCAGTCTCCTAAAGTGTAAATAGACGGCCGGGAAGTAAGAAAACACACAGTCAAATGTATCCTCAATACTTCAATTTATTCATAGAAATACAGATATTATATAGGCATATGTCGAGGGGAGTTTCATCCTCTTAACCAATGAGGATATGAATAACATACACATATGATCTTTGGCCAAGAACATGTGTTTATATAAAATGGCCACATATACAGAAAAACATGGACATATTAGGAATAGTCTTTTGCGAAGAATGCTGAACTGTCTTCAGGGTTTCATCATGAACTCCTTTACCCTTGTAGTCCAAACATCCATGTCTTTATTGGGGCCTTTAAATCAATAGAAGCTAATGTATACATTTAAGCATTCATACCTCGCATATGAGTAAGAGATATTAAAACATAAAACAAGAGAGAGAGAACAGATAGAGGAGGAAGAGTGAGAGGGAGAGGGAAAGAAAAAGGAGGGGTGAGGCATATCTGGAACAATTTCTTAAAAGCCGAAGATTGTGTTCAGACAAAAGGTAATAACGAAAATCTAATAAACTAAATAATACATGAAGGTAAAGCGTTGTAATGTACAAACAGAAATAAAATAGTAGGTGCACTAAGTACAAACAAAATTCTATAAATCTGTGTTATCTGGATGATGATGCCTGAGTGCATATGTATGTTAAATAGGGCTTCCACATTTTAAGGAAAGATTTTTATTTCAGTAGTTATTTCTTTCAATATTCTGAATTAGTTTGTATTTTTATATTTTTTTGTTTTCATTTTAATTTCAGTTAAATATTTTAGTAATTTTGTTGTTTTTGTAATTTTAGTTTAGTTTTTGAAGAGATAGATAGTTTTTATTTCAGTTTTAGTATTTAGTAAATAATATTAAAATGAGTCAAAAAAAATAAAATGAGACATGTTCCTTGGCACCTAGCAGAATTTTTTTTTCTTTCTAATTTATTATATTTCAAGTAATACACTATACATCTTTATGGCTGTAGTTTAGTTTACTTTATAAAACGGATAGTTCTGGTCCTTGATTCTGTTGTAAATTACTCTACATACACCTTTGTTTATGTTTGCTGTTGCAACCACAACTGATTCTGAGGAACTTCATTGACTGGTGGAAGAATAATGTTTTTATTATATCATACCCTTTATTTGCTAGTTTTCTTTTGTGAAACCTTGCACATTGTGTGACAGTGGGACTGATACCAGGGTCATCTGACAAGTGATGTCACAAATGCAGACACTACAACCTTTTTTTGCAAGTACAGATCGACGCACAGCTTATAAGGTAAAAAATAAGTTGGCATATGGTATGAAATAATTTTGATTTTAAATTAATACCATTTGCTAGCATTTATTACTATCTATTTACGTCCTCATTTATTTACTTAGTGCAGACATAAAAGTGGCAAAGTTATATTTTGGTTACTACCTTCTTATAAATAATAAAACATGCAAATATGCAACAAATGAGCAAAAGAACAATACCCCCTAAAATATGTTTGATTTTAATAAAAATGTAGTCTTGCGAGAATAGAATTTACATGTAATCGGTGTGGGGGGGTAACGCATAAAGAACGACGAGTTACGTAATCGAGTCTTTTTCAAGTAACTTAGTAAAGTAACGCATTACTTTTTAATTTACAAGAGAATAAAGAGTACTTTTTCAAATAAGTAACGCAAGTCACCTTTCCCCAATGTATTGACTGACAGCTCTCCTGCCCCCATGTTGAGAAATCAGAAGATGTACTGTAGTTCTAACATAAATATGAATAGCATTAATTCATCTCACTCACACAAAAAAAACAGATTCAGTATTCCTCAAACTGAATAAAAATAATGCAAATCAGAATATCGTTATGAAGCTGTTGTGTGGTTCAGTTAAATTGCTGTACAAATAGACAGGTTTAATGAGAGGGCAGGAGTCAGGTGTGTTTATGACACTCTGCAGCTGCTGATGAAGATATTAATACACTGTCTGAGTGTCTGGAGAAGGCGGTGCTTACTCATACCTGTCCATCTCACATCATTATAACGTGTGTTAGTGCACCTATTCATCTAACGCTACATTAACATCCGCACGTGATCCTACAGCAGTCCGACTCTGTCTCTGCCTCTTCTAACACAGAAACACACTGATTATCCCAGAACATTTTAGGAAGACTTTATTTAAGTACATTTTAGTACATTTATTTTTATTTTACAAGGTTTTTAATAACAGTGTCAATGTTGCAAAATTCATCAATTATGAAACGGATTTGATTCAGCTGTAAAGAAGCTCTACAGAAGTCATAACAGTAATTATTCAGGTTCGTTTAGATCAATATTGATTCAATTTATTTCAGTGTTGAATCAGTTTAGCTCAATAACAGTGTCAGTGTTGCAAAGTTTGTCAACTATGAATCTTATTCAATTCAGCTGTAAAGCAGAAGACAATAGAGTCATTATTCAGTTCAGTGTTGATTCATTTCAGTTCAATAATTGTCAATGTTGCAAAATTCATCAATTATAAAACATATTGAATTCAGCGGTAAAGCAGCAACGCAGCATGCATTATTAAGATCGTTCGTTCCTGTATTGCATTAATTTCCGGTCCATCTCCCCCCAGGGTCGATGTGCCAAATCATCAATTATGAAAAAATTCCAATTCAGCTATGAGCAGAACCAACCAGTAGTCACAACACTCATGATTCAGTTCAGTGTAGTTCATTGTGATTCAAAGATTAGGTTTCAGTTCAGTAACAGTGTTAATGTTGTAAAGTTCATCAATTATGAAACAAATTCAATTGCAGGTATAAAGCAGCTCTAAAGAGGACGATAGCATCGTTACTTCAGTTCAAGTTTTGTTCACATCCGAGAGTGTCATCACATTGATGATATTACTGAATATTAAGTCTCTTTCAAAGCCCAGCTGAGCAAGCCAAGGGTGACAACGACGAGAAGGCTTTAAAAAGGTTGCAGCACAAATGTATATTGAGGACAAAATAGTTGAATGGCTATGTCTTTACAGAAGAGCTTAATGGAGGAAAGCTAGCTGACCTTGACATCTGATGTACAAGTGTGGCTGATGTTGAATGCATTGCTGTGAATCAGACATTGCATCCCGGAATGGGATTCCTGCAAATAGGAATTCAAGCCCTGCATCAGATCTGAGATGGGTCTTAGTGGCACATCTTTCTTTGCAATTGCAAAATACAGAGAGTAGAGCCCATAGTGCTGTTGGGAGATAATGTCATGCTTTATGGAGGAGAGCTGTTATTTCCTGAGCCGAAGCTCTCGACAGTATTGGGTCAGGCGCTCTGGTAAGATCATCAAAATCATAGATAACAACCACTGGTTTTGGTTTGGGTTGTCCGGTTTGCCAGCTTAGACTATTGGGGGCTTTTATAAGAGGTTTTATGGAAAGCTCTTATTCAATGTTTGCCTGGTGCAAATGAAGGGATCTGTAGAAGTGTTGTTGAAGCTGTGCATTATTTCTAAAGGGACCAAAGGAAACGTGTAAAATTGGCATTCGTTACTGCAGTTGGCTTGATCGTGATGATCCTGTGATCGACTCGCTTTCATTTCCATAACGAATCCAACACTCTGATTCTCTTTCCTCGCAGTTTATGATTTCAAAGCATTAACATACAGTGCAGTTTCTTATGCTAAACATAAATTCAGCTAGTGTTAAAGTACCGTGTTTTCTATGACTGACCGAGACCAGTTCATTCACGTCTGCTCCTAAAACAAGGTCTTGGACTCAGACTAGAGATGGACTTGAGTATTAGTCCAGTCTTGTCCGGATCTGAGCGCTACAACATTTGAATTTGGCTCCTACAAATAGTATTTACATTTGTAAACATCATTTCACTTAATTTGTGTACTTTTAAAATGGTTGGAAAAGGTGCAAAAAGTTATAAAAATCTGAAAACAGGTGAATATATATATATTTTTTTTTTTTTCATCATTTATTTTTATGGTTAAAAAAGGAATAAAAAAGGAATGGATGCAAAATTAGTTATTTTTGTTGACAAAATTTTATTTAAAGTAACATGGACTAAATTATAATTATATGACAACATACTGTCAAAATAAAGACATTTTGCCATTGGATGAAAAATTGATAATATTTTATAAACATTATAGTGTCTTCTACTCTAGCTGAAATGTAGGTACTGAAACATTTTTTTGCCATTTGATAAAAATAAATAATAAACTAAATACATATATAATATATATATATATATATTATTTATAATAATATTATATTGCCTTTTTGGCAAAAAAAACAATAATATTTTGTTCAGAATTATTCATCACTCGGCTGTAATTAATGTGGTTAGTAGAGAGTTTTTTTTGCGTTTTTGAGAAAAACACAATATGTTACTAATGTCATTCAGAATATAATTGAAAATTATAATTATGACAAAAAAATTGTCAAAACGGCAAAAACTGTTTAGAAAGAAGAAAACAAAGGGGAAAAAACAGACTATATTTTCAAGTAATTTAAGGCATGATCCGAGCCATATTCCTGCTTTGAATTATTTTTGGCTGCTTCTGAATGGGTCAATGAAGTAAATATTGCTAGAAAACCCACTCATTCATTCAGGACGTGCCTTTAACTTCTCTGGATGGATCAAAATATCAACGGACTTGTCTGAAATGCCATGACACACTGAAAGGCTCAAGTTGCCCTTTTTTGACTTAACACATTAACTTGAACTGAATGTTGCTGAAATCTCACAACATGACCAACAACACGAGAAATCATCTACATGATGTCAATGACATGTTTTACGTTGTATTTTTTACATTTAAAAACCGACATTATTCATGATGTCGCTACGAGTCTGTATGGTTTTTATACCATCCCTTTTCTTTTATTGTACGGACTTGTGTTTAAGCAGCGCATAGTCAGCAGTATGTAAAACCACCTCATTATCAGAGAGCCAATGTGTTCCTGCACATCCGTACCTGACAGTCTGACGCGGGAACGGCCGACACTAATAACAAAGAAGTAGAGAAAGAACAGTCCTCTACCTGTCAGTGTGCGATCTGAGAGTAATGAATGAGCGCTGAGGTGTGTGTGTGTGAGCATTAGAAAAATGAAAAGCACCGCAATCATCTTGTTGCAGCTTCAGCTCACTGACCGTCCTGACAGATTTCTCAGCACACACACACACACACACGCAACACACACACACGACACACATCACCCCCAAGTAGAAAGACGCACAAAAAAACACAACACACACCCGCACACCCAATCAAAACACACATCACACAACCACACCAACAACACACCATGGACACACACACACACTGAGTTCAGACTCAGGATTATATTTGGAAAGCCATAAATCAAATGGCAGACATACCCCTGTCCGTTCGATATTCTATTCGGTTTTCGGTTATTGTTGTGCCTGTGCATCTCATCCATGTATAAACATTCATAAAGACTGCTGATTCGATGACACGGAGCATGTCGCCGTCAAACAATGTGTTCCCATCGTTCTTCATTAGGCCGAGTGTCATGCTGTCGGTTCAGGCGCTGTGCTGAACTGAACCCTATTACTGGCACATCTCAGAGAGCGTTCAATCAACCTCGTGTCCGCTAGATTACAGTGCACTGTATTAGGGCATGTCTGTCTTTCACAGGCCAATAATGGTCTCTTTATGGCTCTAAATGGTGTAGAGTTAAAAAGTGGGGTGTAAAAGAGGTGTTGGAGTGATTTTATACTATGTGGACATGAATCAGAGTCACAAAAGTGCTGCTTTGGGTCAATTAGTGTTCAGGCCCTGCATATTTTTTAAAAAGAGTACTTATTATGGAAATAATATACTTTCAAAGAATATACTTAAGTGTGAACTGAATGTCATGCTTTCAGGAGCTTAAATGCATGCTAATTGCAATTATATGAAAAGGTTTTATATTCTTATATTTTAACTTTAAAGTCTTTTTTGACCCACTTAAGTAGGACTTAAGTACATTTTTATATGTAATTTCATAATTAATTCTATTGTCTTTGAAATATAGTTAGTTAACCCAAATATGTTTGTTTTAAACATTTGCAGTGATGCTGCAATTTAGTAAAATTTAAAATATATTAACTTTAAGTAAATATCGGAAAATACAGTTCAAATTATAATCAAGTTATTTATGTGCTTTAGTATGTTTGTTAACAATTCAAAAATAAGTGTAGTACTTTAAAACATGATAACAAATTATTAAACAATAATAATTTAAATTACTTTATAAAAGTGCACTCAAGTGTGTTAAGAAACAGTCATGAAAATGTCTCTCTTAAAGTACACTTGTTGCCTTTTATTTCATTAACACTATCATATGCCGCACAAATATCTAATTATTTTTTTTAAGGTACCAGTTAAGTTTAACTAAAACCAAAATTTTTAACTAAAACTTAAAGTTCATTACTTGAAATCAAATCAATGTTAATGAAATACAATAAAGTATAAAAAAAATCCAATTCACATTTTCATTAATTTGACCTTGCTAACTAAATTTAAATCACTAAACTAAATCTGAAATAAAAAATGAATAAAAACAATACACATTTTTAAAAAATGACAAAAACACATAACAATGACAGAAACGCACAACACATTACTAAACCGCAACCTTAACTAAATGAAGCGAAAATATAAAACATAAATTATTTCAGATTATTAACAAAACTATAAATGTGTGAAGCATGTGGTGTTGTGTCTGTAATGGCGACATTTCATCCTCACTCACTCCACTGCTCGCATTGATTCAAAACTCACTGTCAATATTATTAAACATGCAGGAAAAGTGGTGTGCTGTGTGTGTGTGGTGTGGTAGCGTTGCGGCGGTGAGCGTGCGGCGTGCGTGTGCCTGTGTGTGCGTGCGTGTGTGTGAGTAGGTGTGTGTGTGTGTTTGTGTGTGGTGTGAGTGTGTGTGGGTGGTGTGTGGTGTGTGTGTGTGTGTGTGGTGTGTGTGTGTGAGAGACAGAGAGAGAGAGAGTGTGTGTGTGTTTGTGTGTGAGTGTGAGTGTGGTGTGTGTGTGTGTGTGTGGGTGTTTTTTGTGTGTGTGTGTGTGTGGTGTGTTTGCCTGTGATGTAGTGTGTGTTTGGTGTGTGTGTGTGTATGTGGATTGCTGAGATGTGGAGTGTGAGTGTGGAGTGTGTGTGTGGGTGTGTGTGAGTGTGCGTGTGAGTGTGTGGGTGTGTGAGTGTGAGTGTGAGTGAGAGAGAGAGAGTGTGTGTGTGTGTGTGTGAGTGTGAGTGTGAGTGTGAGGTGTGTGTGTGTGTGTGTGTTTTGTGAGTGTGAGTGTGTGTGTGTGTGTGTGTGTGTGTGTGTGTTGGTGCGTGCATGTGTTATATTTCTTTCCATCGATAGGATTAATCTCTGAGCTAAACTCACTCTGGTGCGGTGCGGACTGAAATCGGTTGGGGGTTGGTCAATATCTCTCCAAGGCAATTGATGGTGTTTTTATTTTAATATGAATTGCATGTGTGTGTGGGGCCTTAAAGCATGTCACGGCAGTAAACGCGGGTAAAGGAAGGTGGCATGAACTGGGTGCTATGAGAATAATATCCGCATTTCTCTTGTTTTCGCTCTCCTTCCGTTATATCACGTTATTTTTACTCCACATTGATATTTTGGATACTTCTCCCCAAGGAAAGACACAAAGATGGCAAGATGGTGAAGAACAAGTCGTATAGTCAACCAGAATAGCAATGCGGTCAGAGTGTGATGGTCTGTGGTGTGTGTGTGTGTGTGTGTGTGTGTGGTGTTGGGGTTGTTGTGTGTTTGTGCGTGTGTGGTGCGTGTGTGTGCGTTTGTGTGCGTGTTCTGTACGTGTGTGTGTGTGTGGTGTTGTGTGTCTGTGCGTGTGTGTGTGTAGGTGTTTCTGTGCGTGTGGTGTGTTTATTGTCATGTGTGTGCGTGGGTGTGTGTGTGTGTGTGTGCTGTGTGTGTGGGTGTCAGTGTTTCCTGTGCGTGTGGGGTGTGTAAAACAAAGAAGCACAGCTTGTTGTGTGTCCTGTGTGTGTCTGATGTCGTGTGTTTGCGTGTCTTGTGACGGTGTTGTGTGTGTGTGTGTGTGTGTGTGTGTGCGTGTGTGTGTGTGTGTGTCGTGTGTGCTTGGGTTTGTCCTGTCGTTCGTGTGTGTGTGTGTAGTGTGGTGTGTGTGTGTGTTTTTGTGTTTGTGTGTGTTTGTGTGTGTGTGGTGTTTGTGTGTGTGCGTGTGTGTGTGTGTGTGTGTCCCAAACACTAATATTTGAACAATTCAGAAAAGCTGAACCTACTGTTTGGCCAAATTAGATTTTGGTAAAGAGATAAAGGTTAGGATCATTTTTGTTTAGTACTACAGTTACTCACTACACCATGAGTGTATATTAGCACCATTTGTTCTTTGCTTTTGGGATCTGAAGAAGTGTTTGGACACCTCTCAGAGCTTTTTCTTTTGAAGTGTTTCACTTAGTCCTGCCAATCTGGCAACCATGTGCACATGCTCTGTCTGCAATGAGAAAAATGCCCTAATGATCTGAATTAAAAAAAAAGGTGCTTGCAGCTTTTTTTTCCACACAAATCAGAGTTTTTGAAAACCTTTTTTTTTTTTTGTTATTCTGAATTTATGTCTTGCAGTTCTGACTTTTTCCTCAGAATTTTGAGTTTATGTATCTTGCAATTCTGTTTTTCGACACATTATAAAAAAATTAACGTTAACTGAGACGTATTATTGCACTGTTCTGATTTTTTCCTCGCAATTGTTTATATCGCACAATTCTGAATTTCTTCTCCTATAATTGTGAGATATAACCTCAGAATCCTCACTTTTTTTCTTGCAATTCTGACTTTATATCCCACAATTCTGACTTTATTCCCCCCCTTAGAATTGCATGTTTATATCTCACTATTTTGAGTTTATATCTGATGGTTATGAGAAAATTGTGAGGTTTAAATTCAGAATTGTGAGAAAAGGTCAATTGTGAGATAATACAAGTGTGTTTATTTATATGATAAATATTATCAGGAAACTACATGAGTTAAAGCAAACCACGCAAGTTGACATTCTCTTAATTTTTTTATGTGAAAGTACAAGAATTCTGACTAATAATAATTTGTGAGGGAAATAATCATGATATTCAGTTTAACTGTTATCATGCAGGATGCTACATGGAAATGTAAAACTAACTAAATAAAAAAATAGGCCACGTAACTCTTGATGTCTTGGGCTCTTTGAGTGTTTTGACTACCAACACAAAGGCTGGTTCAATCCCAAAGAAGTTCCAAACCTGATCTATTTTCCTCTTCACCCGTCAGCAAGGTTAGTCCGGTTGCTCCTCGTCCTTGCCGCTGGAGCTCTTTGCCTTTTCAATCATAACAGCACTCGCACACGTGCCATTAGCTCCCTAATAAATTATAATAATATGATAACATGTAAAGGCTTGTAATATACTGAGTAAGATACATGTGTAATTATGGATTATCTTCTGGATCTTAATGAAGATATGTTGGACATCAGTTGTAATTATATGTGACAAACTCAAGTAATTTTAATTAAATACTCAGATAACGCTCTCACCATCTCCATATCTCTCTCGCAGACATGATCCATGGACGAAGATTAAACTCAGTCTGACACTAAATTGGATTTGCAATAGAGAGCTGCCATTTATCATTTAGTTCTGAATTTAGTTTAGGCTATGGTGAGAACTGTTTCTGTTTTTTTTTCTGTTTAATTCGTACTTGAAAGTACTGCCAGAATATATATATATAATATAGATATATATATATATATATTATATATATTTTTTTTTTTTTTTACTGAAAATTGGGTTAAAATACAGGATAATATCGTCACTGTAAAAAAAAAAATAACGGTGAAAAACTGGCAGCTGTGGTAAAAATATGGTAGCAACGTTTTAGGTTTTTACGGTTTTAACTTAAATGTACATTTTAATACCGTAATTTCATTAACTGATATAATGTTAATATACCAACCTTTTGAAGTACTGAAATCTGTTTAGTACCTTTGTAATACACTGATAACCACCAAATGCAGGAGGTGATGAGAAAGTCACATGATGAACCAAAGCCCATCACAAGCAGCTTTTAAATAATAACATATATCGAAGGTGCACAGCGTCATTCACACAAACACTAAACACCATCACGGTAACACACATGAAACTGAAATAATGCAATAAACATTCATTTAACAACATTAGGTGTTAACACACAACCCTAATATACAAAACTGATAAGAAAAAACTAGGAAGAAACAACAAATATATTTCAACAAAAAAAAACATCAAATAAGAAGTTGTCATGCAGGGAATTCTGGGAGTGTCAACTTACCGTTTTTCACTGTAAATTATACAGTGGTTTCACTTCCCAAAAAAAAACGGTATACTACCGTAAAATTACATGTAATGTCCGATACAGTTTTTTCACCGTGTATAGTAGGGGAATTTACCGTTAACCATTTAACAGGTTTTTACTGCAGCATTTTTACAGTCTTTTACCGTTAAATTCACGGTAATTTTTACAGTGTGGACATCGCTTGCTGTATATGGTTGCATACTACAATCCTAAAGACTGAGAAAGCTGTAGTTTATATGTGAGTGCTGTTATACAGTACATATAATCAGTCAGTAGTGATATTGCTTTAATAAAACATTTCTCTAAACAGAGAAATTATATTAAGTAACATTGGTCAGACAAAACAAAGAGAGAATACATAAGTATTTTAATAGTGCACCTTTAAAGTAGGCTTCACAGAGAACGGAGACATGACTGAAACACAAATAAAGATGCATAATAAGAGAAAGTCAAACAAATATATCCTAAAATATTTTAAGATGAGATTTAAACACATTAAGAGAGTAAGACTTGAAAGAGCTTGAGACATAAAAACTGTTGTATAAACAAATACGCTTTAGCATAGAGTATACTTTAAAAGAATACATTTAAGTGCATACTTAATGTTTTTGAGTACTTAAAGTTTACTGCAATTAAATTAAAATGCATTATAGTTTAAATTTATATTAAACACAATTAGCTACACCTCAGTGTTTTTGACCCCCTTAAGTAGGACTTAAGTGCATCTTTATGTGTAATTTCATAATTACCTCTATTGAAATATGGTTGAAGTACTGCTGAATGTACTGAAAAGCATTCATGGTAAACTAAAATATACTTTAATGTAATTTCTGTTGAAACTTGTATGTCATGTATTTAAATAATTTGTAATTACACATCTGTAATGATTGCAATTAGAACGCTTTAAACCATATTTTTTTAATGTAACTGAATAACAACTGCATAAAATTGAGTCAAGTACTCTACAATGAGCTTTAGTATGTAGTCAACACTCAAACATAAGCGTAATGCTTTTAATCACAAAAAACATACTTTTAATGACCATTCACAAAGGTCACTTTTAAAAGTGTGGTAAGTGTGTTAAGAACAGCCATTGGGTCTATCTTAATTCATAAGGGCTTTTCATTGAATTAATGTTATATTAACGGCAAACATCTGAAAAAGTGCACTTCCATTTCACAAAGCTGGTGTGAAACACAAACAGACACTGAGTGAAACACTGAGTGTTTATAGATGAACACACATTAATCTGCTTGACCAGCAATTTTACACACAAATGCACTCTGCTAACGAGGACGCCTAATATTAGCGTTGCATGAAATATTGATTTGAGTTCGATTATTTCGTATGTGGGAAGAAAGAGTGTTCAGGAACACTAAATGCGATGTGTATTTTGTCATAATAACCTATACATGTATTATCCCACAGGTTAACACAAGCCAAGCAATCCAACTTTAGGCGCCACTGCATGAGAGAAGACTGACCCAACACAACTTAAATTAAATCAAGGACTCTGAGATACTAAAACGAGAGTTTTCATTCAGATAACATGCATGCAATCATGAAATTAACCAGCTCAGCATGTGTGTGCATGTGTGTGTGTGTGAGAGCACTAGGTAGCGTGCAGTGCACTATACTGGTGCCTGATTTATTAATAACATTTATCTGTCTGGCATGTCCCTTTGAGACACCACAACCACACGCAAACTGAACCCACACACACACTCACACAGCCTGTCCGTAACGAGACTGCATTATCTTGTTCGGTAATGGATTGTCGTGGTGAATGTTCTGTCAGCGCACGTGTTCATACTGACACCTTGAAGAGCTTCTCTCACACACTGCTTAAACATCTCAGTCCCACACAATTAGCTGCCACTCTATTATTCATATTTTTTTCCCATTCACTTGTTCTTTCATTAGGTATTTCTGTCTTTTGTTCATTGATATGTTCTTTTTTTCTGGTGGATCTGCTGGATGCCGTTGCAGGTTCACGACCCTGCAGGGGAATCACAGTGTGAGGACTCTGAATGTGTCAGCGCTCTGTGTGAGTGTTTTAGCGTCTCCTCGCACCTGAGCGACGCTTCAATGTCACACCTGCTGTTACTGAGAATAAATTCAATGTTTAAGAAACCTTCCGCTCCCTATGTCGAGAAGTCGAGCGACTCAAAGTTAATTGTCATCTTCGTGCATGATATTTGTTTTGTTTCCCTCGCTGTGAAATCCCGTTCGTGGTTTGACATTCATGCAGCGTCTAAAATATACACATTAGCCTCAGAAACTCTGCATGTTTGTGGTAAAATGATAATTTGATGTTATAATAATGTTAATTTGATATTTGCTGATGCTTCAGCATAAGCATCACCGAATTTCACAAAGAAATAAACTGGTTATTCTTCACCCCAGAATCAAAAGTAGAAAACAACCCAGCCTCATCAGGAAAACGTGCCTGTGGCGACATTTCTGCAAAATATTATGATGCTTTTTTAATGTACGGTAGGTGGCACTGAAAGCGTTTCGTTTTATTCAAAACATATGGACATGAATCTGATATTTTTTATGTTGTCTGTTATACATATCGTGACAGCTTTGGAAATTAAATGTCCACTAAGTTGCGGATATAGGTTATATAACGCGCATTTGAAAATAACATTTTGTATGTTCTTATATATTTCATAAAATTTATATATTCAATAAGAGACACGTATTAGATACCTGTTCATGGAATATTAAAAAAATTCCAAAATATGTCGCTTTAATTAAGAAAAAGGCTCATGCAAAAAAAAAAAAAAGTTAATGCTGAATCGCGTTTGAAAATAACACCACAAACTAATCAGTAGTTTAAGTGTGATTTAAAAACACATTTGTGAAGCAATATACACTGGAAAGAAGACGGGAAGGTAACGGTAAAAAAACTTAAATGTACAGTAAAAACATATTAACAGGTAACGGTAAAATTCCCATGCTATATCGGTGAAACACTGTATTGGAATTACATGCAATTTTCGTAGTATCCTGTTTGGAAGTGAAAAGACCTATATAATTTCCGGTAATACTCCGTTAATTGACATTCCAGAATTCACGCGTTACATTGCAATTTGTGTTGTTTTTTGTGAATCGCTGTTTTTTTCTAGTTTTTTTGCAGTTTTTTTACATTAGAGTTGTGTGGTACTCTAATGTGTTTAAATGAATGTTACTGCATTATTTCGTTTCAGTGTGTTACCGTGATGGGGTTTAGGTTGTGAACACGTTGGTGAAACAACGTGGTGGTTTCAGTATATACAAAAATAACAAAACAACGCTTTCAGACTTCATAGGTTGGTATACTTACCATATATCAGTTAATGGAAATGGAAGGTAAACAATAATACCTAAAATGTAGCATACATATTTTTTTACGGTAAACTTTGGAAAATCCGCTGCCGTTTGGTTTACTGTAAAATTTTACGGACTTTTGTTTACAGTGTAAAATTTTATACTTGTCCACAAGTCTTTGAGCTCTTATAGCTTGGCATCAATGCTATACCGGGTGTGCTAATGAGCAAGTTTACTACATTAGAAAAGCCATATATTGAGCTGGTTATGTGATGTAAACATCAAAATGCTTAGTTTGCAAATCATGCACTACGGTTAAAATATTTTGAGGTCATGACACAGTATTGTTCAAGGAAATATGTGTTTATTAATCAATCATTTGTGAAAAGGAATACAACTTCTTGTTTATGCCCCTAGTGTTTATGCCATTGGAAACTGCAGTGGATTGTTGTGTGGGTAGGAAGTATTTTCTTTATTTCTTTCTTTCTTTCTTCTTTCTTTATTGTATTTTTTGTTTATTTTAGTTAGCAAAAATGTGATGAAGTAGAAGCAGCTTTCAATGAGATTAGAATGTGTTAAAAAAAATATGCGGAATGTTCCATTAAGAAGCCTTTTGGAAACATATACAAGTTGCATTGTGAATATAAGCTCTAATTTTGATCCAAGGTGCGATACCAGTGCATTAACAGTATTTATCATGCATTGTATAGCAGGTAAGTGCAGTCAGAGATGCAAAAATATCTTAACGTATTTGGTCCAATGTCAGGCTTAAAATCCCGCTCATTGCCATTGTGGCTTTAGAGATCCTTATTCATGTTTATGCGTGAGTTGAGCATGCTTGTTCAGGAGAGGGTTAGAAATGGGAATCCGTCTGTAAGCAAGGTTGTGTGTGTGTGTGGGATGAGCTATGAAGTGTGAGGGACAACGCGAGACAACAGCGCGGCTAAAAGAGTTTGGACAATGGGCAGCGCTCAACAATGGAGGGTGCAGATCACTACTAGAAGGGAAGGTGTGTGTTGTGTGTGGTGTGGGGTTTGGTAGGGCAGGACTAACTGTTTGTCAGGCCTCGGTTTGCAAGTCCTGATCAGTAGCCGGTTCATGTGGGTAGCCGAGCGTCCCGTCACAACCGTCAACTCAAGCCTCACGCTCCTCCGCAAGAAGCACCAGGGCAAGCGGATCTGTTCTTTGGTAAACATTGGATTTTGAGTAGGACTGATAAATGATAAATGTTCAAGGATGTTGAATATTATACTTTCAAGTGTTGGAGAAACTACTTAAAAACTTCCCAGCTATCAAAAATATGTTTTAAGAACGTTTCGTTAATGTTCCCATTAAGTTATGGAAACCGTCACTTCTAAAGTAATCATTGTTTACTATTAATTTGTAAAGATGCGGCACTTATTTGCTGTTGGACTAACATACTAAGTAGATCTCAAATGGGGTGAATAAATATCTGGCTATTCAATTTCGGGGAAGCATTCTTTATGTAGTTTAAATGCAGTAAATTAAATGCATCATTGCAAATGTGTAATTACAAATATATATACAACATCACTCTACGGTTTAGCTAATAGCGTTTAATATAAACTAATTGACACTATACTAGATTTGCATTTAACTGCAATTAGCATGTGCTTAAATGTCTGAAAACATTACATTCAGTTCCTAATGAAGTATATTCGTTCAAAGTATATTATTTCTGTAATATGTGCTCTTTTGAAAAGTCTAATTTTTACAAAGCTGGAATTTAATATGGATGCATCACAACTCGTCTACTATCAGTAATGTATAGTGTGCATCCCAAATCACAGTACAAACAGTACACTCTCAGAAAAAAGGTACAAAAACTGTCACTGGGACGGTGCATTAGTAGCTGTGTCTAAAAAATCATTTTAGTACCGAATGCTAATTTAGTACCTTTTCAAAGAGTACTGCCCTAGTGACAGCTTGATACCTTTTTTTCTGACAGTTTAGTGTGCAAGAGATGCTAAAGGCATGGGGTTTTTGTAGTCTCTAATGGAAAATCCATCTGAATCACGTAGAAATAAGCTAACATGTTTCAAAAACACATTTACCATTTAAAATGAACCAGTCTGACCAGGCCAAGAGACCAGCCGACCACTTCAGGCTAGTTTTCAGCAGGATGAACCAGAAAGTTTTACAGCTAAATGTTAACCGTAAATGTAAAACTTGTACTCAAGCGGTTTTATCCTAATCCAGGCTTGGCTATAATTCAGCTGTCGACATGACCGCGATTTTAGCATAATAACAGCATTCTTTCAGGGTTTGTCTTGACAGACACTTAGACACCGTTGCAGCAGCGACATGGAGACGTTAATATCACGTTAATTTGACAGCGTCTGTCTTTGGGTGTGGCTCGCCGGCATGAAACTGTGCTCAGACGCTCTGCGTAATTATAGATTGTCACTCGGCCTGAAATGTTTCAAAGCTGATTTCTCTCTTGTGCAGAGCTGAAATCAGGCTGGAAACGGTCAGAATGCTGCAGAAGAGGATCCTGATTGAGGTGACCTTGGCTCGAGGGTCTTTCACGCCACAGTTAAATCAAGAAATGTGTCTTAGAGGGACGTTCGGCAGCATCTGACTGGGTCGCTCACCTCTGCCAGAATAAGGCTGCTTTCACACTTCGATTCGATTGCTCGGTCCGAACTCCAGTTCGATTTCGTTCCCCTTTTCTGCCTCTCAGGTCTTGTTTCACATCATTATTTGAGGTCGAGACCAGTGTGTGTAGAACCAGTAAAAATGTTCCTCTGAAATCAATGTAGACTAAAGTTATTCTAGCAAAGTACATATTATTCTTAAAAAATAGCCACGTCACAATGCGTTTTGAGATGATAGTGTAAATTGATGTTTGGGGTCACCATTATGCTGATTAATGTCTGGGAACTTGGGCTTTATTTACGGTACAATCATTTAATTATCTTCCAGCCAGAGTAAATGTGTCATAAAACCTAATTGGTTTGTACAGCAGTATATTTTTCTTTAAAAGCCACAAGTCAATGCGATTTCAGCTTCATATTTTTAAAGATCGACGTTTAATGGCTGTTATAATGGTGTTATAGTTAGTATCACTGCTATACTAGTTTGTTAATATATTTTATTTTTTCCATTTCAGTTTTTATTTTAACGGTGTATATTCCTGTTTTATATCCAGTTTAGGAGGTTATTATTAATATTATTATTATTATTAATATATATATATTCAGATTTGGATTTAAGTTTTTAGTTTTATTTAGTATTAGTATTGGTATCTATTAATATTATATTATTATAGTGTTATTATTATTAGTATTTTATTATGAAATGGGATTATAACACATAGTCCTATTATGCAAACTGTATATTTTTGGTTTATGTCAATTTCTTTTCAAGAAGAAAAAAATCTCTTAGTTTAGTTTGAGCTTTTTTAAACGTTTATTTTATGTATATTTATAAGTTATGTTGTAGTAATTAGTGGGGTTATATTATAATATATATATGCCTGCAAGTTTTTATTGGTTTTTTTTTTTAGTTTAGTGTGTCAGTTATTTAGTACAAATGACAATGAGAACTGTTGAAAAAAATGAGAACTAGCTGAATTAATTTTAAGTTGTTTATTATTTAATTTTATTTTATTTCAGTTAATGCTTATTTTATATCAAGTAATAAATTTTTTTGTGTGGTTTTAACAATAAAACCCCTGTCTCCCGGTGAAGAACTGCATTACCCACAATCCTGAAAATATATCCACCAATCAGAGAAGTCACTGCCTTGAAGCGCTGCAAAAAATATCAGCTTCCCTATATTATCAAAATGTTTCGATATATTTGAATCTTAATATGCTATTTAAAGTACATACAATCAATAAACATGTCAGTGCTTTTATATTGTACCGTGATTTCTGATTTGATTGCTATTCGATTCCTGGGATTTGTAGTTTGTAGTTCATTCCTAGCCTTGTACCTACATTTAGTGGTTCATCTCTTCGGTCCAAGGCCTACAGAGCAGATGAATGGAACAATCCTCTCTCTTTTCCAGCGTTCAGTGGACCTGTTTTATATGTATTATTTAATCCTGCGCTCTGCAGTCCTGCGCTCTGTTCCTCCTGCAGCATTGACTTGTTGCCAGTGGACTGCTGAAGGCCAGATCGCTGTAAAGATTACAGATTTGATCCAGGTACATGCAGCCTGTCAAGTGGAAAGTTAGAGAATAGTGTCAGTCGAGCAGAAAGGAAAGTCTCGCCAGACGTGCTGTCAGTCAGATGGCCTTTAGCCAAACACAGTCATCTGTCAATAACCCTGTACTTCATCACCTGCAGCCATTAGTGCATTATTCTCAAAACCCAATGTAAATTTAAAACAGCTCGTGACTATGAACTCCCCAAAAACAGAAGGTGTTTGTTCTCTCATAAGAATGAAATTAATGAAAATACATTCAACGTTTCTGCATGTTATTCCCACCGGGGTAAACTGAATTATCATACATAGTGGTCTTCTTATACGCCACCTTTCCCTTCGGTTGCCGCTGTGTGTGTTTGTCAGTGAAATCCAGGTTTTTTTTTCTGAAATGTGACCCCTGCGTTTTCAAATCAGCTGAACCGGGCCTATGAGCCCAATAAATCGATAAAGACATCATGAAATGAAAAAAAGTTATCACACCAACAATTGCCACTTTTCATACTGAAAACATCTCATGCAAGGACAAACTCGTCTGATTTATAGACTTTTCTTCGAGAGCGCTCTAGAAATGAGCAATGCTGGAGAAATAAGCATCCCGGCAGCAGCGCTGAGATGCGATCTAGAGTATAAGTAAATACATAAATAAATCTGCCAATGGGCTAAAAAAATATATATTTTTCTCATTTTAAGAAAAAGCTAATTTAATTTTTAATTTATTTATTTTATGTATTGTTTGTTTGTTTGTGTTTGTTTATGGTTGTGTGTTTGTCAAAAAAGGACTTTAAGACATTGAGTCATTTTGCTTCTCAAGTGAATGCATCCTGATTCAAGAATGTTTAGATATTTATACTAGGAAACAAGACAAAAATACTAAGAAAAGCAATTTTTGCAGTGTAAGTATTAGTTAACATGTTTCTTACCTGTTGTGTAACGATGAAATTCACTATAGGGGTTTGAATTCTGACTATATATATATATATATCAGAATATATTCATTCTGCTCCTGTGATCTGTCAGAGGAACAGAATGATTGTAAAGTCGCAGCTGTTAGTAAACACTGGTGTTGATCCCAAACGCCAAGTGTGTGAATGAAGGCTCATTAATGTCAGAACGCTGTGAAACTAATAAGTACACACAGTCTGAGATCTCAGTCATTCCTCTGCTTCTCGTTTCTCTGCTTTACGTCACAGTTGACCGCGAACCGACATCAATCACAGCTCCATTGAACTCACGTGGACTTCAGCGTTGTGATTTCATTAACATGTATCATCATTGAGTTTCCGTTGCAACTGATTCCGGCTCATCAGCGCAAATGAGCTCGGGTCAAATCATCTGATTCTATCCTTCACATTCATCACCTGCGCGAGCCGCCTCTGAACATGATTAAGGCAATTTGTAATTGACTTAATGTGTGTGTGTGTGTGTGTTTGCTGAAGTGCTCAGTGAGTTAAACACAGCAGTGGAGTTAACAGCCTCACACTTAACACACGCTTGCCGCAGCGGCCTGTAAATGCGTTACGAGTGTGTACTTACCAAATTAGAGCACTAACTCACACTGAAAGCTTTATTAGAATATGAAACAGCTGTTGTGCTGCGCGACAGAGTCTATACAGATTTTACTCAAGTGAGATATAAAATACTAAAAGCAGACACAAATGTCCGGCCCTTCATTTCTCCAGGCGTTTATGTTTGCGGGCGCACTTTTGATGTAAAAATCCTTTAGTCAGTAAGTCATCATGTCATTTGATCCACTTTGACTGAAGTGACTTCATATTTTCATCAAAAATGATCTAGGTCTAGTTCACCAAAAAATGAACGGCCTTCCGAGACGCAGATGAGTTTGTTTCTTCATCAGAAAAAAATTGGAGAAATTTAGCGTTACATTGCTCACCAATGGATGCTCTGTAGTGAATGGGTGCCGTCAGAATGAGAGTCCAAACAGCCGATAAAACATCACAATAATCCACAAGTAATCCACAGCACTCCAGTCCATCAGTTAAAGTCTTGATGAGAAGCCAAAAGCTGAAACAAATCCAGTATTAAGACATTTTTAACTT